>VZQC01011451.1:496319-685833 GCA_009823505.1 Rhizomys pruinosus
GAAACCACTTTAAGATATCATCTTGGGAGAATATTTTAACTTTACATAATTTTTTACTGTTTTAATAATTTATTTTAAAAAAAAAAAAAAAAAAAAAAAAAAGAAATGATTAAGTGTGGTCTATCCATGTTAACAAAATTGAATTTGGCAATTACAAAAAAAAAATAAAATAAAATACGTTTACATAACTCACGATGCTGTGGTTTGCTTCACGAAGTTCATGGGGCTTCATGGTTGGTTCCCAGTGCAGCATTATTGAAATGGGGTGGAACCTTTTAGTTCCATGAGAGGATGACTCTCAGAGAACTGACAACCATGTCATGGAAGTAAGGTTGAGGGACTGCACTGGTTACAAGAATGAGGTTTTATAAAGCAAGTTCTGTGTTTTCAGCTTGCTTGCTTTCTTCCTCCTTTTCTTGCCGCTCCGCCTCTCTGCAGTGCTCCCACTGTGAGGCTACTGACTCAGGCCCGCAACCTCATCTTGACACCACGTTTTGGAGCTTTCGGAATGGTGAGCTCAATCTTCATCCCTTTTCTGAAAGGATTTCCCGAGCCATTCTCCTGCAAGAGGTGTCTTCCTTCTGGAGGGATATGTCTGGAGATGCTGGTATTATGAAAGTGACTTCCTTTTGAAGATTCCTCTGCTGTGGTCCCTCTGTCATTGCCTCTGACCATATTCATTTGAAGAATTAAGGTTTATAGATTCGCTTGTGCCACCTCATCCCTGGTTTGTTTTTTTACCTAAGCTCCTACAACCTAGGCAGGAGTTCATTGGCAATTGACTTGATTACTCTTAGAAAAAAGTCATTAGGAGAAGGACATTAATTCTTGAAAGTTTCATTGCTTTATTATGTTCAGCCAAGTAAAACAGAGACACAGTGAGTAAAAAAAAAAAAAAAGAGAGATCTTATCTACTTCCTTTTCTTGATATGGGATATTCAACATCTAAACATTTTTTTTTTCAACTGTCTCAAAATCCCTACTTCTTCTTTTCCCAAGCTGAGACAGTCATAAGAACAGTTTAAATAAAATTCCCCTAGATATACTTTCAAATCATATTAAGTCACTTGAAAAGTAGTTAGTACTATATGTTAAATAAGAAAGTGAATTCAGGCTGGAAAAAATGGCTCAGTGTTTAAGCATACCAGTTGGTCTTGCAGAGGACCTGGGTTCAGTTCCCAGCACCCACATGGCAGCTAATAACCATCCAGTTCCAGGGTATCTGAAACCCTCTCTGGTCTCCACAAGTACTGCATATACATGGTGCACTTACATACATGCAGGCAAAATACTTAAAGACACAAAATAAAGAAATGTTAAAAAGAAAGTAAATTAAAGCATACAACAAAGGTCATTAGTAGAAAAATAGTCACAGAAGAACAACTTAGAAGTTAATGTAATAAACTATTTTAAGGAAAAGCTATCTTTATGTATAACTTCAGGCTTGTAAAATTCTTATATTTCCTGTTCTGTATGTAATACCTGAGCCTTTACGTGTCATTAATATAATCAATGATACAAGTATACAAGATGAAGATTGAAGAAAGTTGTGATCAAATAGTGCAGCTGGCAAATATCAAGATTCTTCAGGTTCTGTTATCTGTTTATTTTGTTGTTGTTGTTGTCCACAAACTAAATGACACAGATTTCATTTTCAAAGACCATGTTCTTGAATTTGTAATTTTATTCCCATTATTTTTAGTCCAATACAGTGGAGAATGACTGAAAGTGCCAAGTCCAGGAAATGTGGTAAAGAAGAAATGGAGATGACTTATTGATACACTGTGAGAAATGAGGCAAAGTAAGGAATCAAGGGGGGCCTTCAGCCTCAGGTGAAGGCAGATGAAGACCAGCTATTCCAATGAAGATCAGGAGCAAAGTTGGATATAATAAACTTAAAATGGAGGTGATAAAATTTGCTTGAAGTTAGGAGAGCTAGCAAGGTAACCTGGTTAACATCCAGAAAAATCCATGTACCTTTAATCTTAGAAACTAGCAAACAGCAGGGAGACCCTGTCTCTAAAAGACCCCCCCCCAAAATATATATATATATATAAATACATAAATAAATAAAAATAAATAAAATAAAATAAAATAAATTGGCAGATAGAGTGGCTGGATGTCTTTGAGTTCAGAGCCTGCCTGGTCTACATAGCAAGTCTCAGGCCAGCCAGAGACTTGTAAGTAAGACCCTGTTTAAAAAAATATCAGGGAAAAAAGAAAAGAAATTCAGATGGACAAACTTGACACTGGAAGTCTTTTTAACCTGGGGATTTTTGATGATTGACTTATAAGAGTTGGATAAAAGGGTAACTGTGTTTCCATTGGCTCCTTGGAGGTGGAAGTGTAGGTTAAGTTGGGGTCAAGTGGACAAGCTCTCCTCACATAGACTTCTTTCTTGATTTGATTTACTAGATAGCCCCCAAATCCTGGGATCAAGATACACTATTAATTGATTTCTAGAAGTACATGAAAATCCTTTCCAGAGGAAGATAAAGTTATACAGGGGTTCAAATTCTAAATTTTCTACAGTTCAAATAGCAAAATACAATCCGTTGTGGTGGTGCTTGCCTTTAGTCCCAGCACTTGGGAGGCCGAGGCAGGTGGATCTCTGTGAGCTCAAGGCCAGCCTAGTCTACATGGTGAGCTCCAGGCCAACTGGGACAAAAGGGAGACCCTGTCTCAAAAAAAAAAAAAAAAAAAAAAAAAAAAAAAGCAAAATACTGCCTGACATGAAATGAGACTTCACAGAAAGAATCATAAAGAAGGATTTTTTTTTTTCTGAGATAGGGTCTCCTTGTAGCCCCAGGTGGCCTGGAACTCACTTTATAGACCAGTTGGCCTTAATCTCATAAAGATTCACCTGCTTCTTCCTCTTGAGGGCTGGGATTAAAGGCATGCACCACCACTCCTGGACCCTGTAATGAATTTTTAAGAATAACCAAATAGATATTCTGGAACAGAAAGAAACAAAGTAAGAGAACTGAAGTTTTAACCAAGGCATTTCAACATTAGGAGTATAATTTTAATAGCTACTCTTAAAACTGGAGAAAATTTCTGGGCGTGGTTGTACACGCCTTTAGTCCCAGCATTCGGGAGGCAGAGGCAGGTGGATCTCTGTGAGTTCAAGGCCAGCCTGGTCTACAGAATGAGTTCCAGGCCAGCTGGGGCTATAGGGAGACCCAGTCTCAAAAAGACCAAAAAATTTTTGAAAAAAAGCCTAGGGAAAATTATCATTTTCTTAGATTCTAAATTTAGCATATTAAATTCAGCACTTTAAACTCTTATTTTTTCACTGAAAATATTATGTCATCTTATAAGAAACAGCATGATCAAACATATACAATTTGGGGACAATGTTTTTAAGTCATTGATAAGACTAAACCATGATGTTTCAATAGAACATTGATTATTCCCCTAGGAAATCTTGGACTAAGGAAATTTGAACAAATTACAGGCAAATAGCAGCTTTTGTGACTGACATGGTTTTGAAGTTTTCTATTAGCTTACTAGAAGGTCATTGCAATTCATTTACTTATTAATCTAATATTATTTGAGACATTTTAGATAATCTTAATTGAAGTATTCCTCTACAATTCTCTGCTCTTCTTAGTCACTAGAGTGCCTTGGACGCCACATGTTTATTATCTATCTTCAGAATATTTTGCCACAATGTTAGTTTTTAGCCACGATACAGCAGGAATTTTCATCTTCTTTTTCAGTTGACTTCTATACTTTCTGGACTTCCCACTTGTCACTTAGAAATGCAAAGTTACAGCGCAAATAAGAAACATCTTAATGCAGCAGTAGTCACAATAATATTTTCAAGATTTCTCATTTATTTGGCTTCTGGAGCATAAGTACAGTTGATAGAATGGAATAGCATGATACTGGAGACCAAAATTAGTGTTCATTATATTCCAATATTTATCTACTTGGCAGACATTACAAAGTGTCATGTAATGCCCTTCAATAAAGGACTTTGTTATTCAGGTGTTGGCAGTGTTGTCTATAGTTTATCCCTTTATGGACTGTCTCACCTAAGCCACAGTCCTTCCCATAGCCAGCTCTAGTGATCAGCAGGTGCACAGCTAGAAAGGCCTGGCCATTAGGGGCTAATAGAGGATAACTTTAAAGGCTAATGTAAGCTCTGGAAATCTGTAGGGGATAATGTGAGTCTGAAACGGAGTTCACCCAGTGTCCACACCAGTTTCTATCCTGTCATTTCCACAAATGATGGTTTGAAGTTTCTCCTTAATAATCAACCTCACACTAAACTCCATCCCTGAATTTAGTTCCTGGAGTACTCAAGGATAGCAATCTTCAAATTTTCCTGGGATGAACTGTGGGATCTGCCATCCATGCATTCATTTCTTTTTTTTTTGGGGGGGGGGTCTTTTGAGACAGAGTCTCCCTTTTAGTCCCAGCTGGCCTGGAGCTCACTCTGTACACCAGACTGGCCTTCATGGAGATTTGCCTACCTCTGCCTCCAGAGTGCTGGGATTAAAGGCATGTGCCACCACACCTGGCTTCATACATCCATTTCTTTAAACCTCCCCAGCAATTCAGAAGATTGTTATTCTTTTAAGGGATATTTCTTCAATTTATGACACCCACATTGTCCATTAAGCAATCCTTTGTTATGTTAAATTAACTTTTAGAAGATATAAATTAGATGTACAGTGCTTAGCATATTAGCATATCTTGTGATTGAAAAATCTCAAACTGAAGCTGTTAATTGTATTTGTTACATAAATTTTGGCCTTGGTTTCACTAAATTGCTATCTGCAGGGGGCAGCAGAGATTAATATTGTTGTAAATTAGATGATTAGAGACAGAGCACAAGGTTCATGTATTAAATCACACACATACACACACACACACACACACACATGCACACACACACTACACATACTACCACTACCACTACCAACAATCCATGAAATAATATGGGAGTCCCAATGGAAGAAAAAGAGAATGAACAGATGAATAGACCGATTCATGGGAGATTTGTTGAACACAGAGAATCATAAAATATATAATAAGTGAAAGTTTAACTAGCTGTGTGACTAAGAGATGGACCCTCAGGTAGGGTCTCCTGGGCTTTATTCCTGTCTCAATCACTTGTTGCTTGTGTGTCTCTGGAGAATTTACTTAGCTTTTCTGGTTAACTAAAGGAAAATGTGTGTAGTGGTGCATGCCTTTAATCCCAGCACTTGGGAGGCAGAGGCAGGCGGATCTCTGTCAGTTCAAGGCCAGCCTGGTCTACATAGCGAGTTCTAGGCCAGGTGGGGTTACAGGGATACCCTGTCTCAAAAAGACCAAAACAAAAAAAGAAAGATATCAGTCATTTTACTCTTTTATGGTACCTCTGTAGTTACAAGTTAGATTCAAATCTCTAACTGTTGTGCTTTGGGAACAAGGAGAAAGCAAAGAGTGGAATGTTTGGATTTCTAAAAGTCTTTGCATTATTAGCCATTATTCTTTTATTTCTGTGAAATTGCTATGCTGGACTCTAGTGTCATTTTGTGTGTGTGTGTGTGTGTGTGTGTGTGTGTGTGTGCATATGAAAGGGAATGCAAGGCCTGATATGGAAGTCAGAGAGCACAACAAAAGTACAGATGAAAAGCAAGTAGGTATAGGCTCTCTTTTTTTTTTTTTCCCCCGTCTTTTTGAGACAGGGTCTCCCTGTAACCCTGGCTGTCCTGGAACTCACTCTGTAGACCAAGCTGGCCTTGAACTCATAAAGATCCACCTGCCTTTGCCTCCAGACTGCTAGGATTAAAGGCGTGAGCCACCATGCCCGGCAGGCCCACTTTTTCAAAGTTATATTAATATATCCAAAAAGTTATAGATGGTAGGAGGAACAGAGAGGGCCTGGAGTTCCAGGTGGTCTGCGTTCAAATGTAGAAGGGGATGAGCAGGCGATGGGAGCAAAAGGCTCAGGAAACAAAGGGTCAGGGAGAAAAGGCCACGGAGTCTCTGTGGTAAATAGTAAAGACCCACGAATCACTGCTACATAATGGGGAGGAGGAGTCCCCAAAACAAGGCCACAATGTCTTCATCTGAAATGGTTTCAGGCTGTGGCCATGTCTGAATCTGACATGGAGCCTGAGAAATACACCTGCTCTTCACTTTAATAGCATTTCTAGGCAGGTGCATACAATTTCAGTAAACCAGGCAAGCTTGGGAGTGAGGAGCTCTGGCTTACCAAGGTGTACTAAGCCTTTTTGGATCTGACTACTTCACCGTTATCTATATCACATTGTTCTATTTTTATTTTTGTCCCTCCTTCCAAGAGAGTTGGAAGGTTTGGGTTGCTTGAGCAATACCTCTCTCTTGATCATTTCTGGTTCTTCTGGTTTGTTTCCGGGGTCTCAGCACTCAAAAACAACATTCAAGAAGAAACTACAACCTTAAGATTTTACAGACACGCTGGTACTTCTCTTATTATGCTGAGTCCCATGGCACATCTTGATTATGCTACAAACTCTTGGTCCCTTTACTTAAATCCTTGCTCTCCATAAGAAGTGAAGGTTGGAGCTGGGAAAGATGGGGGAATGAGTCTTGAGGTAGAAGAGGTAAGGGATTGGAGACAGAAAAATAACAGTCTTTACAAATCTACTTCATGAATTCTCTGCTTTGTGATAGCATTGAATTGATTCTTTTTTTTTTTTTTTTATGTGTATGAATGTACTGTTTGCATGTAGGTCTGTGCACCCGTGTCGTGCAATGCGTCAGAGGTCAGAAGAGGGTCTCGGTTTCCCCTGGAACTGGAGTTCTCCTGGAATTGGAGTTACAGACGGTTCGTCAGCCCCATGTGGGTGCTGGGGGATCGAACCCGGTCCTCTGCAAGAGCGGTTGGCGCTCTTAACCGCTAGGCCATCTCTCCAGCCCCCTGAATTGATTCTTAGACAGCTGCTTACAGATCACGGTTTGATCTCAGATGAACATATAGGAATGTGTCTATGAGAGTCATCACTCGAAATTTCAGCCCGGAGGGGCTGAATCCCAAGCACTCAGAGCTGGCAAGCATAATATGCTCTATTCTCAGTTCTGCTACCATGTCTCCTTAGACTCTGGCATGTCTCCTGAGCTTTAGTTTTGATTGGGTTGTCCTGCAGGCATTAAAATAACTGATCAAGTCGGGCGTGGTGGCGCACGCCTTTAATCCTAGCCCTTGGGAGGCACAGACAGGTGGATCTTTGTGAGTTCAAGGCCAGCCTGGTCTACAGAGTGAGTTCCAGGACAGCTGGGGCTACAGGAAACCCTGTTCCTTGAAAAGACAAAAAAAAAAAAAAAAAAATGTGGTCAAAAAAATTTTTTTTAAATGGGGCCAGAGAGATGTCTCAAAGGTTAAGAACACTAGCTGCTCTTGCAGATGACCTGAATTTGGTTTCCAGCACCCACGTGGGTAGCTGACAAAGGTCTGAAACTCCAGTTCCAGGGGATCTGATGCCATCTTCTGGTCTCGTTAGGCATTGCACACATGGATGTGCTTAACATGTATGCAGGGAAAACACTCACATACATAAAACCCAAATATTTAAAAGTAAAAAAAAATTGCTCTGTGTGTGTGCATACATGGGTATGCATGCACGCTGTAGAAGTCAGAGACAGCCTGAGTGGATTATTCTCTCCTTCTACCTTTGTTTAGGATCTGGGACTAAAACTCAGGTTGCCAGGATTTGGATAGCAATCACCTTTACCCACTAAACTGCTTTCCCTGCCTGATCATCAAGAATTTTTGATGACTTGAGAAAAAACTCATGTCAATATAATACTAAGTGGAAAAGAGAGTACAGACTTGACTAAGAAGATAACCCAGTATTGGGGCTGGAGAGATGGCTCAGTGGTTAAGAGCACTGAGTGCTCTTGCAGAAGACTGGGGTTCAATTCCCAGCACCCAGATGGTGGCTAAGAACAGTCTTAGGCTGGGTGTGGTGGCACATGCCTTTAATTCCAGCACTCAGGAGGTAGAGGCAGGCAGATCTCTCTGAGTTCAAGGCCAGCCTGGTCTACATAGTGAGCTCCAGGCCAGCTAGGACTAAAGGGAGACCCTGTCTCAAAAAAAAAAAAAAAAAAAAAAAAAAAAGAAAAGAAAAGAAAAAGAAAGAAATCCAATTATTATTGACTTTACATGACAGATTTAACTTTAGTCCATCTATTGTCAAAACTCGTGGTGTTAACAATTGCATGTATTTAACTTTAGTCCATCTATTGTCAAAACTCGTGGTGTTAACAATTGCATGTTGTAAAAAACCAGAGTGTGACAGGTTAAATGACATTACTCTAATTTTTTTTCCTGACACTGAACAATATATATATATATATATATATATATATGGAAGACTAAAAATGCTAATGTTGAAAAAATGCATGTTGTTTAATCTTTTTCCTGTTTGCAATGTTTTCTTCCCCTTCCTGGAGAGTTTTATCTTGGGGTAGGAAATTCTTACCACAAAGAAGGTTTCTTTTTTTTCTTCCTTCCTTTCAACTCTAATCGAAATGCATATTAACTAGCAACATTACATAGAATTTTTTCTGGAAAGTTAGAACCTCTGATGTGTGACAACTAAAAGATGAGCTTTTGTGGTTAAAATTATCTAACCTTTTAAAAGTCAAAGGGAATGGCAATGGTAATAAGTTTTGAATCCCCAACAGAGGTCCATGCCTGAATGTGTTCACTGACATGGCAAAACAGACTTTGCAGATCTGATTAAAGTAAGGCTCTTCAGATGCAGAAATAATGCTGATTTTTCTGAGCAGGATTCAAACAATCACAAAAGATCCTTTTAAGAGGTAGACAAAGGGTCACGATCAGAGAACGAGGGATGATGGTGCCACAAAGCTCAGAATATGTCCACAAGCCAAGAAAGAGAGACATTTTCTAAGGAACTAGAGTAGGTGAGGAAGACATTCTCTCTTTGAGCCTTCAGGAAAGTACACACTTTGATTTTTAGCTGCATATAATGCTTTTAGACTTCTGACTTCCAGAAGAGTAAGACACTAAATTTATGTTGTGTTGTCACTAATTCGTGACTGTTAGAGTACTAGTGGAAAAGTGGTAGGCATGATGCTTCCAGAGTTGTGTGTGGACTCTCGAACTAGACAGAAATTCCATCAAAGAACTTTCAGGGAGAAATATTTTATTCTATACTTGAAGGCTGAAGAAGGCAATACTTTTTTTTTTTCAGTTGGAACACTCTTCTAGAAGTTATTGTGATTGGGAAATTTACAGGCATGGGCCCCAAATAGATAAGTAATCTGCATTAGTCTTTGATGGAACTTTAGATGAATCCGTTTGTCTTGGGCATGTTCAGAGCCTTACTGTACAGTTTATCTGTGAGCAGCAGGAAAGGAGAACCAATGAGCTGAAAGTTAACTCAATCAATCTGCTTCCTCTGTCTTTGCTGCAGTGCCTCGTACAGGAAATCTATTGCTGTGTCAAGTTCCTAGAGAAGAGTTTCTCCTCTTCCAAGTTACTAATCAGGCTAAAGCATGTCGGCTTGAAGGAAGGGGTTGGAAGGGAAGGAGTGCCCGCTGCTGATGGACTAAGAGAAGCGAGCACCCACAAGTTCATCAGAAAACAGGGGAAGCCTGGTCATGCTCACCGCAGCTTCCCTACCTGTGAGGAGAAAAAGCACCGAGTGAGGGCCAGGAAAGCAAACAGAAATGTCCTGTCCTTGGAGAGCTTCTGACCTAGCTCTGCTCCTCATATGGGTGGTCTTCTTCGTGGCCGGTGAGTCTGAATTTCCTTTGGGAGAGTGACTGCTCAGAGACATGGTCTGAGCTCCTCTGTAGCCTTGCCTTTTTCATGGGGCAATGGAAATCAGGTGCAATGGCAGGGACCGGGGCTGCTCCAGATTTATATTGCCTTATCTCTCTCGTTCTCTGCTTTGTCTTATTCGTTTTACTCTGTGTTCTTCTAGGACATATACATTTTGATAATTTTCATCACTGTCACTTTCTCCTTTCCCTCTCCCCAAAAGAAATGAAACACACATTCATAACAATCAAAGTCACATGGATTCTCTCCATCTCTCCCCCACCCCTTAGAAAAATTTGAAATAACTATTACATCTAAGCTGGGTCTACCTCATCAATAGTACAAGTTGAGAATGTTTCTTTCTGTCACTTTCTATGCGCCCAGGCTTTTAAAATACATTACACATACAGTTACTCTGACATGTCTGTGATGCAAGTCCGTATGTATCTTGGAGATGTGTGGGTTGTAGGAGACACTCTCTGAATCAGAAGAGGACTCCTCAACGTCCGGGTGGGTGTAGGAGTTGATTAAAACCTGGGGCTGCTGTGGGGGTGTCCTGGTTTCACTGTAGAAGGTGGGTAGGAGTGGATGTGGGAGGGAGTTTTCAGGTTTCACTTTTAGTAGATGGAGCAGCTGGGAGAGAACAGTGCAGTTAGTTTTACATTTTATAATTTAATGACTTAAAGAAGAAAGGGTATTTTCCCCCATCATCAGAGTGACTTTAAAAACCATCTTTGCCTGTCTCATGTTAATCCTACTGGTGTGCACACATGAAATGACTATGGTCTACTACTAAACTTTTCTGCTGAGAATTTTCACATGCTTTTCTCATCTTTGATTTGTGTAGCAACCTAGCAAGGCAGGCATGGAGGACAACCTCATTCTATAAAGACAGACACTAACGCTTAGAGAGGTGAAATGATTTGTCTGAGGTTGCATAGGGCTAGGACCGCTCTTAGTATTTGCCAGTAAGCCTCTAAAAATATTTGAGTGAGAAGTTTTCTTCAATATTTTACCCTTTTACTTTTCATTGAAGAGAACGCCTATTCACAGCACAACGAAAGCCAAGCTAATATTTAGTTAGCTTATATTTATAAACTAAATGGAAAAAGAAAAACAAATGAGTGGCCCAAGTCTGTCAACAGTTGGGTTCTTGTAGCACGCTCTTCTAGAAACCTGTGTGAAATCAGTTTGATAGGGAAAGCCAGGGAGGCAAGGAATTGTTTATGTCAAGTTGATTATTTGTGAAGAAGAAAGAAAAGTGACAAGATGAAAACATCATAGATAATTGAGTTTTAAAGGATGAAAGTTTACAATTTAAAACTAGTTCTGTCGAAGATAATGTATTCATCAAATCTCCAAAGTCATGTTTGTATCATAAAATTTTCAAATGTTTAGGGCTACGAGGAGTAAATCAGTTTATGTGCATGATTTGCCATGACAAATTTACCAAGAAATTATCTAGAATGTTGAGAAGTGACACTACGCCTGTCTTACTAACAGTGCGTTGCTATCAGTGCTGCCAAACAGACAGAACTCAGTCTTCCTGAGCCCCATTCAAAAGGAGCAGGAGTGCCTACGACATCAGCGTAAACATAGGCTGTTTTGTTTGTCTATTTACTTTTTGGTTATTTATTTTCAACTTCAAGCAGTGTGGTATTTGTGATATTTTGGTTTGCCTATTTACTTTTTGGTTGTTTTCAGCTTCAAGCAGTGTGGTATTTTACAGCCAAGATCCAATAAGAAAATACTTGAGGAGAAAACTGGACATAATTTAGATTGCCATCCCATGCTGGGCCCTTCCCTGCCACGATTATACACTGTGCCGTTTTTTTCCTTTAACTTCTAGGTTTTTCTTATGTTCAAGTTACATTTTTTCATGTCCCAACTGAAATCATTTCATCTTTTGTTAAGTTACCGATTTTGCCAATATGAGTTTATATGAAAGAACTAATTTTCCATTTTTTTCTTCTTTGGGTGATTTTTACTCGTTTTCATTACTTTCCACTAGAGGGCGGACAGTAACAAGAGGATGTAAAATCAAGAGTGGTGTGGTAGTTTCATCAAATTTACAAACAACCGAAAAAGAGAGTAAAAGCTTCTGTAGAAAAGACAGGATTTGAACCTCATTAATTTCAACCCTATCTTCCTTTCTTTAGTTTGTTCTACTTGTAAGCATATATATTATTCTAATACACACATGTCTTTTTCTCTAAACATCCATTCTCAAGCTATTAATAAATAAATCAGAAGTTCATGCTAAGAGCCATTTGTGTGTGTGTGTGTGTGTGTGTGTGTGTGTGTGTGTGTGTATAAAACAGTGACTAAAAGTTTACAGAGGTCTAAATTAGGGAGAAAAAGTTAAAATAAACTATCAAGGAATATTTAAAACCTGTAAATCTTAAAATTATCTAGGAACTTGGTAAAAATCTGAAGAAAGGTCAAATCATGGAGTGACGTGATGTGATGTGATGAGGAGGGGACACTTGAGTTGGGTCTTGACTGGTAGGTTTGGGTTGATAAGGAAAAGCAGAGAAAGAAATTGGGAAGAGGGGAAGTTTAACAAGAACAAAGGCCAGGTGGTTCAGAGGGATGATGGGATCTAGCTTGATGGAACACTGTGCCATATAATGGAAAAGAAGCCTGCATTTTAAGGGGCTTTAATAGCTAAATAGAGAATCTGGGCAATATACAGTTGACAGAGAGAGGAAAAAAATCCAAAGTATTTTGGAGAATGATGGGGCAGCAGTACCCCACTGAATGGCAGTGGCACTTAGTAAGCAAGGATCAAGAGCTTCTTCCTTGGGGTTCCTACAGTAGAAAGCTGCACATTGCTACACTGGTGGTGGAGGAGGGATGTGGGAAAAGGATGCCAAAAGGGAAATTCCTACGGGTACTTAGAAGTGTAGAAAAATTCAGTTGGGGGGCTGGAGAGATGGCCTAGCGGTTAAGAGTGCCGTTTGCTCTTGCAGAGGACCTGGGTTCAATCCCCAGCACCCACATGGTGGCTGAGAACCATTTTTGACTCCAGTTCCAGGGGAATCTGACACCCTCTTCTGACCTCCGCAGTATTACATGACACGGGTGCACAAACCTACATGCAGACATTACATTCATACACATAAATAAATAAATTAAAAAATTTAAAAAGAAAAATTCAGTTTATGAACTACTTATGACTTGGATGATCATACAAACACAATACACATAGACTCAAATGATAGATTATTTGACAGATTCAAGCACAAGAAATGTTTGAATTTGAGTCTGAGGAGCCGTAATGATCTATTTCCTTTCGGTAACAGAGAGAAAGATCTAAGGAGAGATAGGCAAAGAGACATTATGAATTACCGATTGTATGCTTAGATTTAACTAGAGGAAAAAATTCTTCTGAAATTAAGAAATGGAGGCTGGTCAACTAGGCTGTTTATAACAAGGCAGAAATAAAGCAAGGTGCTCACCACAGATAAACTGCCTCCCAGGAAAGCCATGCACATTTCAGTTAATGATGTTAGGTAATGAAATCATCCAGTTTTTGGTTTTGTGTTGTGTCTGTACAATTAAGCTATACCATGATTAAAATGCAATAACTAACAATATGCTTTTGCCTCTTATCTCCTGATGACACACATTTGCTAACCCCTGACTGGGACCAGGAAGCACAACTGTGGTTATGAAATAGTTTTTGGGGCTGGAGAGATGACTCAGTGGTTAAGAGGACCGGGTTCAATTCCTAGCCCCCACATGGCAGCTAAGAACTGTCTTTAATTCCAGTTCCAGGGGTATCTGACACACACAGACACACACAGACACACAGACACAGACACACACACAAACACACACACACACACACACACACACACATGAAAAAAGAAAAAGAAATAGTTTCAGATCATGTATGGTTCTGCCAGCTCTTAAGAACTAGACATTACTTTTAAAAATCCCTCAAATTAATGCAATTTGTATGATAGTCAATGTTATAATTTGTTACTATTTTCCCCCAAGGACTGACATCATTCAGGCATTAGCACTAAGGAAACACCTTCAAAGTTTTCATAGCTAGAATTTATATGACTTGCGTGTCTGAAAAGCTAGACTCTTTCCTCAGAACATAATTGTTTTTGTGTTTAGAAAGTCATATAGAGAAGTTTCAGCACTGAGGAAGGACTGGAAGTTTTTACATTTCTAAAGAACTACTTTTCATTAAGCATCTCTGCTGTTTTGAACTATTGGCGTCGTGGTAGTTTCTCCCGGAGTCAAACTGAGACAGTTTTGTGTACAGAATGTTTATTGGCAGAGGGAGAAATCTACCTGTAATCTCAATCATCACCCTCATCTGACACCATGAGGAAGTAGAGGGGCTTTTGAGAGACTTCATGGATCAGAATGGCTGGGCCTTCACTTCCATCTTGTTCAGTCATTGGCTATGGGCTGCTCTGGAAGGGCAGACTTTCTGCACAGTAACTGAATCGGCCTCTGAGATGCTGAAAACTGAAGGCTGTCTGCCAACAGGGCTCCCTGTAATAGGAGCAAGGAGCTTTTCCTTGAAGAAGATTCTGGGTGGCACGTATTAGCCACCTGCCATGGTTGCCATTTCCCACAGCCTGCGCTGCTTCTCAAATTTCTGAGTTTCTGTTCGATCTTATTTCTTTTTAACGTGAATAATTTCTTTTATTATTTTTAGTAGTGTAAGTTTGTGATGAGTAATTTTTGTTTCTTTTATATGAAAAGAATTGTTAGATATTTTATCTAAATCTTCACTTTCATTATCAAAGCATATATTTCCTGAACATACGTAGAGTTCTCCCTTGAGATTAACTTTTTCCCCTTTCAACACCTAAGACTTTTGTTTCATCAACTCTAATGAGAAACTAGCCCATCATTCATAACAACCTTGAATATAATCTGCTGTCTTCTTTGGCTACTTTTAGCATTTTACCCTTATTGCTGGTTTGGGGCATGTATAATGTGTCTAAATGTGGGATTTTCATCTATAAAGAATTGACTCTTTTAAACAGCATTCCCTCAATTGTGAAATAACAACACAAGACACTAGTAAAAGTTATGGACTTTTCAGACAGGAAACATCCAAATGAAATTCTTTCTGTTTGTATGTGGACAAATAAAACCCAGCCATGTTCAAGGAGCTGCTGATAACATCGCCTCACTTTTTAATGGAAGAGTTGGGTGTGGAACACTTCCACAGTACCAAAAATAGAGGAGAAAGAGATGTGGCAAGAATGTGCAGGGACCTATCATTTTTAGGTATGATGCACTGGAGGTGATGGTGATATTCAAGAGGGAAACAACAGCAACTTAAAGTTTGATATTCGTGTTTAGGAAAAATAAGTCACAGCTAAATATGGGTTGGTTATTTTGTCAGTCAGTAAATAAGGGCATGTTCTGCCACGTGTCAGAGAATGAAAATAGTAATAAAGTATTAAAAATAAGCCTTAGTGTGAGACATTCCGTTTTGATTTTCAATTTCACTGCATTAAAATCAACCAAGCAGGCCAGGTGCATAAACACTGCAGAGAAGCCAGAAGTTTGGCTGTGAAGATGCTGGCGACCTCCAAAATTGCAGTTTGAGTAGGAGGCACGGGAGCAACCAGATAGATTGCTGATGCTGCTCGGAAGTGAGTGGGACAGAAATTGGTGCTGAGGGCCCAAGCCACTCGATGTAGAATTAGGTAGAAAAGAGAGGAAAGGATCTTAGCTGGAAGGGGGAAGCAGCATGTATATGCTTTCCTCTACAAGCATAGTGGAAAAGCTGGTGTATTGTATGTTAAGGACAATCTCCAAAAAATGCAGCGATTCAGGAAGAGCATATTTCTGACCTGTATTTAGTCATGGAGTTTTAAGGCAGTTAGTAACTTTCTTTCTCTCTTGATTTTTTTTTTTTAGTTGATCATGAAATGTTACTTTCTCCCCAAAGTTTATCCTTTGCATACTATGTGTTCTAGTTTCTCTTCAATTGTGGTGACAAAACACTTGACCGACACCAACTTGGGGAGGAAAGGGTTTATTCAGTTCACATCTCCTGGGTCGTAGTTCATCACTCAGGGAGCCCAAGGTAGGAACTCAGGACAGGAACCTGGAGGCAGGAGCTGAGGCACAGGCCATGGAGGAATGCTGCCCACTGGCTTGTTCCCCTGACCCATGCCCAGCCTGCCCTCTTATATGGTACACAACAACCTGCCCAGGGTGGCACCACCCATAGCGGGCTGGGCGCTCCCATACTGGTCAACAATCAAGACAATACTCCACAGATGTGGCCACAGGCCAGTCCATGGAGTCAATTCCCCAGTTGAGGCTCCCTCAACCCAGGTGTGTCAACTTGACACTAAAGCTGTCCAGCACACTATGTTAATATCTGCTTATATAATACATTTTGGCATATGGGCAAAAAAGTTCAAGTGGTAAATACTGGTAGATTCTAAACAGTGAAATCTAGTTATTCTTATCCCTAAAGCAGTCATTCTGTATTTATCTTTATCTGGATACTGCTTAGATATAGCCTGGGGATTATTGCTAACCGAGGCCTTTTCAATGTGCCATACAGAGCCTCTTACGGTGCTGTCAGTCTAGGCTCTAGGTTTTCAGGAGCCTTTGCACATGACTGACCCAAGCTGGGGTTGGAAGTACAGGTCTTAGTTTCTTGTTATCTAGATTATCCCTGTTGCACTTACACTCAGCAGATAGTGGCTCATTTCTTTTTCTTTTTTTTTTGTGGCTGGCCATGTGGAATAGTGGCTCATTTCTGAGGTACCCATCGTGATGTTACCCATGGTAACATCCCAGTGGCAAGGCATCTGAGAGCTGGGACCTTGCCTCATTCATGCTAGCATACCCAGGGCCCTGAACAGCTACCTGACATTAACCCGCTTAACTGCTTGTTACCCTGAATGATCTCACTGCCTCACATGTCTGTAATTATTTCCTATTCTTTTGGCTTCTCTCTCAGAGGTGAAAGATCAGTCTTTGCAAAGGAAAAACACTGTGCTTTTTGTATCCTATTCTTTCAGTACATCCAGGATTCTGCTTTCCCAGTTAGCTTTCTTTATTATTGTAACTTCTATCTTTCCGGATCTCCAAACATGCATAGTCTCTTCTGTTCCTAAGTATTTCCTCAATCCTCATGGCTCCAGGCATTGATCTGTCTTTCTGTAAGTTTGGCTTGAGCAGATGATGACATCACAGCCTCATTTCTCCCCTTCCATCTAGATCCTTGAGAGTCTAAGCCCATGTCGATAGTCTTTGCTCTCTAGGCCCCGTTTCAGAAGGCTGCTTCCACTCCTACCTCTCTAGTAAAACCGTTTCCTTACACATATTAAAGGTCATCAGTGATATTTTTGTTGTCAAACCATAAGGTCTCTTACTTCAAGATTTTTCCCCATTTGACTTGTCTTGATTCTTCATGTCACGAGATCTTACTTCTCCCTAACTTTATGGCACTGTGTTTTTTCTTTGCTTCATTGTTTTGGTTAACTTCACTGTCATCAACAGAGCCCCAGGTACAAAAGTTTTAAAAGGTCTGGGTTTGACCTTTTATTTCCTCTAATTTGACCTCTAATTTCCATACCACAGATGGCAATTTGGCAGTCTGTGAGCTAGCTCTGACTTGCACACATTTTTTAATTGGCTAGTATAATACTTTTAAAACTTCGAATTAGCTGTCAATGCATAATAACATCATGAGATTTCGATGGAAATCCTTAGTGTAGTATCTAAGGTTGCTGAAAAGATTATGTCAAATAATGTAACTGAAGTTCTTAAGACTGCTTATATTTATAAACTTTTGTTTCGTTTTGACACAGGGTCTCCTTGTAGTCCCAGCTGACCTGGAACTCTTTGTGTAGACCAGGCTGGCCTTGATTTCACAGAGATCCTCCTGCCCGTGCTTTCTAAGTGCTGAGATTAAAAGTGTATGTCACACCCTGCCTGGCCCTATTTAAACATTTTAAAAATTATGATTTTACAGTTTTCAAAGAATTTTTACATACATTATTTCATGTCATTTAATTGGCTTTCTGCAGGTTGATTTTGTGCTATTTTCTGTTTCTGGAGAAATAAGAACAACACTAAATTTAACATTTTATTATATGCCTTTGCATTTGTGAATATGTGTATATATTTAATTTATATCCACTGAACATTATACTTTATGGTCACCGATACATATCTGCACAGCATCTGCATAAGGTAGGGGAACAAGTTATCTCCATTAACTAGTTTTAGATTATGTGATAGTAAATGTTTCTTACAAAAGGCACAGCAAGGCAGCTTTTATTAGCTCCATCAGTCTACACAGATGACTAAATCATATGGGAAACTGAATTGTTCTTTGCTTTTTAAATTTTACCTGTCCATTGAATTCATTGTCTGAATTTTTGTGTTTTGTATTTTTTCTTTCTTTTTTGCTTTTGGTCTTTTTGAGACAGAGTCTCCCTTTAGTCCCAGTTGGCCTGGAACTCGATATGTAGACCAGGCTGGCCTTGAACACATGGAAATCTGCTTGCTCCTGCCTTCCAAGTGCTAGGATTAAAGGTGTGAACCACCATGCCCAGCAGAAGCTTATTTCTTTTAGAAAATTCTTATTGTGTCTTAATTTTTATAAACCATTTTGGGTGTTTTATTTTGATCTTTATGTTATATCTGAATAGTAGAACTGTAGTTACTAGTTATGACACTTTCAACACATTATTAAATGTTTTTCCAAATATGCATATCATTTGTACAATTTCTTTCTTTTGGGTTTTCAATTCATTTTTATTTTAAGTAGTTGTTTGCTTTCTAATTTTCTGAGGAAAATCAGCCTTTGTTCATCACAAATGTGGTGAACAATCTCCAGATTTTTGCTTGATAGCATTATTATGTGATTGTTTGGTTATAAAAAGTTATAATTTTTCTTAACAGGCTCTAGAATCAACCCACCACTTACTTTCAGACTCTGTAATTACTGTATATGGGTGGAAACTATGTATTCATGTTTTAGAAAAATATAAAATTGAAGGAGGAAAATGTGAATTCCAAAACATACAAAAAAAAAAAAAGACTGAGAGAAAGATGCAGGACAGTTATGGCAGAATGTATGATCTGGGGTGGGGTGGGGGAAGGGAAAGGGGAATATGTCAAAACTGAACTGAAAAAATGATGTCTGAAATACACAAAACATTAATAAAAGCATAAAAAGTTATAATTTCTAGAGTCAAATGTCTTAGTACTTTAATTTATGGTTTCAGTTTTCTACAAGGGTTAGAAGGGTTTCTAATTAAAATGAACTACTCTAGTTGCCCGAACTTTGTTCCTAGTTTTAGTACTGAATGCATCCCAGGAAACACTGGGTGTCAGTAAGGTGGGATCTTATTCATTCATTTTTTTGTTTAAGACTTTAAAAACCAGATTTACACATGTATTATATCACTAATTTTTTATATTTAAATATTTTCTTTTCATCTGAAGAATGGGATAGGATTCTAATTTTATTTTTTTCCACATGGCTAGCTATTTCTCCTAATATCATTCATCAAGAATACAACTAATCAGTCACAAGTGACAGTTACTAAGTTCTCACATGTCCAGATTCAAGAAGTGAAAATTCTGAGAAACTCATGCAAGACTAAGAAATGAACAGTCAGTGTACTAGTTGATTTTCTTACTCAAAGTTTGATGTCTTTTCTTCATTTGTATCTGCTAAAACTTTGGGCTTCTAGCTAAATTTTGTTTACTTACCACGTAACTAGGTGCTGTCTGCTACTAAGTTTGTATCTTTAAAAAGGAAAACTAGTCTTTTAAAATGTAAGAATATGAGCTGGGTGTGGTGGCGCATGCCTTTAATCTTAGCATTTGGGAGGCAGGTGGATCTCTGTGAGTTTAAGAGCAGCCTGGTCTACAGAGTGAGTTCCAGGCCAGCTGGGGCTATAGGGAGAAACTGTCTCAAAAAAAAAACAACAAACAAAAAACAACAAACCAAAACCCTAAGAATATGAACATTATTTCATGATCAATTGTTCCAATTGTGTTAAAATTAACAATCGAAAATTTTTTTACTTCCTGTATTTATTTACAGTTATCTTAATTTTCTTCAACATTAGCTTATATTCTATTGCATAATGTATGCCACGCATGAATGTTAAGGAACAATTATATATTAAGGACCCATCCAAGTTAAGAAACAGAGTATTGCTAGTAGTTTGTACCCAATTATATCTCTTCAATTTCTGTTCTAAAGGTAGCCACTATTTTGAACCACTATTTCCCATTTTCTTTTTTTTATTTCCCATTTTCTTTGTTCATTATCATGCATCTGTATATCCCTGAATAATAAAATCCCTTTTGCCTATTTTGTGTTGTGCCTAAATGGAATCATATTGAACATTCTTTTCTAGAATTGTTTCTAATTTCCCAGTGCAAATGAACTAGCCTAGTTACACTAGAATATTTTTTTTTATGGTTTATCACTAAAAGTTCTGCATCCCAGGAAATCCCTCAGTCCTAGAAAAGTCAGATATTATTCATCCTGTATGCTGTTCAAGATGTAAAAACTAAAATTGCCCACGTTTCTTTTTACAACTTTTTTTTGCTCCTTATATTAAAATATTTGCTTTATTTTTATTTATCATGGTAAGATTACCCATTTTCTTTTACTACTTTTATTTTTGCTCTTTATAGTTAAGTATTTGGTTTATTTTAGTGTGTATTTAGTGTGTGTGCGTGTGTGTGTGTGTGTGTGCGTGTGTGTGTGTGTGTGCGTGTGTGCGTGCGTGTGTGTGTGTGTGTGTGTTTTCCTGGATTTTCAAGCTACCTCTCATGGACTTCCACTAGTCTACATCTAATACTGTAAAAACACTGTATTTGAGCAGAAATATGATGAACTCATTTGGATGGCAATAATCTTATCCTTAGGATCTCTAAAAACAGAAGCATCTTAATGCCACAATTTAATACATTTAGCCTCACTCTATTAAAAACTAAAAGCTGTCTTGGAAAATGAGGCTTTTCTAAATGACAGCTATAATATGCAGTTTATAAAATGTAGAAAAACATTAACTAAAACACATATTAAATTTGATACTTCAAGCTTTACTAGGCCAGGACGTTTCTGTATTGTGTTGATTTTACACTTGTGAGTAGGAAAAATTACACTTCAGTATAATTTAATAAAGGTCTCACTATACCTAAATATAGATTTCTGCCAATGTCATTTAAACTTCTAAGTCTTTGTATAATTAATGTCTGAGGGGCTGGAGAGATAGCCTAGCGGTTAAGAGCACCGACGCTCTTACAGAGGACCCGGGTTCGATCCCCAGCGCCCACATGGCGGCTAAGAACCGTCTGTAACTCCAATTCCAGGAGAACTCCAGTTCCAGGGGAATCCGAGACCCTCTTCTGACCTCCGCGGCATTGCACGACACGGGTGCACAGACCTGCATGCAGACAATACATTCATACACATACAAAAAAAAAAAAAAATTAATGTCTGAGTCATAAAATTGCATTCACTTAAAGTGAAACCTTGAATCTTTAGGAGAAATGCATGCTTGATTATAATGGATTTTCTACCTCAGTTTGCAGTGTGCTTTGATATTCTATTTATTTTTCATTTGTTAATTAAACAAACAGATTCTATGTTTGCAAAGGGGGGAAACATACTGCATAAATTCATTCAATGACATAGAGACATTTAGAGGCGAGGGAAGAAGCAAAATTCTAATTTCTCACGTTTCCTAGTCATTAAAAATGGCTTAATCTACAAAATCTCAGCTCTGTATGTGTTAAGATAGCTTATTAAAGTATGAAAGAAAACAGTTATGAAGTTTGAAATTTAGAACTGAGAAATGAAGACAGACATACTTGGTTTTTCCTCATAAAATGTCAGGATATTTTCACAGATTTCATTGTGTATTCATTGTGATAAATAGTAATAAAGAGAACAGGTTGTAAAAGATCATGATTGATAAACAATAAGAATGGATTTTTACTTAGCTCAGTTCCTGTGTAGAAGCTTCAAGGCCTGTAAAGAAATGTCTATAGACTGTGCCTTGATTGCTTGTCGGACCCTCCACAGGCTGTCCCCACCCTCACCTTGTCCCTGGCCCCTGAATCTGCTTGCCTCAGAACTATACTTCCCTGGTAAGTCAGATCCCATCCACTGAGCCTTGATTCCCTGCATCCTGAGCATCTCCCCTCTTTCCCCATGTTCTGTCCCCCTTATAGCCTTGGGACTAGGTCCACTTCTGCTCTTCTACCTCAGAGCTCCGGACCAGCTTCCCAACCCAGATGGTCTTTGTTAGACACTCCACGGGCCATCTCTACCCTCATCTTGCCCTTGGTCTTCTGATCTGGCGGCCTCAAAACTGAATACCATCCTGACAGGTACACCAAACAACGCTCACATCAAAGAAGCTTCTTTTTGCAACAGATGGAGGCCATTACAGTGTTCTAAAATTCTCACACAGAGAATATATGTCTGAGATATGCCCAGTCCTGAGTGACACAACTATGGTGGAACCTCTATACTATGCTCATTCAGCATAGCGGAACAGGGGGGGAGGGAGAATAGCAATACATCCTCAACTCTCAACAGCAAAGCTTACTGATACAAGAGGGGATGAGGCACACAAAAGGCCACACTGGCTAAATTTTAGAAAATTAGTGACTGCAGAGTGCACGTCCCTGGATAAGACTCCTATATTAAACCTCACCCATCCACGGCTCATGGAAAGATTGTAAAAGTCAAGGTTGGAGTATGAACATAAGCAAGCAGAAGCTTCCAGGTCACTGGGAACTAGCTCATCTAAACTTGCAACAATGGCGACAGTATATACAAGGCCCATACTGACTCAATCAGACAAAAACCCAGCATAGAACAAAGGAACTGAGCAGCAGATCCCAACCCCAGCTGGAGAGAACTATTGGCAACTGATTATTGCTGGGGGAAGGAAAAGAGATCTTTCAAGGAGTTACTCTAGACGCGGTGACTAGACTCCAGCAGATGAACTTGCGCTGAAGGACATCTATGTTTAATCCCAGCACTCAGGAGGCAGAGGCAGGTGGATCTCTGTGAGTTCAAGGCCAGCCTGATCTACATAGTGAGTCCCAGGCCAGCTGAGACTGACTACAGGGAGACCTGTCTGAAAAAGACCCCCCAAAAGTTTGACCAAATAGGCCTTAACATAGATGACAGAATGATGGGGGCTGGAGAGATGGCCTAGCGTTTAAGAGCACCGACCGCTTTTGCAGAGGACCCAGGTTCGATCCCCAGCACCCACATGGCGGCTGAGAACCGTCTGTAACTCCAATTCCAGGAGAACTCCAGTTCCAGGAGAGACCCTCTTCTGACCTCCGTGGCATTGCACGACACGGGTGAACAGACCTACACGCAAACAGTACATTCATACACATAAATAAATAAAATAAAATAAAATAAAAAAACAAAAAAAACATATATGACAGAATGCATGAAATCCAGTGGGGGTCTAATGAAGGGCAGGGATAGAGAAGGGGAGGTGTCTAAATTTGATTAAAGATCTATTGTATGAAATACACAAAACTCAATACAATATTTTTTAAAAAATAAATGTCTATAAAGACGAAAAATAAAACTATACTTTTTTTACAACTATCTATACAGTTTTCTCGTGAATTCATAGCTTTCTTTGTAACTTGCAATTTTGCCCTGATTTAAGGATTTTATTATGAAGTTCATTTATCAGATCCCTAACCACATGGTTTGTATTCCTCCAACTGACCTGCAAATGAGTGAAAGTGCAGGAAACCTTAACTTTTTGTTTCTCCTCTCTATGCATTAGAAATAAGAAGCGAACATTGCCAGCAGTCTTAGCCATTTGGATGCCGGGTCCTACACTCTCTTTTAGTTCCCGAACCAGGGTGATGATGCTGAAATTTCAGAAATGCCTATCTCTGGTATTTCTAGAGCACACACACACTTTACAACATATAAAAAATGTTTAGTATCACCTGGCGTGGTGGCATATGCTCTTAATCCCAGCATTTGGGAGGCAGAGGCAGGCGGATCTTTGTGAGTTCAAGGCCATCTTGGTCCACAGAGGGAGCTCCAGGCCAGCTGGGACTAAAGGGAGACCCTGACTCGAAAAAAGAAAAATGTTTAATATCACAAGAAAGTCACGTGGTGTTTGTGAAAGCCCAGTTTCTATCACTGAGGAAGCCTGCATGGAGTCTGAATTTGCAAAGTCATGCCTGGGCAGTGTACTGCGTGGGCAGGATTTGCTTGCTCAGGCATATGACAACGATGATTTGGGAAAGGAAACTTCTGGTGCTTGAAGTTACTAAGAAGTTTCACTAATAGTAAAATCAAAAAGCATTCTTCTGCTGACTTTTTACTTAGGCGGAAAAGTTTTCTTGTTTTTCTATTTAAAGATCACTCCAGTGCCTAAGGTTTTTGTATCTTGTTTTATGTGGCTGAATATTGTGATGTTGTGTGGGTTAAAACCTGATTTTTTAAAAAAATTTACTTTTATTCAAAGATTAGGAAATTTATAACAAACTAGAAAGTAGGTACCAAGAACACTAACAGTGTCATTTCACTCAGTATGGCCAACAAATCAGTGTTCAGTCATGTCCAATAAAAATTAAAAAAAATTAATTGAGCTTTTGTACATTTCATACAACAGTTCTTAATCAAATTAAGACCTCCCTCCCCCATCCGTGCCCCCCCCCCCAGGCCTCATGTAGTCTGCCATTCATGCCATTAAGTCCCATCTGGTCAGGCATTTTGCCCAGAACTTTGGTACGAGTTCATCCACTGGAGCCTAGTCAGCCCTATCTAGAAATTTTTTTTTTTTAAAGAGCCATTTCTCCAGCTCTGTTTCATGAATTCTTAGAATCTACAGCACTGGGGTCACAGGCATATGGTGGTTGAGGATCCAAACTTGGGTCCTTTTGTCTGCACGGCAAGTACTCTTATTTTTTAATTTTATTTATTTATTTTTTTATGTATATGAATGTACTGTCTGCATGTAGGTTTGTGCACCCGTGTCATGCAATGCCGCGGAGGTCAGAAGAGGGTGTCAGATTCCCCTGGAACTGGAGTTAAGGACAGTTCTCAGCCACCATGTGGGTGCTGGGGATCGAACCCAGGTCCTCTGCAAGAGCACTTGGTGTTCTTAACCTCTAGGCCAGCTCTCCAGCCCCCAGTATCTAGGGATCTTAAAGAATAGCAGAATGACAAATCTCTGTATAGGATTTTCACACATGTTTCATTTTATTTGATTCTCCCTCTTTTCCCCCTTCATCTCTCAGACTTGCTTCAACAGTATTCTTTCTTCCACTTTGTTCCATTGCCTCCCCCACTGCCATTACCAACCCCCCCCCCACAACTACCACAACCAAGGGACTCCTTCCTAATTTCCTGGATTTTACAAATACTTTCTCCTACCTGGATCCATCTACTTAACAGTTAGAGGTTAGAATCCCCATATGAGAGTGAACACATGGGATTTGTTTTTCTGAGCCTGGGTTACCTTCCTTCATATCCTTTTGAGTCCCATCCATTTTCCTGAAAATTTCATTTTCCCTTATGGATGAATATAGTTCTGTTGTATATATGTATCATAGTTCAGTTATCTATTCATCTGCTGATGGACACCTAGGCTGATTCCATTTCCTTGCTTTTGTGAACAGAATAGTGATAAACATGGCTGTGAAAGTATCTCTACAGGACATCTTTAAGCCTAATAAAGAAAAAACCCAATAATAATGATAAAAAGAAATCATAAGCTGAAGATGCTAAAACCTATGACATCATAATCTTGATATATGTGTGGCATACATGTATGCGTATTTTGGAGTGATGCAAATTGGAAGGAACAACAGCAACAATAACAACAACAAAAGACTGGGTCAAAGAACTGACTGAAACGATGAAACAGTAACTGTCTGCATCAAAAATTTTAAAAGAGACTGAGAAAAAGATGAAAAACTTGTTTGGTAGAATGCATGAGCTCTGGTGGGGTTGGGGGGGCAAGGAAGGGGGAACGGGTCTAGATTTGGGGAAATGTATGAAATTTCCAAAGCTTCAGTAAAAATTGGCTTTGAAAAAAACAAGAAAGTATCTCTAGTAGTCTTTTATGTGTGTGTAGGAGTGGTGTAGCTGACTCATAGGAAGATCTAGTTTTAGTTTTTTGAGAAGCTTCCACATTCATTTCCATAACAGCTTGACTAGTTTAAGCTCTCAAGAGTGAATAAAAGTTCCTCTTGCGCCACATCCTTTGGAGCATTTGTTGTCATTTATTTTCTTGATAGTGGCTATTCTAACTGGGTTGAGATGGAATCTCAAAACAATTTAAAAGTATTTTTATTTATGTGTCTGTCTGTGTGTCTGTCTGAGTGCCTGCAGAGGCCAGACAAGGGCATTGGATTCCTCTGGAGCTGGAGTTACAGTTACAAGTGGTTATGGACTGCCTGATGTAGGTGCTGAGAATCAAACTCGGGTCCTCTGACAGAGCAATGAGTGCTCTTAACTGATGAGCCATCTCTGTAGTCTTTAAAATTTTAATTATATGTATTTGTTTATTTATTTATTTGTTTATTTATTTATTGTGTGTGTGTGTGTGTGTGTGTACAACTTGTGGAGAGTTGATTCTTTCTTCTTCCATGTGAGTGTCAGGATTGGAACTCCAGTCATCAGGCTTGGTGGCCAGCTCCCTTAAGTATTGAGCCATCTGACCATCCCTCAAAATAGCTTTAATTTGCATTTCTCTGACGGTAGAGATATAGAACATTAAATATATTTATTGGCCATTGTATTTCTTATTTTGAGAATTGTTTGTTCAGATCATTGTTCCATTTACTGATTGGCAGTTTGTGTGTGTGTGTGTGTGTGTGTGTAATTTTTGCAGTTCTTTATATATTTTAGATAGTAACCCTTGTTTGAGGTATAGTTGGCAAAGATTTTCTCCTATGCTATAGACTATCCATTCTATTGTTGGTTTTGCTGTATAGAAGCTTTTAATTTTTGTGTAGTCCCATTCTTCAATTTTTGGGGCTGTTTCCTTGCTATTAGGGTTCTACTCAGAAATTTTTTGCCTACATCTATGTTTTGAAATACTTTACTTTTTTTTCTCTTGAAGAGTTCCAAGGTTTCTGGTTTAAATTAAGGTCTTTAATCCAGTTTGAATTAATTTTTGTGCAGCACGAGGACTCTGGATCTAGTTTAATTCACCTGTAAGTGGATATTCAATTTTGCCAGCACAATTTGTTGTAAAGGCTGTCTTCTTTCCAGTGTGTAGGAGTTTATTGTCGTCTGAATTGTCCTTTATACACACATGGCCGACATCCACATGCTGTTCTCTCCTTGCAAACTTCAAGGCTGTCCCCTGCCTGCAGGCAGACCGCCTCTCTGCTTAGCTCTGGCAAGGAGAGGGGAGGGGGTCTGTGGGGAGGTTACCCGACCGAATAGAAAGACAAGGAAAGACAAAGACAGACGTACAGACACAGACTCAGAGGGCAAGGTCTGAGAGAATAGAGTCTCTCTCTATTCATGCCAGCAGTGTGCTTATATACCAAAAGTTACCACGCTCTGGGCAAGGAAGTGTGGGGCAGGACGAAGGGAGGGGTGAACCACCTTGGCTCTAATGGGGGGGGGGCTGCAGAGCTCCTGTTTGTGCAACAGGTATACTGGAGGTGATATTTTTGCTCAATTCCTCAAGCGAAGGGGCTATCTGGTACTGGAACTTTTAAGTGTTTTCAAATACACAGTTATATTATTTAATTAATTGTTTTCAAATACACAGTTATATTATTAGCTGCAATTAATTATAGTATTAACTCACATTGCTGTTCCATAGAACCCTAGGACTTGCCCCATCTCCCTATAACATTGGACCCAGTGGCCAGTTTCTTCCCAGCTTCCATTTCCTTTGCTTATAGGACAGTCCTTGATGCTCACATAGTTTTTGCATTTTTGGGCCTCAAGTTGCCTTCCATGTATTTATATATTTGTAGATCATTATCTGGATGATATTCTTTATGTTTGATGGTGCTGGCCAGTTTTATATTATAAAACTATTTCTGTTTATTTAGTACCTGTTTGAAGAATGTGATTAGTGAAAGAACTCATGACATATCCCAAACTATATTCAACCAATTTTGTATTAAATTGACTAGATGATGACTTTTTTATTTCTTTCTGGGGAAGGATTCTTACCTTTATTTAATTTTATTCTGTTTTGCATTTTAATTGAATTTTTGTGATTTTTCGTACAATGTAATTTGATGGCATTTAGATCTGCTCTTCCCTTCCCCACCTCCCCCCACTGGCCCCTGCTTAATTTAATAAACTCTCATTCATATATATATATATATATATTATGACATAGAGTATGGTTTGTGTCTTTGTTCATTAAGGATATGTGGCTATAGCTTCCTTTCTTCGTTGTGTTTTACCTCCTTTGGGTATTATACTGGCATCATATAAGGAGTTTGGGAGTCCTTCTTCAGTTTTCATCTTTTTGAATAATTTAAGTAGTATTGGTAGTAGATCTTCTTTGAAGATATGGTAGAATTCTGCTGTGAATCTATCTAGGCCTGGGCTTTTTTTCAGTCAGGAGGCTTTGTATTATTGTTTTAATTTCTTCATTTGTTTTGTGTTTAAGCTGTTGATCTTTTCTTGGTTTAGCTTTGGTTATTTCCATGAATTTAGAAATTTACCCCTTTCTTTTCGATTTTCAAATTTAATAGAATATAAGTTTTTAAAGTAAAGTCATTTATATGTGATTTTATAAAATGTAGGCACTTAGAGTTATAAACTTCCTTTTTAGGACTGCTTGTAAAGTATCCCAGAGGTTTTGCTGTGTTGAATTATAAGTTTCATTTAGTTACAGAATACTTTTGTTTTTTATTTTTCCTCTGACCCATTCATAATTTGGGAGTGTGTGTTGTTTAATCTCCACGAGTTCATGTAGTTACTAGAGGTTCTTTTAGTGTTGATTTTAAGCTTTATTACACTGGTCTGATAGAATGCACGGAATTATTTCAAATTTCTTGGTATTCATTGAGGTTTTTATTTTGTGTCCTAGTTTGTGGTCAGTTTTAGAGAAATTTCTATGGCTGCTAAATAAAGAGTGTATTCATTGGTGCTTGGATGGAATATTTGGTAGGCGTCTGCTAGGTCCATTTGATGTATGGTATCATTTATTCATATGTCTCTCTGCTTTTTCTCTGTCCAATTGACCTTAGCGTTTAGAGATAGTGGGGCATTGAAGTCCCTTACTATTTATGGATTGGGGTTACTCAATGTCTTTAAGTCCTGTAGTACTGTTTTTATGAAATTGGATGTGGCAGAGTTTGGTCCATATATTTTTAGGATTGAAATATCTTCTTGGTCAATTGTTCCTTTGGTCAGAATGAAGTGACCCTTTATCTCTTTGATGAGTTTTAGTTTGAAGTCTATTTTGTCAGACATTAGAATTGCAACTAATATTTGTTTCTTATTGATATTTTCCATCCTTTCCGAAGGTGGTGCCTGTCCTTTGAAGGTGTTATGAAATTTTTGCAGCAACAAAATGATGGATTTTATTTCTTTTTTCTTTTTTGAGACAGGGTCTCCCTGTAGCCCCAGCTAGCCTGGAACTCTGTAGAGCAGGCTGGGCTTGAACTCACAGAGATCCACCTGCCTCTTGCCTCCTGAGTGCTAGGATTAAAGGCGAGTGCCACCACGCCCGGCTTAAAGGGGGTTCTCAGTCACCAAATGGGTGCTGGAAATCGAACGCGGGTCCTCTGGAAGAGCAGTCCGTGCTCTTCACTGCTGAGCCATCTCTCCAGCCCGGATTTTATTTCTTAATCCATTCCAATAGCCTGTGTCTTTTGAGTGGAGCACTGAGGTCATTGGTATTTAAAGTAATTATTGAAAGATGTGTACTGGTTACTGTCATTTAAAATTCTATTTCGGGGGCTGGAGAGATAGCCTAGCGGTTAAGAGCACCGACGCTCTTACAGAGGACCCGGGTTCGTTCTCCAGCGCCCACATGGTGGCTAAGAACCGTCTGTAACTCCAATTCCAGGAGAACTCCAGTTCCAGGGGAATCCGAGACCCTCTTCTGACCTCCGCGGCATTGCACGACACGGGTGCACAGACCTGCATGCAGACAATTCTAGTATCACATAACAAATACAACCATAAAAAAAAATAAAAAAAAAAAAAAAAAAAAAATTTAAAATTCTATTTCGGAGACAGGCAGCGGCATGGCGCAAGTCTTCGGGTTGCACACGTGCGGTAGAGAACCTCTTTGGGTAATGTTCCATTGCTGTTTCAGCTAGGCTTGCCTGGACAGTAGCGGAGCCGCGACTTCTCCCCTGCCCTCCTCGCGGCCCGCCAGGACGATGGCGGAAGCTGCGGCGGGCGCCAGTGGAGAAGAAGCCATGGCTGCGATGGTGGGGGCCTGCGGGCTTGCTCTCGGCCCGGAGGTTCTTCAACTACCGAGGCCCTGGGCTTCATCCCGAGTTGGCGGCTGACGAGCTTCTCCGGCATGAAGGGCTGAGGCTGCTCAAGCTCCTGGAGGGACTGGAGAGGGTCACCAGGCCTGGATCATTGGCATTTGTGGAGAAGGGAAACCCGTCGGCCCACATCATTGACAAGCCTTGAGTTATTGAGGTTCTACCTCGTGGAGCCACTGTTGCTGCATTCGCTCCAGAAAATGCCTGCCCTGAGCCTAGTTCATGAAATGGAATAGCCCTGGTCGGGAATGTAGAGTCTTTGTGCACACTAGGGGCAGCTGGCAAGCATTGATTTTCAGATGTCCCAAAGGCTGCCCTCCTAGTGGTTGCAGCTACCCTTCCTGGGTGGTTTTTGTCAGTTCATCAAAAGCTGACTACTACATTCCAAAGCCAGAATGTTAATATTTTACTTATGGGGATGTGTGTTCATCTGTTGGGTAGATGAGTAGCAGAAAACCTTTTTCCAAAGCAAGATAAGGCTATTCCAGCTTGAGGCGATTTTCTTTGCACTGAGTTGATTAATTTCTGCACAGAGAGTAAGATTATTAAGATTACATACAGAAAAAGTAAATTGCAACATGAGGGGGAAAAAAAGAAATCAATGAGATTGGACCAATAATGTTGATATGATAAGTCTAAATTGTTGAAAGAGATGTTATGATACAATGTCAAATCTGTCTTTAATTTTTCTGAGAAACTGGCTCTTTCCTGCTCTGGACAGGAGTTGAGCAACTTGTCCAGTAGCTGGGAAAGATGGTTAATGACATCTCTTCCTCTAACACCCACTGAGGATTGGGAGAATCTGAGCAAACCAGAGCCCAAGTCTTAATGGTGATTAAAATGCTAGATCTTATGCTGAAATTCCCACTGAATTAATACATTTTCTTATAGTTAAAGAAAAAAAATAAATCTCTACTTCTGTATTTTGTCCTATTTTGTGTTTTCCTAATTATACCTTCACTTGTTTTCTTTCTGTAGACTCTTGGGTATGGTCATTCCTTTCTTCAGTCCTTTGTACCTTCGAGAATTCTCAGAAGAGCTTGTTTGGTGGACATGAATTCTTTCAGCCCACTCATGTCGTGGAAGGTTTTTATTTCCCCTTTGACTATGATAGTTTTTCTGGGTAAAGTATTCTGAGTTGGCATCTTTGGTCATTTAGAACTGGGAATACTTTGGTCCAGGCTCTTCTGGGTTTCATAGTTTTCATTGGAAAGTCAGTTGTATTTCTGATGGGTTTTCCTTTATATGTGACTTTTTTTCTCATGAAGCTTTCAGTATTATCTCTTTGTTTGTACATTTAGTGTTTTTACTATGATATGCTGTGAGGAGTTTCTGTTCTGGTCTTATCTATTTGGTATTCTGTGTGCTTCTTATTTCTGTATGGATAAGTCTTTCCTTAATTTAGTTCTTCATTTGTGAAGTCTCTGTTCAGCTCTTTACTCCATCTTATTTAACCATTTTCTAGATTCAAGTTGTTCCTGTGTGGAAGAGAAGCAGAGGACACAGAATAGTTCATCACTTCTTGCAGAAGGTAATATAGTTACTTACCTAGATGCTAGCACAGAGGGAATGGAGAGTTGATGTTGGTTAGGAGCAGTAGCAGATGCATGGCTGCTGGTCAGATGTAGAAAGAGTGAAAGAATCTGGTGATCTTGGTGCTATGGTGTAAGAACACAACCATATAACTAAGTAGTGCATTTTTATTCCTAAGGAATATGAATTGTGTAATAAATCCAACATTGCCTACCACCCAAATTTGATTTAGGACAACACATTTGTCATCTAATTTAGAATTCCATTTCCTGGGCTGGAGAGATGGCCTAGCGGTTAAGAGCACTGACCACTCTTACAGAGGACCCGGGTTCGATCCCCAGCACCCACATGGCGGCCGAGAACCGTCTGAAACTCCAATTCCAGGAGAACTCCAGTTCCAGGGGAATCCAAAACCCTCTTCTGACCTCTGCGGCATTGCACGACACGGGTACGCAGACTTGCATGCAGACAGTACATTCATACACATACAGAAATAAATAAAAATTAAAAAAAAAAGAATTCCATTTCCTTTTTGGTTTCTAGATATTAAAAATGCCTATCTTAATTTCATTATACTTCATACTATGTATTATTTGTTTTGTAATGGATAACACCAGAATAAATTGGTTACTATTTGTATTTGTTTTAATATAGTGTATATTTTTGTGAATATATCTTTTTACATTAGTATTTCTGGAATATATTCACTACCCAAGCAATGCTGTAGTATAACTGCCTATAACCTGCTGTGGGTAGACTGAACTTACAAGGTTTCCTTTTCTCATTCTCTTCTTGTGTATGTTTGTCAGTTAGCACTACAATGTCAGTACTGATGGGTACACAGGCTCTACTCTGCTGCCCTCCTATCACATCGAGAAAAGCACTGATAATAACATGGAATTTGTACCCCAGAGGCCAGCCTTCCCACAGAATATCTTACAATGTAAATACAACGGAGATCAATGAAACCAACTGCACCGATGGGAGAATATCTTGGACCTTCACCCCTGAAAAGAGTATTCAGCTTCAGATCAGTGCTGTGGCCATCACTCATGACGGGCATTACATATGCGAAATGGCAACTACTGATGGGAATTTCCAACGACGATATGACCTCCAAGTGTTAGGTAAGAGATGTGCATGCTGTGGTATTTCAGCTCACTGCATTTATGATTGAAACAAAAGTCTCTGTAATTTGATCCCTGTGACAAGATTGATGTGAAAAAAGATCTTCTTTTTTCGTTCCATCTACAGTCCCCCCTGAAATGATTCTGGTTTCAGGGCAGAATGGAACTGCAGTATGTGAGGCAGTTGCAGGCAAACCAGCTGCAAGGCTCTATTGGACTCCAGAGGGGGATTGCGTCACTGAGAATGAAACGCACAGCAATGACACAGTGACTGTCAGGAGCACATGCAACTGGGGGCAGAACAATGTGTCTGCTGTGAGCTGCTCTGTCTTTCATTTGACTGGCAACAAGACTCTGTCCACAGATGTCGATCAAGGTAACTGACTACCTTGCTTTTTTCTTAAAATTTATTTATTTATTTTTATTTTTTTATCAAATCTACACCCTTGTCCCCCCCCATTCCCCCACCCCACCAGAGCTCATGCATTCTGCCAAACATACTTTTCATCTCTTTCTCAGTCTTTCTCAATATTCTCTATGAGGAAGTTGACTGTTTTGAGCAGAAGTTCACTGTTTCAGTCAGTTCTTCGATGCAGTCCTTTCTGTTGTTGTTTTTTCCAATATGCATCACTCCCAACTGCTTTGGATAAAAGCTCAAGGGGCTGTGCACAAGAAATACTTACAACTAGAGGTAATTGGCACTAGCATCCACAGATGAGGGATACCATTCATCGTTTGTTTTTCTGGGACTGTGTTACTTCACTTAGCATGATGTCCTCTAGCTCCAGCCATTTTCCTGAAAAGCTCATGATGTCATCTTTCTTTACTGCTGCATAGAACTCCATTGTGTAGATGTACATTTTCTCTCATCAGTTGAGGGACATTTGGGTTGGTTCCAGCTCCTTGCTATTGTGAAGAGAGCTGAAATAAACATGGCCGTGCATGTATGTCTGTGGTGGGGTGAGTCTTGAGGGTACATGCCTAGGAGTGGTATGGCTGGTCAGGTGGCAAGTTCATTCCAAGTCTTCCAAGGGTTCTCCACACTGCTTTCCATAGTGGCTGCACGAGTTTACATTCCCACCAGCAGTGGATGAGTGTTCCCCTTTCCCCACAACCTCTCCAGCACTTGGTATCATTTGTTTTCTTGATCTTAGCCAGTCTTACTGGAGTAAGATGATATCTTAAAGTGGTTTTGATTTGCATTTCCTTAATGATTTAGTTAGATATTGTGGGGGCGGAAGGAGACATCTGCGCCAGCAAATCTAGATAGTGCCTGGAAACGTCAAGCAATAAGGGGATGGAAGAAACAAAAACACACACCACAAGCTCAATACACGGAAAACAAGACCGGTGGACACCACACATCCACACCAGCCTCGCCGCCCTCACCCCACGCCCGGACAGGCAACTCGCACCCCCGCCCCGCACCGCCCCCCCCCCGCAACCCCCCCCCCCCCCCACCCTGCAAGCACAACCCAAAGACAGGAAACCCAAGCAAAAGCAAGTCAGAAAGGGGAAATGACAGAAACAGTGCACCGAAGGGTAGGAACTCGCAAAGGCTGCCCTGCACCAGTCCGCTCCGCCCCAAAACTTAGTAGGCTGGAAATGATAGTACCACTGCACAGCTATTTTTGATTATGTACACAAATTAATTAATTGTTGCTGCGGGATAAATAGAGGAAGCAAGCTAGCGTAGTGCGGATAGAGTGGTGACGGAAGGAGTGGCTAAAAACTTCACAAAAATCCTAGAAAGCATGAACAAGCGCAGCAAAAAGGCAGAGACAAAAGTATTACTCCTGAAAATCAGTGGCCTGCCACACTAATATCAAATAGCATTTCTGTGATGTAGTAATATGTTTCATAGTTGGATAAGTGCATCGTCACAAGACCCAAAAAAGAATACCATGGAACACAAACGAACCAAGTACACCAAAGAGTGACCACAAAATGGTCTAAACCCCGGTATAATAGAATAATGAAGAGACGCTCAGAAGAGGAAAACCGCCATGCGAGCGTTGGAAAAGGAAAGTGGTAAAATATGCGTGCACCAAACTCTGGAAAAAGTGAGCGCTTTAACTCCTCTATATACAGACTAGTTTCGGGGAAAAGGGCCGAAGGTCAGGGGAAAAACAAAAAACCCGTGAAAAACACAATATAGGGAAGAGCACACAAAGATAGGCGACTATAACAACTCGCAAGACTTTTAGTACTACAGGGCGATAGCAGAAAAAACAGCGGGGGCAAAACGACGGGGACCAAGAACAAAACCAAGAGTCAACGTGGTAGACATACAAGGTGCAGCAGTCCATTAGATGGGAATGGCAAAGAAGACAGCACTTCAGAAGTTGGGGGCAAAATTCGTTGTTTATCCCATGGTATGATTGATAGTGTATATTTATACTCTCTCGCGTCATCCCCGTATCAAAAATCACTCAGAGGAGAAACTACTCATGAAACCCAAAGTGAAGAGTAGGGAGAGAGAGAGCAGGCGATAGAGAGAGAGAGGTCAGGGAAAATCTGTCTCCTAATATATCCATCTATCTGTGGCTAATTGTGGATATGGCTGTATCCCTCATTGTCTGTGACTAATGGACTCGCTATGATTACTGTGGATAAATAGTGTCGGATCAGATAAAAGATAATACATACTCTCTAGAGTGAACAGAAACCACAGAGGGAGAGGAAAGCGGCACTGCAATGATGCCAAGCATTGGATGTCGAGAGAGCTCAAAAACAAAGAGAAAGAAAAAAAGACCACGCAAATGGAGCAATGAGCACTCATTGATGAGCACCCAAGTGAGCAGTAGAGGCGAGAAAAACCGTAGAAGGCCTAATAGTCACTAAGAAAGAAAGCAACAAAACCCTGAAGAACACAACTCAGGTAAGAGGGATGATTAGTAATAATTTACAGATACCATAGGGTGAGAGTGGTGTTTGTGGGAATAGTTGTAACTACTCATTTTATCCACGGGGGAGAGGTTAAATCGCGTGCAGCCATATTTGGAATGCTATGGTAGTATACTCGTTGTGATTATATTGATCGGATAGAATTGGCATTATCCTGGATTCTCTTAGTGATCCACTCCGTGGAGGACCCGCAAAGATCCCACACCAAGACTATTTGTCTTACTGTCTTAGTGTGGATTCAGGCCGTACAAAGAGCTCTAATGCGTTGTTAACTAATCCCATTAATTGCCTCGCTCGGGTTGATGTTATTGAGGAGATGTTTTTGTGTGGGGACGCTACACAGAGCATGTGAGTTCGATGGAAGGAAGAGTGATGACATTCGTGTGAGCGTGCAGGAAAAGGGCTGGGGCGAGAGTGACGATGAGGGGCGAAGGGAGGGTAAAACAGCCCCCGCAGAGAATCTGAGGGGGCAGCGGCGCGCACTCCGTAGTGGGGAAGCGAGGGCCATGAACCGCCGAGGAATAGGGGCACAGCCCCGGTGCAGCTACCAAAGCAGTGGGGAGGATGAAGGTGGAAAAAAACAACAACAGAAAGACGCAGAAGACTAACGGAACAGGAACGTCGCGCAAAACAGCAATCCCAGAGAGAAGAGGAGAAAGACGGGACAAGAGAGGGAAAAGAGGGAGAATGCAGAGCGCGGGGGATATACAGCGGCGCTCACCCCGAGGAAAAAAAAAAGAAAATAAGATAAAAGAAAAAAGGAAGGAGGCAGAGACCCCCGGTCACAAGAGAGCGGTGCAGCAAAGGAAAACAACAGCTCACAGGCAAACAGCGCCCAGGACCCACATCACTCGCGCGTCACGGCAGACGCAAGCCTCCTTCGAGCAAGACCCGCAGCGGGTGTCACGCCCAACAGACTGCAGGCCAGCTCCCGAACAAGGCATGCAAGAGAACGGTAAAAAAAAACGGGGCACAGTCCAAGCGGCCGCCACAGAGTCAAATGACAGAACGGGGCAAAAACAACAAAACCACAACACCCGACCTAAACGACAGACTCGGAAAGCCCAGCAGAGGCCCCAGGCGCATATAAGCCCTCAGCAAGCCACACCGACAACGAATACATGACAAAATACAAAAAAGAAAAGCACAGAAGCCCCATCCAGTGCAGACTCCTAACGCCCCCCGCCCTCCTCCTCCCCTCGGTCCGCCCCCCGGGCGACCGCGAGACAAAAACGGCACATAAACAACTCACAAAAAGCCACCCACCCCGACAACAATCACCAATCACCCACACACGACGCAACAAACAAGGCAACGGCAACACACAAGACCTTCCAAGTATAAGAAAATGGCACGGACAACTCACGCAAACGGAAAACAAACCTGGAAGCCCTGACAAGATAGGAAAAAACCCGGACCACACAGCCCGAAAACCTGCAACCAGAAAACGCAACGTACATACAACCACGCTAGTCCGCAACCCAAGCCAAAAATAACGCACCCAACTGACAACACGCTAAAACACAAAAACTCCTAATACCACCCCGGCCAGCCAACAAGACGCCCACAGACAGCAAGAACACACGCGGCGAAAAACAGACACACACACCCCCCCCCAGCTCTCCCACCCCCCAACAGGCAGCGCCAAACAACGCCAACCCTCTCACAATACTCCTACTGTATATCCTCGACTGTGAAGCTCTATGTATCAAGCTCTGCCCATCCTCATTGCCCGTGGATCTATCTTGTTTTCATGTTCTTCTTGTTTTCTGAGAGTATTATCGCTATTCTGAGAACAATTCCCACCAATACTTTTGCAGAAGATAATCTGCAAGAACGAAGCAACCATATTCCTACCCACCTCTGTGAGATTTTATAAACTTCACTTCCTTGGTGCTCTCTTTCTAAAGCTACAAGAACCGAGACTATTTAAGCTAGTTCAATGAAGTCCCATTTGTTAAATTGGGTCGCCACCAATCAATGTCTCTAAGCACACGCGACTGACTCCCACACTCCGGATTAAGAAAAGCCATAGTATGTCCTCCATGCCGTATGTCCGCATGTCTGACTAGCTAACTTTTCTCCTGTCAATTAGACATTTCCCAGAGTTGTCGGAAGGTATTTCATGTTTCGAGGTTTTTAATCGCCCAACTCTCGCGAGCTTGAACTTTGTATCGAGAGTAGAGACGGTAAGCGGATTTAATTCATTCTTCTACATAGTGATGATCGGTTTTGTCTCGCCAAACACCACTTGACTGAAGATTTCGCTGTCCTTCTTAGGCCCCCCTAACAAAATCCGCAAGATGGCATGAAATGTATCCCAAGATGGCTCAGGTTCTCGGAACTCTTGGTCTTTGTCCCCAAATCCACGTTTGGTCAAACAGAGTCTGCTCTATCCTAGCTCCGCCAAGGCCCAGGCATGTTTTTAATGACAACTACGCCCCCTCGTCCCACGCCTATAAACGTCTTCCGAAGTCCTGATAAGAGAGCCACACCATGTGTTGCTGCCTCTCTTTCCCAACGCCAGTGTATCGTTGGAGCCATAATATCAGATCGATTTCTTTGATTTCTCTCACACAAAATGAAATTATAAAGCGAACTTCCCCAAGCATGATGCAAGAAACCGGCCGATTTTAATTGCGGAATTGCGTTTACACTCTATACCAACGGCCGCATGGGTACTCTAGAACGGACGGCGACCCGTTGTTATACAAATGTCAATAATGCCCACGCTCCATGAGCCATAGGAGGTTTCCATCTGCTGAGTCATATCTTCATATTTCTTCGAGGGTCTTAAAACATTTTTAGTAATTGACTCCAAGGCTACTTAGAGTGTCTCCTCTGGTCTAGGTTGTGTACTCTAAGGTCAGTCTTTATGCCTTTTGGAGGCTACTTGCTAGAAACAGTAGGAACTCCTGCCCATATTGAATTCGCTCTCCACCAAGCATTGCTTGAGTTCAAGGCCGATAACAAGACAGCATGCCACTCGATCTTTAAGAGTGTAAAACTTCTGATTCTCAATCACACTTTGCTGAAGCTGGATAACTAATCATCTCTCATAGGAGTTTTCTGCGTTGACCTATATTTAGCATCCCTAAAGTAAAAAATCATATCATCAACAAATCCACGGTAATAGCTATACACCCTACTTCATGCCAAGAGAAACACAACTTAATTATACCTTTCCTATGTCACCAGGACTCCTATTGCTATCTATGCATAAGTTGTCTCTCCAATATCCAAGCACTAAATATTGCAAGGCCAGTACCCTACCAAAACGGTGGACAGGGGGCAGCCTTGCAGAGTTTCCTACCTTTAAGGGGAAATGTTTCTGTCTTTTCCCCATTTAGTTGATAGAATATTGGCTGTGGGTTTCCTGGGTATATGGTTGTTGATTACATTGAGGAACATGATCCCTCCGATCCAATTCCTTCTAGGACTTTTAAGCATGAAGCGAAAGGGAATGTTAGAATTTTTCATACAGCGCTTTTTCAGCGCAAGTGTCAGGTTGAATGGATTGTGTGGTTTTTGTTCACTTCATTTCCAGCTATACTAGTGCTGTAGAGATTTTGACTTCGATAAATCCTAGTAATGTTGAAAACAATCCCCTGATCGAGTTTGGTGATGAATCCTAAAACAATTGGTCCATGATGGATAGGATATATCTACTGAGAGTCTGTATCGTGCATATTATCTGCCAGTAGTCCTGTTGCAGGAATTACTGACAGTCTGTGTTCCGTTAGGGATCACTGAGGTCATATAGTTTCCTCTTCAATTCAGCCTTGTCCACTCCTCTCTCGCACAAGCTTCTAAAAACCGTAGGATAAAGCAGAGTAAAATGCCTGGACCTCTCGCAAATAAGAAGGAAATTTGGCGGAGAAAAATATCCCTCTGAATTGTAATCCAATAATAAACAGTTCCACTCCAGTAAGAGGTAAATGGCGTAAGTCGATATTTGAAATGTTTTATAGAATTCTGCCTGTGAAAACCTAGACTGGGGCCCTGAGCGCTTTTTTCGTTCGGGAATGTCTCGTATAATACATTTCAACATTATCTTCATAACATTATGCGGTCTAGTGTTTAGCTGTCGATCCTCCTTCTTGGTCTGCTTTGTGAGTCCTAGAGATTTCTTTAAGGTTTTCAATACAATGAGATTGACTAGAGTAATAGGTTTTCGTGACACAGATGCTCCCAGCTATTCCCATATGATTTCTGGATCTTTTCATACACTCCTTCACTCTCAACAGATATATTCAATTACACACAAGATCTGCCCTCAACTGATTATAAGAGTCTCGTTCACTATCTCTACTTAGTTGGCTAACTGAGTAGAATCATGTCTCATCTTGTATAAATTCGTTATATCACATCAAGACAACTCAAACTAATTCTGGAACAGTACACCCTTGATTTTTCTCTTATGTTTATTCACATACCAATGTATTGCTCTCTCCTTTGTCTCGTACTTTATGATTTCTCACTCTGTATTCCTCATTGTGATATCTACTTACCTGATAAACTGTTATGTAAATTTAGGGTTCAAATTATGTTGTTGCCTACTTGAGTGCTTTTTTAGCTAGCCGTGGGTTAGATCAGTTACACCTTCGATGCCCTATTGGCCACGCTGATATTGTCTATATATGTAGGCCACCCAAGAGGCTCTCATGGACAGGAACCGGTACATTGCCGGCTCTATAACAGTATTCTGCTTTAAAAAGAACCTACTCCCATTACTAAAGTCCAAGGGCTTTGTTTCGTGTTTAACTGAGCACGTTAATATAGTCAATTTACGTATTGTGCATATATAAGGCTCGAGCGAATGCTGTTATATTTCTTATCTTGTATGCTTTCCTGGACGTACTATTGCATCTACATTCAAGAGTCGTGGATTGATTAAGGTTAAGTCCATGTGGTTTATGCATTGTAGGCAGTACAGCGGACCCCTTTACCACTGGGTGTTAGGATGTTGAGCTTTAATATTTGCAACTCGTCGGGTCATGATAAGGAATGGCATGAACTAGACGAGCAACTCCAAGTTTCTACCTCTTAGGTATTCTGTAGCACGTTCTCTTCGTGTACCTAGTATGTAAGTGGCACCTGATTATTGCGAGATATGCTCCATGACTCGTACTGAACGTAAAAAATGTATGTCATCATAAGGTATTAAGGGTCCTGAAGCAAATGAATTAACGGTTAGAAAGATCCATGGAGGCCACTTTTGGTGTATTACACCTATCTGTAATATCAGCTCTCATATTCTTCTGCTCTCATAATTCTTTAGATCATAGTGTGACCTGTCCAAAAGGCGCTACAAGTGAAAAGGGAGCCCATTGAGCACCCGCGCTGAATGAAGTAAGGGGTTAGATTTTGGTGCCTTGTGGATACCATGGACGATCTGCTGCTTTCATAATGTTTGGATGCTCCAGAGTTTAGGGCATATATAGTCATAATTGGCTGAAATCTCTCTCTGCACGAGTAATTGTTCTTTGAAAAATGATACTCGCATATGCCCCTATCTCATAGTACCATCTACTGAGAGTTCTTTTACTTTGAAAGATATATTGCCTGCAATATATAAAAATCAGCACCACCTGCTTCTCTTTTGGTACCATTTGCTTATAATACTTTCTTCCATCCATCATCACTTTATGAGGTGAGGATCTTTACGTTTCGACGCAAGACATAAATGTTGATCTTGGTCAGCCAGCCATATTAGAGCGCAATATCATGCATACTAAATCCATGTCCCAGATGAGTGATTGTATTGTTGATGCCGGAACTTTAGATCAACACGTATTAACTATTAAGAATCGGCGTCTCATGAGCCAAGTTATGTGTTGTGCTTCCTATTGCCCTTATATATTGCCCGAGCCGGTTTGCCGGTCTAAGGATATTCATACGTACGTTCCCTGCAGTTCCGATGGCTTTAATTAGATTTGCCATCCTCATGTTAGGCTGGCCCGGGGGTATGGTTGCTCCTTTTTTCTGTTCCTAACCCTATGAACTGATTCAGATAATCTCCCCCATAGAAGGATTTGTTTTAACGGACAATGTATTTGGCTTTCCATCTTGTTCAATGGTACATAGGCCCAACGGTTATCGCTCTCCCTTCAACTATAATGACACTTTTAGCCTCGCAGGCTTAGAGATAAACTAGAGGTGGCCAGTCTATCCCAGAGTCCCTATTCAACACATGGGAGAATTCCTCTTTGCCCTTCCAGATTCTTGATCCCTGCTATTCCCTAGTTTGCAAAACTAGACGATCAGTTTAAATGCTACCTGTATAGCGTGTTTCACCTCTTAGTGATGCCTTCTCCGTTCAGCGTGTGTTGTTTTTCTCTTGTGGCTTTAAGGATTTTGTCTTTGTTTTGGGTGTCTAGCATTTTAACTATGATGTGGCATGGAGAGTTTCTTTTCTGATCTTGTCTGTTTGGAGTTCTCTGTGATTCTTGTATTTGTATTGGTTTGTCTTTTTTTAGTTTGGGGAAATTTTCGTCTATTATTCTGTTGAAGATCTGATCAATACCATTCTCTTGGGATTCTTCTCCTTCCTTTATTCCTATGATGTAGAGGTTTGATCTGTTCATAGTGTCCAACAGTTCCTGGTTGTTCCACTTTTGTGTATTTTTAAATTTTTCATAATCTTTACTTGAGGTTTTTAGTTGTTCTGTGTTATCTTCCAGGTCTGATATTCTTTGTTCTGCTTCCTCCATTCTGCTTCTGAGGCTTTTTCCATTCCTTCCTCTTGATTGGATGAGTGCTTGATTTCTTTTTTCATTTCCTCTTCTGATTTCTTTAGTATTTCTACTTCCTTTTGGAGCTTCTCAATGTCTTCCTGTAGCTCTTTGCTTTGCTTGTTGGTTTCCTTATCTTTTTCAGCATGGGATCTTTTCAGTGTTTCCACTTCCTTCAGGAGTTTGTCATTCTCTCTCTCTAGGTCCTTCTTGAGTTTTTCATTCTCTTTTCTTAGTTCTTTGATTTGCTCTTTATAATCTTGTACTTCTTTAAGTATGTTCACAATTGTGCTTCTGATGTCTGTGTCCTGGGCCATCTCCAGGGGATCCTGCTGTAGGAATCTTCCACAGGGTCGGTAGCGCGTGGTGTGGGATTATCCTGCACCTTTCCCTTGTTGTCTCTTCTTTGTGTTCCTGGCATACGGGCTTCTCCTTGCCTGTATTTCAATATGAGTCCCAAATGTCTCTTCACTGTGTTGAAGGCTTGCTTTGCTTGCCTCCTCCAGATGCCTTCGTAATCCCAGTTGGGGGAGGGGGGCTCACCTGTGCTTCAGTGGTCTTGGGAGATCTCCGATCTCAAGACTCACACAACTGCACCTTTTATACCAGCTGGGAGGATAACTCTGACCCCACAGCCACAAAAGCCAATTAAGCCAAAGACAACTATTTTAAGTAGATTAAGTCAAACAACAATCCACCTTACTGAAGCACCCATCTCCTACCTACCTACCTGCACTTCAGGTGGACTTGGGAGATCTCAGATCTCAAGACTTACACAACCCCACCTTTTATACCAGCTTGGAGGATAACTCTGCCTCCACAGCCACAAAAGCCAATTAAGCCAATGACAACTAGATTAACTAGATTAAGTCAAACAACAAGCCTTGCTGAAGCACTCAGCTCCTACTTACCTACCTGCGCTTCAGGTTGTCTTGGGAGAGCTCCGCTTTATTTTCAATTCTTTGAATTGAATTGGAAATATATGAAAAGTTTGCAAGCATTCACTGATATAAATGGAAAACAAAATAATGTTAAAAGAACAAATAGAAAAAAAATCACCATATTTAGGGATAATATATGTGTACAGTACAGATAAATTATCAAATAATTCTTGAAGAACAGTGTTATTCATGTGACATATATATAAAATCCATTCTGCGAAATAATCATATTTGTATAAGACTAGATTAGGTCATTAAAGTATACCTCTGGGGGCTGGAGAGATGGCTCAGAGGTTAAGAGCACCGACTGCTCTTGCAGAGCACCCAGGTTCAATTCCCAGCACCCATCTTAACTCCAGTTCCAGGGGAATCTAACACCATCTTCTGATCTCTGCAGCGTTGCACAACACAGGAGCACGTACTTACATGTAGACAGTACACTCATACACATAAAATAAAATAAAAAACAAAATAAAATATAATAAAATAAAATATACATCTGTTGTGCTTTAGGAGATAGATTGTCTCAAGATTATCTCAGTTTTTTTGCTTGAAATCATTTCATTTAATTCATCAAGTCCCTTCTTGCTTTGAAACATGAATATTTTTTTCATTTTTTTATGTTTAGGAGTTCACATTTTTTCCTTTAATTTCTTTTTCTTTTTTCTTTTTTTCTTTAATTTTATATTACTCTAATATATGAATACATACCCTCCATTCATATAGCACAATTACAAAGTCTGAAAATAAGTGGTCAGTTAATTCTAGAGCCCATTAAGGGATTCACATTATAACAGCACGGTTGCTTTTGGATAAAAAGAAATATAATATTAACTTTGCTCAGCTTGCCTTTCAACTATGGATTTAGTGCTAGCATCCACAAATGAGGGAAAACATTCCCCATTTGTTTGTTTGTTTTTTGGGGCAGATTGTGTTACTTCATTTAGCATAATGGCTTCAATTTCCATCCATTTACCTGCAAAGTTCATTATGTAATCTTTCTTTGCCGCTGCGTAGAATTCCATTGTGTTGATGTACCGCATTTTCTTTTTTTTTTTTTTATTAATTTTATTTATTTCTGTATGTGTATGAATGTACTGTCTGCATGCAAGTTTGTGCACCCGGGTCGTGCAATGCCGCAGAGGTCAGAAGAGGGTGTCGGATCCCCCCTGGAACTGGAGTTCTCCTGGAATTGGAGTTTCAGACGGTTCTCGGCCGCCATGTGGGTGCTGGGGATCGAACCCGGGTCCTCTGCAAGAGAGGTCAGCGCTCTTAACTGCTAGGCCATCTCTCCAGCCCCAATACCACATTTTCTTTATCCACTCATTGGTTGAGGGACACTTGGGGTGCTTCCAGCTCTTCCCTATTGTGAAGAGAGCTGTGATAAACAGAGATGTGCATGTATCTCTGCAATAGGATGAGTCTTGTCGGAATATAGTCACCTGACTGGGTCAGGTGGTAGGCTCATTTTCAGTTTCTTGAGAGTTCTCCATACTGCTTTCCAAAGGTGTTGCACGAATTTGCATTCTCAACAGCAGTAGATGAGTATTCCCCTTTCCCCACAACCTCTCCAGCATTTGGTATCCTTTGTTTTCTGGATAATAGCTAGTCTTACTGGAGTAACAGGAGTACTTTTCTAAATGCTTTTTATTAGGATTGCTGTAAAATGTTCTCATATTTTAGTTATTTGTAGACTTTTACTTTGAGATTATTTCTACAATGCATTAGTACAGTTACAATGCTTATACTTACTCAGTAGACAGGTAAGAATGGCATTTATTCTCTTTCTGATTTTCCTGTTTCTTGTGGTTGTCCAAAGTGAAAAGCTTTCTTGCCCACTCCATCTTGTGTTCTGAAACCAAAGCCTCAGTTCATTCACTAGTATTTACTGGAAGTTGTTTTTAAGTTTGAAGCTGGTGATATAGTGATAGCATTGCGCAGACCCCCAGATTACCATTGTGTTGCGGAGTACAGTCATGACTGAAGGAGCAAAGCCTTTGGCATATATTTAACAACGCTTTTCGCTCACCAGCTGTGTTCTGGTTAGCTCCTGTCCACTTGATACAAACTGGAGCCCTTTGGGAGGAGGGACCCTCAGTTGAGCAACTTCCTCCATCAGACTGGCCTTGGGTTTGTCAGTGGAGGATTGGTGTAGGAGGGCCCAGCCTGGCACACGGGGCAGACAAGCCAGTGACCAGTGTCCCTCCATGGTCTACTTCAGTTTCTGCTCCTTGGTTCCTGCCTTGACCTCCTGCCCTGACTTCCCTCTGTGATGCGCTGTTACCTGAAGTGTAAGCTGAAATAAACCCTTTCCTCCCCATTTTTTTTTTTTTTTTTTTGGTAAGCATTTTATCACAGCAACAGAAAGCAAACTGGAACAGGCTGTATAAATTTGAATGCTATTCAAATTATCAGGTAACTTCTCAGCCCCTTCTCCCCCATCCCTTTTCCCTTCTTTCTGTAGGGAGCAGTCTAGTAACAGAAGAATTGCTGCCTCATTGTTTTCTTGAAGATATCCCTTCTTTTCTTTTGAAATAAGAAAGGAATTGACCTTACGTACTCTCTGAAAGCTCTTAAATACATTCGTTTTTTTCTTTTTTTAAAAATTAATCTCCCCCCCCCAAAAATTTATTCCCAGCCGGGCGTGGTGGCGCACGCCTTTAATCCTAGCACTCAGGAGGCAGAGGCAGGTGGATCTTTGTGAGTTCAAGGCCAGCCTGGTCTACAGAGCGAGTTCCAGGACAGCTCCCCAGCTGGGGCTACAGGGAGACCCTGTCTCAAAAAGACCAAAAAAAAAAAAAAAAAAAAATCCCAAAATTTATTCCCAGAAAAACAAACGACAAATGATATCCCTCATCTGTGGTTGCACCAGATACGAGGCAAACTGAGCTCTGTGTGTGTGTGTGTGTGTGTGTGTGTGTGTGTGTGTGTGTGTTTCTTTTACCTGAAAGCAACGGTACCATTACATTGTGAATACCTTAATAGGATTTAGAATTTGCTTTTGATCTGGGGGCTGGAGAGATGGCTCAGTGGTTAAGAGTGCCGACTCCTCATGGCAGCTGAGAACCGTCTTTAACTCCAGTTCCAAGAGAATCCAACGCCCTCTTCTGACCTCTGAGGCATTGCATTACACGGTGCACCAACCTACATGCAGACAGTACACTCACACATTAAAAAAAAAATAAAAAAAGAATTTGCTATTGATCTGTGTATTCTCCTTGCTTCAATTGTCTGTTTGATGTCATGTCTACTTAATCTGAGTTTTTCAGCCTTACAGGCATTTCTTTGTTTTAATCTCTTTCATTAAAAAATTCATTTGGTAGCTGGGCGTGGTGGCGCATGCCTTTAATCCCAGCTCTTGGGAGGCAGAGGCAGGTGGATCTCTGAGTTCAAGGCCAGTCTGGTCTACATAAGGAGCTCCAGGCCTGGTAGGACTAAACGGAGACCTTGTCTCAAAAAGATAAAAAACATCCATTTGGTCATCTTTAGATAGCAATTCATTTCAAAGTAAGCATTAAAAAGCTGATTAGAAGCTTCATTTTCTGATTATAGAGTTTGTCAATCAGTCAGCTTTGATACAAGGAACAAGGGAAATAATTTTTTTCTTAAAAATGTTGGGAATGGTGGGTGGAGAGATGGTTTAGTGGTTAAGAGCCCTGGCTGTTCTTGCAGAAGACCCAGGTTTGAATCTCAGCACACACATGACAGCTAACAACCATCCATAACTCCAGTTCCAATGGATCTGACACCCTCTTTTTGACCTCCACAAGCATTGCATGACATGGGTATCCTTACACACATGCAGTCATAACACTCATACACATAAAATAAAAATAAATTAATCAAAAAATGTTGGGGATGGGCCTCAGTTGGTAATGCATGAGGACTGAGGCTGGAACCCAGCATCCACGTAAGAGGGCATGGCAGCATACACCTCCTATCCCAGCACTGGGGAAACAGGAAGCTTCATGAGCCTGGCCAATCAGTGAGATCCACGTTCAGGCAGCAACACTGTCTCAATAATTGGAAAGTGATCAGGAAAGACACCTAATGTTGACCTCTAGCCTCTCTGGCCTCTACACCTACACGTGCACACACATCTGCACATTCATGTGCGCACACACATGAACACACTCACAGATATGCCACCCCACACCTGAGGATCCCTTTGTATCTGAAGGTCTCTTCTCTGGGACTGTTCTAGCTGGTTAGTAAATGACTCTCCAGCCTCTTGCCGTCCATCCAAACCTTCAGTGTTGTGGGAAGGGAGAGGAAGTGCACATTCCTCCGTTTGTAGCCTGGCACTTCATCTCCACTCCTCACCATACGCTTTGTGTTTTTGTGCGTGTTGTCCATGTGATGTGGGTGTGGGGCTGTCCACGGAGCAGGCAGACCTACCGACCATGTCCTTAAAGACTCTCCCTCCCCCCAGAAGCCACCAATTGTCCGTATCTCCTCAGTTAGGGATAGAGGCTTGTATTAGTCATTTTTCTGTTGCTGTCATAGAACCACCATGACCAAGGGAACTTATAAAAGGAAGAACTTATTTGAGATTTTGGTTGACGGTTCCGGGGGAATTAGAGTCCATCATGGCAGGGAGGGGTGGTGGCGGGAAGTACCCAAGCAGGAGCAGAAAAGCAGAGCTTCACTTCTTCAAGTGGGTATAGGATTTGGAGAGTGACTGGAGAGTGGCAAGGCTTTCTGAGCCTGCCCCTGTGACATGCTCCGTTCTGCATGGCCACTCTTTCTCTAAGACCTCCCAGCACAGCACCAAGAACTAGGGACAAAATGTCCCCACACTTGGAGCATATGAGGGACATTCTCATTCAAACCACCACAAGGCTAATGAACCCTCTCCCACTCCTTGCTAGAATGTTGAGTGGCTTGATTTTGTGCAGGACTTTTGGAGACAACCACAATGGCTGTGAGTTAATATGTGCAAAGGAAATTGGCACTGATGGCTCATTAAAATTTTAAAGAAGAGGACATGATGTCAGACTGCAGGGAGGTGGGTGGATCTGGGATGAGTTAAGGGGAGAAGCTAGTGGCGAATATGATCAAAATATATTGCATGAAATTCTCAAAGAAAATAAAAATATTTATCAAAAAGAAAAAAATAGAAAAACCTTCAAAGATTTGTTTTGACAAAAGAGAAAAATCACCTGCCGAATCATAAGTTCACAATATTTCAATATTTGTCCTTTCTTTTTTATTTTTATATTTTTTTATTTCTATTTTCAGTGTATGAGTATATTGCTTGCATGTATATAAGTGTACCCGTGTCATGCAATGACACAGAGGTCAGATCAATGTCTTGTCAGAAAGGTGACTTCAGAGTTAGGGTCACTTTCCCAAGTATGTCCCTTACAATAACCTGTTTATTTCTGAATATTTGAAGTGAGAAATACTGCTCTTGCTTTAATGGTGAGAGTGAAATTTCTTAAATTCATGACTCATTAAAAAGAACAAAATCCTGACTTGCTGGAAAATCCTATCTTGCTGGAAACTCTAAGTCTGAGCTATTAAAGTGCTTTTACTTTAAGAGTTTTTAAATTATTAGTGGGACAAAATATTTTTATTTATTTATTTATTTATTTATTTATTTATTTATTTATTTATTTATTTTTTTTTATATGTATGAATGTATTGTCTGCATGCAGGTCTGCGCACCCGTGTCGTGCGATGCCGCGGAGGTCAGAAGAGGGTCTCGGACTCCCCTGGAACTGGAGTTCTCCTGGAACCGGAGTCGCAGACGGTTCTCAGCCGCCATGTGGGTGCTGGGGATCGAACCCGGGTCCTCTGCAAGAGTGGTCGGCGCTCTTAACCGCTAGGCCATCCCTCCAGCCCGGGACAAAATATTTAAAGTAAAATCACAGAAATGAATTACTTGTGCTTAGAAACATCTTTTAAAACCACATTTTAGGGGATGGAGAGATGGCTCAGTGGTTAAGAGCACCAGCTGCTCTTGCAGAGGATGCAGGTTCGATTCCCAGCACCCACGTGGCAGCTAAGAACCGTCTTTAACTCCAGTTCCAAGGGAATCCGATGCCCTCTTCTGACCTCTGCAGAAGGTACAACATGGGCGCACCTACCTACATGCAAGCAGTACACTCATACACATAAGAAGTAAAAAAAAAAAAAAGAAAAAGAAAAAGAAAACCACATTTTATTCTTGAACAGATCTTTTTTGTGTGTCTTTTTGAGACAGGGTCTCCCTGTGGCCCCAGCTGGCCTTGAACTCATGGAGATCTGCCTGTTTCTGCCTCCTAAGGGCCACATGCCCCAGCTCTTGAACAGATTTTAAAAGAGCAGTTTTAGTTTCACTGTAAGATTGTGCTCCAAGGACAGAACATTCTCACATAATGCTTGGCCCACCTCAGCATCTTCTCACTTTTTCTCAACCACAGTGTCACATGTATTAAAAATGATGAACCTACAATGACATGTCACCACCCAAGTCCGTGGTTTACATTAGTGTTCACTCTTGGTACTGCACATTCTATGGGTTTGGCCAAGAGTGGAGTCCACATTCTCACCATCATACAGATGAGTTTCACTGTATTAAAAGCCCTCTGTGCCCCGCCTTCAATCTCTGCCTTCCTTCTACCCAAGCCAACCCATTGATCTTTGTGTCTCTCTAGTTTTTCCTTTTCCAGGTGTAATATAGTTGGAATATAGTATGTCATCTTTGTGCATGGGCTTGCTTCATAGTGTACTGTACATTTAAATTTCTTCCATGTATTTTTTTAAATTTTTATTTATTTCTGTATGTGTATGAATGTACTGTCTGCATGTAGGTTTGTGCACTTGTGTCGTGCAGTGCCGCGGAGGTCAGAAGAGGGTCTCAGATTCCCCTGGAACTGGAGTTCTCCTGGAATTGGAGTTTCAGACGGTTCTCGGCCGCCATGTGGGTGCTGGGGATCGAACCCAGGACCTCTGTAAGAGCAGTCGGTGCTCTTAACCGCTAGGTCATCTCTCCAGCCCCTCTTCCATGTATTTTTATGGCTTGATAGGCATTTTTTTTTGAACACTGAATAATATTCTATTATCTGGATTTATCACATTTGAACCATTATGTTTTGTGTTTACCATTACAGGTGTCAAAAGTTTAAATTTAGAAAAATATTATCTAAATTTGCTATTCATCCTCCTACCTACTGTTTTGATCATCATAGGATTCATTTGGATTTTCAAAACTGGTGGCTTCAGGTATTGATTGATAAATTTTCTTCTTTACCTTTATTGGACCCAAAACAGGTCAAAATATGGAACTGACTGTCTGGGTATTATCAACAGTTTTCTCATAAGCAAAGATTACCTTGAAGAGTTAGATTAGGAATACTTTGGACAATGGCAGTGTTTAAGAGGTTTTTCAAGCATGTAAACGTGGTGAATTAGGCCTGTAAAGGCAGAGCGTTATAAGAGGCAAGGCATGATAATTTTTTATTTGGGAGAATAATTATGATAATTCTTTACATGTACCAAATTGAAGGCGTCACATATATTTTACTGTCAACCTCCTTCCTTAAAAATATTGCTTTCTCATGTTTGGCAGAATGCATGAGCTCTGATGGGGTGGGGAAATGGGGGGGCACGGGTCTAGATTTGATAAAAAAATAAAAATAAATTTATGTGAAAAATTGCTTTCTTTCCAAAATCCAGAATTTTGTTATAGTAACCACAAATCAATGTATTCCACTCATTTCTGGTAGTTCATTTTTTATTTACTGGGTCTTCCCTCAGAATGAACCGAGATTTTCAGTAGCATAACTGTTTTTTTTTCTCAAGTAACAATGATGCTGCCTATGTTCACACCAGATTATTTTATTTTATTTTTTAGAAAATGTAAACATAAAAAATCAGAAATGACTCCAGCTGTTGAGGAGGTAAGATAAAATAAAGGATATTTTCAAACTTTAAAGCAAGATTTTTTTTTTTGTCTTTTTGAGACAGGGTCTCCCTTTAGTCCCAGCTGGCTTAGAGCTCACTCTGTAAACCAGGCTGGCCTTGAACTCACAGAGATCCACCTGCATCTGTCTCCCGAGTTCTGGGATTAAAGGCATGTGCCACCATGCCCTGCTAAACAAGTAATGTAGTTCATAATATTTTTAATTTAATGTGTATGAGTGTGCTGTCTGCATGTAGGTAGGTGCACCCATGTTGTGCAGTGCTGCAGAGGTCAGAAGAGGGTGTTGTTGTCCCCTGGCACTAGAGTTAAAGACAGTTCTTAGCCATCATGTGGGTGCTGGGAATTGAACCCAGGTCCTCTGCAAGAGCAGTTGGTACTCTTAACCACTGAGCCATCTCTCCAGCCCACCTCAATCCACTTTTTAATCTGATAAACTTCATTTTAATCAAGTCTACCTCATTTGGACTTTTATCTTGGGAAAAACCAAATATATGCTTCCTTTCCCATTACATTGTGTCCAGTTCTTGGCTTCTCTTCCAGCACTGTTATTTTCCTCTTACCCAGGCTTAAAGCAGTCTGTTTCCTAATCTCTACAACCAGAAGCTTATTGTCTTTGACTCTTTCCTTTGAAATTCTTCCCATGACACTTCATTCCTCTCCATTTCTACTTTCATTCAACTATCATCTCTCACAGAAGGTGAATGATCAATGGCTGTGTTTCTGATAAGGACTGGACAAGGACTTGCTCTGTTCATATTAGTCAGAGATACAAATCTAACCACTTTTCCTAGATGCTACAGTGGCATGAAAAGCACACGTCGTTTCTGTAATGTATTTCTAGCTTTCTTGAAATGATTTTGGCTTTGAATTATTTTCTAGGATGAAATGCAGCCTTATGCCAGCTACACAGAAAAGAACAATCCACTCTATGATACTGTGAACAAGGTGGAGGGACTTCAGATATTCCAGGGTGAAGCTGACAGGACAGGCCTGAATACATTATCAGCCACTGGAGTCTAGCACCAGGAGAAATGAGTGAAGACATTGCAATTACTGTTTTTACTTTTCTTACAATTCTAGAATTGAAGGATTACTTTGAAATTAGTCTTTCAAAGGTTCTTAGAAACAAAAGCATTCTAATGGATTTGCTTTTATATCCCTCTACAGTTGGAAGCTTAGAGTCTTGCTGCTACCAGTTAGTTCTTTGAAGAACTGATATAATTATGACAAAGAAAGCACATGGTTAGGATGAAATATTCAAGTTGTGCAATTCAGTGAATAAGGAAAACCAACTTTCCTCAAGAAACAACTTTGCAGAAGGAACAATCATTAAAAGTTTCTTATATATTTTTCCAAAAAATTTCTCTATGTATATGACGTGCCTACTTTGCCTATGGTATGTGTACATTTATATGACTGATTATGTACATGCATACACACATTTTTAATACATAAATGGGAACATACTGTAATGATGGACTTAAAATGTGAGTCCTGGAGACTTTTTCATATTGGCATAAGCAAAGCTACCTCAGTCTTTTTTAATGGCTACATAAAATTCCATTGTATGATTATGTCATAATTTAATTAACTATGGCCATCATGATGTACATTTAGATTGTTTGGTTTGGTGTGTCTTATAAACAAAACCATGTAGAATGTTTCTCTGACTAATCTCCACATTATTTGAATGTATCTGTGGGATAATTTCGACTGGAATTGTCAGATTAGTTGGTATGCACTTTTACTATTGATCAATCAGTCAAATTCCGTCAATGTATATTCCCGCCAGCTGTGTTTGAAAGTGCTTTCCCTGCATTCTTATTTTTATATCTGCAAAATTCTTACTTCTTTATTTCCTAACCAGTTGAGTAATATGATTTGAGATTATAATATGAGTTGTATTATTTAATAAAACTGGATTTGTATTTTGTCATGTCTGGGGAGAGATGGAATGTGTCCATGAAGACACCAGAGTCTTCTGAACTCACTGTACTTTTGTAGAAGTGTTGCTACCTAGTGTAACAGCTTTGCAGATGCTATGAATTGTGTATTTTTACCATTCTATTCTGATCTATTTGTCAAATAGAATGTGTCTGTGGTCTGTATATGCAAATGGGGAGACTTGAGTATTTACATGGTAAGCCTGGCTGTGAGATGATACAACTTTTACTTTCACTTTTCTTTGGAGTAAAATATTGGGAATATATACATTGATAATTTTTGATATAAAACATTTTTAATTATGAAATATCAGCATGTACCCTTTATAGTAAGAAAAGCATTAAATGTGGATTTTTAATTTAACTTGATTTGTTTAAAATTTTTTATTGCACTTTTGTACATTTAATACAACAGTTCTTAATCAAATTTAGACCTCCTCTCTAATCCATGTGTCTGACCCACCACCAGACCTCATGTATTCACCATAAATGTTAAGTCCTGTCCAGTCAAGCATTTAACCTGGATGTGCATCAGTGCAAATTCATCTACTAGAGTCTGTTAGCCTATCTAGAGATCACAATGGGTTAAGGCACCTCGAGATTGCCCATAACTACATCATACAATGAGCCCCAGAAGAGCCCAGAAGTTAAACTTAACTCAAAGTATGGGAATAAAAGAAAAGTTTAATTCATTTAAACTGAGGCAGGAGTTTGAGAACAGGTCAGCATGTACCAGGATGCTTAGAAATAACTGCTTCCACATGGCTACTGTACTTTTTGCTTGGCTTGCTTTTAGAGGGGCTTACCATTCCTAAACTTGGGAACTTAAAACTTTTCACCCATGGATGTTTTTTCCTATATAGAACATCTCCCTCACTGCACACCCTCCACTGAACACTTGGTGTGTAATCATCAGCTGACTAACAACTTCATTTTCTGTCTGAGTGGTTTTCTCTGGTGAAATTACCCCATCACAGTAAGTAAGACATAGTCTTTCTCACCCAGTAGTAGTCAGTCTCCAGTTCTCAGTCTAGGGCTGGACCAACATTCATTTGTTCTCACGCCACTATGGGGCCTTGTCTGACTGAGCTGGCATGTCCTGTGCTTGATGCCACTATTGCCACAAGTTCACATGTGCAAGCTTCCAGTGGCCTGAAAGCCTCTGCTTCCTTATGGTACAGCAATCTGGACGCAGGTTATGCATATGCAGGTTACCAATCTGCTCAGCACACTAGGCAGAGCAATAGATAGAGGGCATACCCTGCTTCTACTGGTACATGCTTAGAAGACATGAGTTGGCTTGCTTGTCAGCATGCCCCTTTTCTGAATATGCCACAAGTTGGGATGACGTGTGTTGGTCTGGAGGTCTAAGATTGGCCACTGGGAGGTGATGTCATACGATGCAGGGGCTGCTCATCTCAGACCTATTTAAGCTACTGGCTATGTGGAAATAAGTGGACTTCACGGATTAGCATCGCCTGATGTGATAATCCCCAGGCTGTTACTTGTGCTTGGTTGTGGGGCCATCAGCCCCACAGATGGCTCGACAGCTCCCTTGGTCATGAGAGCCAGCAGCTCTGCAACTGTGTGTTTGGCTGTGGGACCATCAGTCTCACAGCTCCATGTTTGGCCACGGGATCATCATGTTTGGTTGTGGGACCATCAGCCATATGTGTGTGCCCTCTTTAGCCTGTCCAACCATGGGGTCAGCAGCCCCACAACTTGTGCCTGTGAATAGGGACCTAAAGCAATTTGGTGAGTTTTGGGCACGTGAACTCCCATGTTGGGGAACCTGGCCTCTTCTTCTAGGGAGCCTCTCCTTCAGGCTGAGCAACTTTGGAACGCTGTCCTCCAATGTGCCCCTCTGGCTCTCTGTCTGCTGTGAGTCTTCTCCATTATAAATATTCTCCTCTAACGTTTGGGGCAGAAACAGATTAATTTCTCTGAGATACATTGCAGGCTCAAATAAAAAATGAAAGTGAAAATACCCCTTCCTGCGCTGACTCTGGTTCAGCTCCCACCAATAGCAAGGCTTTGGCCCTGGAGACAGAATCCATCCCTTTGATATATCTCAAGGATTCTCAGGACACCCCTTCCCTTCCTCACTATGCCTCTACTGAATCCACAACTGCCCCTTTGACTTCCTTAGAGCCGGGCGATCTGCTGGCTCCTCAGCGTTTTGCGACTCTCTGTGCTCAGCTGGACCGTGCATGGGTACTCCCTCCTCAGCCCCTATCTGCCCTGTTCCTGTTAGCATTGCGCCTATCCCACAGCTCCCACTTCTTTGGTATCCTCACAAGTCTTACACCATCAAGGACCTTTGTGAAACCATTTGTAGAGAGGGTCCATGCTCTCCATATGTAGAGAGAGTTTTAGATAATTTTTTCTTGGGTCTTAATATTCCTCATGATTGGAAACACATGGCTCAGGCTGCCTTAGTGCCCAGTGTTTTCTTAAAATGGAAGGCCTTTTTTATGATAAATGTGAACAGCAGGCAGAGCATAATTGCTCTACTGGAGTACAAATTTCTAAGCTGGTTTTGGAGTGACCCAGCAGACCAAGCCTGCATTCCCCCTAAGATATTTGACCAGGCACACTCTTGCAAAATGTAGGCTGGTAGACAGCTCTCATTCTGGGCTGAGGTGGAGGTCTGCCTCCTTTCTTCCAACTGCGGCAGCAGCCAAAGAAGGACTGTACCCAGTTCCTTACTCCGGTTAGTGAGGCAGTAGAGGGAAGGTCTCCCATGGGGAGGCCCACGAGACCTAAGGAACTGGCACATGAGGGAGCTAATGCTGATTATAAGACAGTCATCTTGTCAGCTCGCTCTAAGCCAGTTAAGGACTGGGTAACAGCTACTCAGAGTGTTGGCCTGAGAGCTTACGATGAGGCAGCTTGGGCACAGGCCTTTGCCTTCTCCTATGCCCTGCACTGCCCCTCCCCCCAATATGGTGTCAAATGTTAGGGCTGTGGCCACATGTTCACTTGTGAGCGGCCTGCCCTTTTTTGCTGCAGTTCCAGCCTCATCCAGGAGTGCCAAGCAACCCTCCATGCCTTTTCCAAAGTGCCAGAGGGGAATTCCATTGGGCCTGGGATTACCATGCTAAATAAAGTAAGGATGAATGAATGAATTCACCCCTATGAATGAAGCTTTAAACTTCTCCTGGAGCAGCTCCCAGGCCAACAAGAAAGGGAGCCAGGGCCCTGTCAATCTCATCGCTCCACCTCAAGTTAAATGGGAATAGAAGGACCAGGGATCTTTTGGACAGTCCCCCTTGAGGAGACCTATAAGGCCCACAATACAAATTTACGTAAGAGATAAGCCTTTTAAATGCTTATTGGATATTGGAACATCATTAGAGAGGAAGAAGTTCCAAAAGAATGGAAACTAACTGAAGGGCCTTTGGACCAGGGTATGGGAGGTAATGGGACATCTAAGACAGCTACTCAACCTATGGTTTGGAGAGACTTAGATGGGGGACAGGGGACCATTAACTTCTAATTATGCCTGGCCTGCCTCATAACTTGTTAGGTAGGGACTTCCTTGATGCCTTGGGTGGGGGGATCCTAAATATGGATGATAAAGTCTCTTATAATTCAGCAGTAGATTCCCAAGTCCAAGACCAAGGCTCCCAGTAACCCCAGTTCTAAGGGCCACTGTTCGGCCACCACTTATTAAGCTAGAATGGGTAATTTTGGCTCCCATATGAGTGGAACAGTGGCTGCTTCCCTTTCCTAAACTTACAGCTTTGGAGCCCTTAGTTGCTGAGCAACCAAGTGCAGGGCATTATTGAATTTTCCATTAGCCCCAGGAACACCCCTGTGTTTGTAATTCAAAAGAAACAGCAGGGGAAGTTTTGTATGGTCCATGAGCTTAGGGCCATTAAGGTTACAATGAAAGATGGGAACTACCCCACCTGGACTTCCTTGGCTCTCAGCTATACTGATGGGCAAACACATTGCTATTCTTGATATTAAAGACTGCTTCTTTTCCAGTCCCCTGAAACCTGAGGACAGACCTCTCCTTGCATTTACTGTCCCTTGTAGGGGAACCATGCAGAGATATCAATGGAAAGTCAAAGGGCATGAAAATAGCCCCATAATCTGTCAGGTTTTTGTTAGTCATGTTCTGAAAAGGTTTTCTAAAATCCCAGGGTTAGTTGTCATCCGTTACATGGATTATGTTCTTCTAGCTCACTGTGATAGGGCTGTCCTGGACTCCCTACTCCTGCAAGTCTTAGTGGTCCTTGAGGCTGCCCATTTAAAGGTCTTCCAGGAGAAAATTCAACTCACCCCTCCCAGTGAGTTTCTGGGGTCAATTCTGGAGACTAGGTTGATTCAGCCTCAGATGCCAATAATTGAACTCACCAAGACATTGCCCCTAACCAGCTCCAAAAGGCTTTGGGGGCTATTAACTGGCTGTTCTCATGACTTCATATCTCTGTTGAGGAGATATGTCATTGTATGTGTCATTGTATGATTGCCGGAGAGGCCCTACAGAGCCCTCTTCCCTCTGCAATGTAACCTGAGAAGTGTGTATTGTCCTTCAAAGAATCAATGCTGCTCTGCTGCCAGCCTTCACTGTTAGATTTGACCCTTCCCTCTTCTTAATAGGGATAATTCTCACTCCAGGAGATTGTTCCATGGGGGTAAAGTTAAGTCTGGGTTTCCCAGAATCCCAAGGGACACAGATGCCCACTTCCTCCAGAGGCTGTCAATCTTCTGACTGCTTCCTTTGTATGTGAGGTCCCACCCCCTGGCTATAAGTGGATGGGCCCCAGTCTCTCTCTCTCTCTCTCTCTCTCTCTCTCTCTCTCTCTCTCTGTGCCATGCTGCTCTGTTCCACCACATGTCTGCAGGCAGCCCTTGCAGGCGGCCCTTGCTGGTAATTCCACTTGGAAGTAAAGCATGTTCTTGGCATGACTTAAGCCTCATGTGCCTTTTTATCTGGGGGCTGGAGGTGCATGGCCCTCTTTATAACCTAATAGGTAATACAGCAGTCCCATAGGACTCTGGAATGTCTGCAACCTGCATATCACATAGTCCAAAAAATAAGCCCCTGCCTGGAAGCTGTTTCTATAATGATTAGGATGCTTCACCAGAGAACTCTCCACCTTTTTGGCATTGAAACTGAATGCCTGATTCTCCCTTTTAATAAGGACCTCTGGGATTGGGCCATGCAGCATAATGACCCCTTCGCTATCTCCCTTGAGGTTTTTCCTGACACTATTGATAATCACTTGCCAGGCCATTGGCTCTTGGCCATCTTCCAGGAGTTGTCACTAATGCCCCCCCATCTTAGTATCCCAAGCCATCCCTGGGGTCTGCCTCATATTCACTGGTGCCTCCAATAAAGGGGTTGCACTGGTGTCCATTGGGTCAGACTCTTCCTCCAAAGTCCAGCATTTCTGGCCACTGCACAAATGCTCTGTACAGCTTAAAGAACTCTTTGCTATATCTGTCAGGCCTGTTGGCTGTTCCCCTCTGAACCCATTGATCTCTTTACTGATAGGAAATACTGTGCTTCTTTGACAGCTTTGTTGCCTTATACCATGTGTCAGTTGGATGTTTCCAAACCACTTGACAGCCTCATCTTTCTCTTGAAGGAAGCACTTGAGGCATGCTCAGCCCACCTTTTGTCCATCAGTCAGTGCACAGCCTGGTGGGTCAATGCAAATAGCTGGTACATAGCTGCAAGACCTGTGTCCCATTTCTGCCTTTAGGCCCTCTCCAGCCCTTGGGAGTTAACCCTCAGGCCTAAAGACTAATGCTCTTTAGCAGATGGATCTTACTTATTATTCCCCTTTTGGCTGTCTCAAATACTTACATGTTACTGTGAATACCTATTCCCACTATGTAATGGCTACTCTTAGGACAGGAAAAGCCATTGCTATGGTTTGCCAACATCTACTTTGCTGCATATTGATTATGGTCATCCCACATAAATTAAAATCTGATAATTGCCTGGCATATACCAGTGTCCAGTTTAAACGCTTCTGCACTTGCTGTAATATCTCTCACATAACTGGTATTCCTTATAATTCCCAGGATCAAGGCATTGTTGAAAGAATAAATAATACTTTAAAGGAGCAATCACAAAAACAGAAGGGGCAGGGCTAGACCTCCTCCCCCCATGATGCAGCATGCAGAACACTCTTTACTATGAATTTTCTGCCAATTTTGAAACCAGACATGATAACCCCAGTCCACAAGCATTGGAGCCTCTGACAGGGCATAATGAGGCACCATTGGTACTTCAGAGAGATCCAGTGTCAGGACAATTGAAGGGTCCAGACCCCTTGCTAACAATGGGAACAGGGTTTGCTTGTGTCTTCCAACAGGGAGCCCTGCCCCATCTGGGTTCCTGCAAGAAGCGTTTATCCTTGGACTGCAAAGGATAGACCAGGACCCATTGGCAGAGAAACCGCCCTGTCTTAGCTTCCAGGAAGGGTGGAAGAAACCCACAAGAAAGCCACTTTGCTGGAGGCTAATGCACTGGGTGATGTGTAGGGGAGAATCTCAAGTCACTGGAGTCACAGGTGCAGAGCTTGAGAACTCCAGATACAGTACCAGGCACGGATCCACTATTGGGTGCCCTCACAAGCACCCGCCTGATGACCAATAGTACAGCAGACCAGGTATTACGAGTATTGTGGGCATAGGTGCCCAACCCACCGTTTCTGGTTGCATCCCTTTGGGCTAGTGCCCTGCCTCTAATTTTTGGCAATGATTCTGCCCTTAATCCAACCATCAGACCACCCTTACAAATTGAAACAATCTGACAACCAATTTGTCCTAATTCTCATTAGGACAGGTTTTACTTAACTCCAATCAAACTGTTACTATTTGGGAGGAACTGATATGAGGGACTTTTGCCCCTCCTCCCTGCTGGGAGAGGAGTCAATTATTATGACATTAGCTCCCTATCAGGCTTGCCTGATGGCTCCCTTTGTGTTCCTCCCAACTAACTCCTCACCCAAACTGGTGCAACGAGGAAATTACCATGATCATTTTTCTAATTGTATCACACCCCACAATGCTACTGATTTTATTTATATCCTTAGAACTCCAGCAGTCATGTGGTTGTTGGTGAATCTGACCACGCCTTGGGAAGAGCAGAGCAAGCTAAAGCATGTGGTCACTCATCATCAGCATGACAAAAGAGTTGCAGAGGCCATCATCCTTGGCTACAGGAGCAGTTGCCTCAGGAATATTGATTACAAACACACCACAAATGGCAGCCAGACGCTTCAGCAGGAAAATGACCTGTAACAAAAACTCACTGAACTTTTATTTGATCATCATCTTGTGTATGCAAACCTCTCCAACTGGACTTGGGGACCCTGGGACACAACCAGATTCTCTCACTATCTGATAACTTGTACAAGAATTGGACACAGATGTTCTTGGTGCACATGGACAGTGCTTGTTGCTTTTGGGCCAGAAACAGGCAAACTGACCACCACTACTATCATGGTCTCTGAGCTTGTGGAGAAAAAATAGGAGGGCGAGACATGGGACAGCCGTCCTGGACTCAGATGTATCTTGAGGGTATGTAGGCTACCGATCTGCTTAGCACACTAAGCGGAGCAAAAGATACAGACCATACACTGTTTCTGCTAGCATGTGCTCAGAAGTCACGAGTTGGCTAGCACGCCCCTTTTCAGAATATGCCCCATGAGATGGGAGGACATGTGATGGTCTGGAGGTCTAAGATTGGCCACTGGGAGGCGATGTCATGTGCTGCCTGTCCCAGACCTATTTAAGATTCATGGATTTACAGCACCTGGCATGGTCCCCAGGCTGTAACTGAGCACATGCTTGGTTGTGGGACCATCAATCCCACAGCTGGCTCTTCAGCTCACTTGGTCATGGGGGCCAGCAGCTCAGCAAATGTGTGTTTGGCTGTGGGACCATTGGTCTGACAGCTGTGTATGGCTGCAGGGTGAGGTTTAATATGAGAGTCCTATCCAGAGACACACACTCTGTATCTGTTATTCTTTAAAACTTGGCCAATTGTGGACTTCTGTGTGCATCATACTTTTGTTGTATAAAGAAGCTTCACTGGTGTGACTTGAAGGATGCATTAGTGTTCTCTCTACCCCCTGTTCCAGTTCCATGAGCCTTAAGTGTAGAGGTTTGACTGCAGAAGTGTAGAGGTAGGACTGGGCATCTCTCAGACATATATTCTCCGTGTCTGACCAATTGTGGGATTCTGCACTAGCTTCCATAAGTAGCAAAAAGAAGCTTCTTTGATGAGTAGTGTATGGTTTACTTGTCTATAAAAATAAGGATCAATATTTGGCATATGGTAAGAAATTTCATTTGTCTAGAGATATGACAGAGCTAGGGTTTTCCCTAGGATATACATATGGAGGCTACTGCAGAATCACACAACTGGTCAGACACAGAGAATATATGTCTGAGAGATGCCCAGTTGATGCATTCCTCTAAGCTATGAATTTGCCATGTAGATCCCTTTTTTATGTTGATCTCTGTGAATTCTGGATGAGTGAATATATGGCTAATGGGCCAGGCATGGTGGCACACACCTTTAATCCAAGCACTCAGGAGGGAGGGGCAGGCACATCTCTATGAGTTTGAGTCCAGTCTTGTCTATGTAGAGTGTTCTAAGCCATCCAAGTGACATAACAAGTGTGTGTTTCAGGATATATATATATATATATATATATATATATATATATATATATATTTATTTATAAGAGACTAGTGGTCATAGACTTACAAGTAAAGGAGATACATTGATTTTTGTATTCCATGCTGTACTGATTTCTTTTATTATTCCAATAGTTTTCTTTTTTCATATTTTATTTATTACTTTTATTTTGTGCTTATAAGTATGTTGTCTGCATGTAATTAAGTACACCCATATTATGTAATGCTTGTGGTGGTCAGAGGAGGGCATCCGATTCCCCTGGAACTGGAGTTACAGATGGTTAGGCATTATGTGGGTGCTGGGATTCAAAGCCCGTCCTCTGCAAGAGTAGCCAGTGTTCTTAACCACTGAGCCATTTCTCCAGCTCTGTCGTTCCAAAAATTTTCATCTGGGTGCAATTACTAGGATTTTCTTTCTATAGAATCTTGTCATTTGTAAGTAGGGATAATTTTACTACTTCCTTTCTGACTTGGATTCCTCCATTTTCTTTTTCTTGCCTAATATCTCTGGCTAGAACTTCTAATAGTTTATAGAATAGAAGATCTTATGATCTTATTCTAAGTCTTAATGAAAATCTTTTAGTTTTTCACCATTTAGCATCATGTTAGCTTTGGGAGGTTTTTTTTCAATCTGCAAAACCTAAATAAATCTAAAAAGAGAGTACATTAATAAATAAAAGAGAACATTTAACAATACAATCCAGGCACAAGAAACACATATTATCAGAGACATGAGCCTTTATCCAGGCTTGTCAGGTCCCATGAGGCAGCCATGAACTTGTTCTCGCATCTGTGCATGTCCTCAAAAAAGAAAGTCTCAAGGCTTTCTTTCTCTGTCTTGATGGCTGGGTCCTGAATGGCTGTGACATGAATCTGTGTGATTCAGGACGAAGATGGAGATCTGAAATATTGATAGAGCCTGGCCTTTTAGGAAAAAAAAATTATTCAGGAGGTCACGAGACTATTTAGTTCACTCAAAGCAGTGGCTTCAAGATGTGTGTCAGGAAGTGAAAAGAGGACACTCTCCATTAGGACAAATTTTAAGTAAGTCTTATGTGTTAGCTTTTCATCATAGTGGCTGATCATCTGAGATAAAGACTGAAGGAGGAAGGATTTGTTCTGATTCTTGGTTTCAGACTCTCAGTCAGGTCTGGAACAGTGTGGCAAAGTAGAGGTGCACACATCACGCTGACCAGGTGACGGGAGAGAGTGCGCAATGACTTTCCTCTTTCCTCCCTTTTAATCCAGCTGTGTTCTCAGCCACCCACATTCAAGGCACATCTCGTCCCTTTAGAAAATCCTTACTGGAAACATCCAGAGTGTGTTTTACGAATCTCCCAAGTACTTATTAATGTAATCAGGTTGACAATGAAGATTAACTAACAGAAGTCTGCTCCCTGTCAACTCGACACCCAAACATACCTTCTTAAGCCCTAACACTCCACCCTTGGATCAAAAAAGCTCATCTCTGTCTCTTCATACAAATAATCCACCACCTATCACCTGTCCCCCCAGATTTTTCTTTGAAATCTAGGTGGAAGCATCCAGAACACTGTAGCACTCAAATTCTATAAGTGTGTTTAACCAGTATCAGATGGATGAGTCGCAGGTCTGCACAAGGCAAGCTATGAAAGTTCTTACCTATATTCAGCCATCTAGACATTCATAGGTCATTTTGGCTATGGATCATCTGTGTTCCATTACTTCTTGAGCTGGCAATAGACCTGGGCTGTTATCCGGTGCTGGGAACTGAACCCAGGTCCTCTGCAAGAGCACCCAGAACTCTTTTTTTTTTTTAAATTAGTTTTTTATTGATGCTTTGTGCATTTCATACATTTTTTCCAATTCAGTTCAGGCTTATTTCCCTTTCCCTCCCCCCCCACCCCCACCCCATCCCAGATCATGCATTCTGCCATAACTGTCCTGCATCTTTCTCTCAGTTTTTTTTTTCATTTTTAGCTATAAGTGATAATCCATGAGTACAAGCATCCTTCATGCAAAACCTATCTGCAGGCTGTTGTGCCCAAACACCTACAGCCCCACCATCCAGTGGGGGGTGACAGGTTGTTTGTTCAATCAAGTTGATCAAATGAGTGTCCAGACTACATTGCTGTAGTTTCACCATTCACCCCAATCGCAGCCCTTACATTCTACCACGCCCCCTCTTCCGCAGGTTGTTCCCTAGGCTTAGAAAAGGGGCACAGGTGGATGAGAGGTAAAACAGTCCACTCTCTCTGGAGCTGTTGACTTGGACTCTGGTCAATTCTGGCTGTTTCCTTTCATGGGCTGACAGTCTGTCCAGGAATAACCTTTCGATCCTACTAATGAAGAACAAGCAATTAGATATATAGGTATTTAAGCAGCACTAATAGTTATGGTAGGTTACTTTAGCATAGACACATGTNAACCCCATGCCTTTTTCCAAAGTGCCAGAGGGGAATTCCACTTGGGCCTGGCAGATTACCATGTAATAAAGTAAGATTGAATGACATGAATTTCAACCCTATGATTGTAGTAAACTTCTTCCTGTGAGCGAGTCGCCAGGCGCACGCAAGAAAGAAGGACCAGGCTTCCTGTCAATCTCATGCTCACCTAAGTTAAATGGGAATAGAAGGACCACGGTGATTTGGTAGTCCTTGAGGAGACCTTATATAAGGCCCCACAAATACAATTTACGTAAGAATAAGGCCTTTTATGCTTATTGGATATGGATAACCATCATTAGGGAGGAGAGTTCAAAAGAATGGAACACTAACTGAAGGGTGGACCAGGTGATGGAGGTATTGAATTAAGACAGCTAAAACTCAACCTATCTGGATTGGAGATAGTGTGGTGGACAGAGGACCATTAAGCCACTATTATTTGGTCTGCCTCATACTTGTGGTGGGACTTCCTTCTTGGAGTGGGGGGATCCATTGGATGATAAAGTCTCTTATAATTCACAGTAGCTCCAGGAAGCTCCCGTAACATCACCAGTATCTAAGGCCACTGTCGGCCACCACTTATTACACGTAGAATGGGTAATTTGGCCTCCCATATGAGTGGAACAGTGAGCTGCTTCCCCTTTCCTAAAACATACAGCTTTTGGAGCCCTTATATAGACTGACAACCAAGTGCAGGATATATTGAATTTCCAATTACAGGAACACCTGTGTTTGTATATCAAAGACAGAGGGAAGTTTCTGCTGACCTAGGATATTATAACAAGGGTGAAAGATGGGAACTACCCACTGGACTTCCTTGGAGCTCTCAGCGTATGGTGCGGCAAACACATTGCAATTTATATATATAGACTGCTTCTTTTCCTAGTCTGAAACCTGAGGACATACCCTCACTTCATTTACTGTCCCTTGTTAGCACTCTCTACATGCAGACAGGAAAGTTACCAATGGGGGCAGAAAAATAGCCCCATAATCTGTCAGGGTTTTTGTCTCGTCTGTCTCTCAAAGTTTTTCTAAATCCCAGGGTTAGTTGTCATCTCTTAATGATTGTTCTTCTAGCTCACTGTGATAGGGCTTCCTGGACTCCCTACTCCCACAATCTTAGTCGTCCTTGAGTCTTAGGCTCCCAGATAAATTACTCACCCCATAGCGGTATTGGGTAGTGATCAAGTCAGATGCAAAATTCAACTCAACCAAGCATTCCCATATCCATGCGTCAATTCGAAAAGGGTGCTTGGCAGTCCTTAATAACTTGGCTGTTGCCCGTCAGACTCTCATGATCTCTGTTAGAGATATGTCATTGTATGTAGTCATTTATGATTAGCGGAGAGGCCCACAAGAGCCCTCTTCCCTCTGCAATGTAACTAGCAGAAGTGTGTGTTTGTTTAGAATCTGTGCTGTAGTTTTTAGTTTGAACTTCCCTTTCTTATTAGTTCTATGGATTGTTCTTGGGGGTAAGTTAGTTGGGTGTTGAATGCCAAGGTGACTACGATCCCCACTAGGATTCTCCAGAGATTCGCTGTGACTCTACCTACTTTCGAAGGATCCACTTGCGGAACTGTCCGTGTGCCTGCTGTCGCTCTCTCTTTGTGCTCGCCCCCTGCATATTCCCCGTCTCTCTTCTCTCTCATACATCTCCTCTCTCCTCATCTCTCTCTCTTGTGCCTATAGAACTGCTCTGTCCACCACAGTCTGCACCCTCTGACGCCCTTGCGCTAATTCCCTTGGGAAGTAAACTATGTTCTGGCATGTACTTAAGTCTCATGTGCCTTTTTCTGTGGGTGGAGGTGGCATGGCCCTCTTTACTAATAGGTAATACAGCAGTCCCATAGGACTCTGGAATGTCTGCAACCTGCATATCACATAGTCCAAAAAATAATCCCCTGCCTGGAAGCTGTTTCTATACATGATTGATTCCAGAAGAACTCTCCAACCCTTTTTGCATTGAAAACTGAATGCCTATATCTCCTTTATATAAGACTTCTGGATTGCCAGCGCATTACCTTCGCTATCTCCCTTGAGGTTTTTCCTGACACTATTGATAACCACTTACTGCAGCCATTGGTTCTTGGGCCATCTTCCAGGGTTGTCACTAATGCCCCCCCTCCTTAGTTATTCCCAAGCCATCCGCTGTGGGTCTGCCTCTATAATAATCACTGGTGCCTCAATAAAGGGAATTGCACTGGTGTCCATTTGGGTCCAGCTTCTTCCTCCAAAGTCCAGCATTTCTGGCCACTGCCACAAATGCTTGTACCTAAAGACTCTCTGCTATTAGTGGCGCTGACACTCTAGACCTGTTGGCTGCCTTCCCCTCTGAACCCATTATCTCTTTACTGATAGGAATACTTGCTTCTTTGACCAGCATAATTGTCTCCTATACCATATAGTCAGTTGGATATATCCAAACTCTCGATGCTCATCTTTCTCTTAGATTGAGGCATGCTCAGCCACCTTTTATGTCCATCAGTTCAGTGCACAGCCTGGTAGGGTCAATGCAAATAGCTCGGTACATAGCTGCAAGACCTCGTTGTCCCATTTCTGCCTTTAGCCTCTCCAGCCCATGTGTGTAGTACCTCAGCCTAAAGACTAATGCTCTTTTAGCAGATGGATCTTACTATTATTCCCTTTTGGCCTGTCTACAATACTATACATGTTACTGGTGAATCCTATTCCATATAGTATAGGTATTTAGGGACAGGAAAAGCCATTGCTATGGTTTGCCAACATCTACTTTGTGATTGATGGTCTCCCACATATAATTAACTGATAATTGCCTGGCATCTCCATCTCGTTTAACGCTTCGCACCTTGTGATATATATCTCTCCATGTTCCTTATAATGCCAGTATCAAGGCATTGGAAAAGATATAAAAATACTTTAAAGAAGCAATCACAAAACAGAAGGGGCAGGCTATGACTCCTCCCCCCATGATGCAGCATGCAGAACACTCTTTTACTATGAATTTTCTGCCAATTGAAACCAGCGATCCAGCACAAGCATGCCTCTGACAGGGCTATAATGAGGCACCGTTGGTACTTCATGTAGAGATCCAGTGTCAGGACAATAGAAGGGCCCAGACCCATTTGCTAACAATGGGAACAGGGTTGCTATGTGTTATATACACAAGCAGGTCCGACTGCCAATCTGAAGTTCCTGCAAGAAGCGTTTAATCCTATGGACTGCAAAGGACTAGACCAGGACCCATTGACAGAGAGACCGCCCTGTCATAGCTTCCAGGAGTGGAAGAAACCACAGAAAGCACTTTGCTGGAGGCTAATGCACTGATATTGTAGGGGAGAATCTCAAGTCACTGGAGTCACAGGTGCAGAGCATGAGGACTCCGAGATGCAGTACCAGCGCATGGATCCACTATTGGTGTGCCCTCAAGACCCTGCCTGTGACCAATAGTAAGCAGACCAGGTATCACGGTAATGTGGGCATAGGTCCACAACCCACCGTTTCTGGAGGTTGATCCTCTTGGGCTGAGTGCCATGCCTCTGATTTTTGGTACAGTGATTCTGCCCTTAATCCAACCATCAGACCACCCTTACAAATTGAAACAATCTGACAACCAATTTGTCCTAATTCTCATTAGGACAGGTTTTACTTAACTCCAATCAAACTGTATCGTTGGGAACTGATATGAGGGACTTTTTGCCCCTCCTCCCTGCTGGGAGAGGAGTGTGCATTATTATGGACTATAGCTCCCTATCAGGCTTGCTCTGATGGCTCCCTGTTTGTTCCTCCCAACTAACTCCTCACCCAAACTGGTGCAACGAGGAAATTACCAGGATTCATTTTTCTAATTGTATTCACACCCCACATTTGCTACTTGATTTATGTGATAGTCCTTAGAACTCCAGCAGTCATGTGGTTGTTGGTGAATCTGACCACCCTTGGGAAGAGCAGAGCAAGCTAAATGCAGGTGTGTGTGGTTATCATATCAGCATGAAAAAGAGTTGCAGAGGCCATCATCCTTTGGCTACAGGAGCAGTTGCCTCAAGAATATTGATTGACAAACACACTCACAAATGGCAGCCACCTTTCAGCAGGAAAATGACCTGTAACAAAATACTGGAACTTGTTATTGATCATTCAATTATAGTATGCAAAACTTCTCCACTGACATTGGGGAGACCCTGGACACAACCAGATTCTTTCATCTTCTGATAACTTGTACAAGAATTGGACACAGATTCTTGGTTGTCACATGGACATTGCTTGTTGCTTTTGGGCGACCGAAAACCAGGCAAAACGACCACCACTACTACATGGTCTTCGAGCTTGTGGAAAAAATAGTCCGAGGCGAAATGGGACAGCCGTTCCGGACTCAAGATGCTATCTTAGAGGGTATGAATAAGGCTACCATTCTGCACACTAAGGCGGAGCAAAGTGACAGACCTAATACACTTCTGCTTCATGTGCAGAGTGTTGCTGCCGCCCCTCATATGCCCCCATGAGATGGGGGAATGGATGGTCTGGGAGGTCTAAGATTGGCCACTGGAGGCGATGTCATGTGCGCCTGTCCCAGACCAAAACTGCTTTCATGAAAATGGATTTAATAGAGCACCATCTGGACGGATCCCCAGGCTGTAACTGGCACATGCTTGGTTGTGGGACCATCAAACCCACAGATGGCTCTTCAGCTCATTGGTCATGGGACGGCCACAGCTCATGAATGTGTGTTATTGTCGGGACACATTGGTCTGACAGCTGTGTTGGTGGGTAGTTTAATATGAGAGTCCGTATCAGAGACACCACTCTGTATCTTGTTTATTTTTGTGTTAACTGGCCATTGTGGATCCTGAAATGGTGGCATTAGTACTTTTGTATAAGAAATACTTACACTTGTAGTATATAGAGAGGATAGATTAGATTTCTCTCTACCCCCTGTGTTCCAAGTTCCATGAGCTTAAGTGTAGAGGTTTTGACTGCAGAAGTGTAGAGTGGTGGCATCTCTACGACATACTATTCTAGTGTACATTGTACCGTTGTGATTTGCACAGTTCATAAGTAGCATAATAAGAAGCTTCTTATGAGAGTAGTGATGTGTGTCTGATAAAATAGATCAATATTTATCATATGGTAAGAATCACTTTTCTAGAAGATATGACAGAGACTCGGGTTTCTCTCTAGGATATACATTATGGAGGCTACTGCTAGATCCACAACTGGTCAGAACAGAGAATATATAGTCATGAGATGTGCCCTAGCATTCCTCTCTATGAATTTGCCATGTAGATCCCTTTTTTATGTTGATCTCTGTGAATTCTGGATGAGTGAATATATGGCTAATGGGCCAGGCATGGTGGTGCACGACAACTTTTAATCCAAGCACTCAGGAGGGTTAGGAACTTCTATGAGTTGAGTCCAGTCTTGTCTATGTAGAGTGTTCTAAGCCATCCAAGTGACATAACAAGTGTGTGTTTCACGGACTATATATATATATATATATATATATATAATAATATATATATATATTCTATTTATATAGAGTTTTTTTATTTTATATTACAATTAAGGATATTTTTTTTATTCCATGCGTACATGATTTCTTTTATTTATGTCCAATAGTTTTCTTATTTTTCTAATTTTATTACTTATTTGATTTTGTGCTTATAAGGTGTGTTGTCTGCATGTAATTAAGTACACCATCATATTATGTAATGCTCTGTGGTGGTCAGAGGAGGGCATACGACCCCTGAAACTGGAGTTAACAGAAGGAACTTACAGAGGTCATTATGGGTGCTGGGATAAAACGGCCGTCCTCTGCAAGAGAGTAGCCAGTGTTTTTAAACCTGAGCCATTCTAACAACAGCTGCTGTTCGTTTCCAAATTTTACATCTGGGTGCAATTACTAGGATTTTCTTTCTATAGAATCTTGTCATTTGTAAGTAGGGATAATTTTACTACTTCCTTTCTGACTTGGATTCCTCCATTTTCTTTTTCTTGCCTAATATCTCTGGCTAGACTTCTAATAGTTATAAATTAGAAGATCTTATGATCTTATTCTAAGTCTTAATGAAAATCTTTTTTAGTTTTTCACCATTTAGCATCATGTTAGCTTTGGGAGGTTTTTTTTCAATCTGCAAAACCTAAATAAATCTAAAAAGAGAGTACATTAATAAATAAAAGAGAACATTTAACAATACAATCCAGGCACAAGAAACACATATTATCAGAGACATGAGCCTTTATCCAGGCTTGTCAGGTCCCATGAGGCAGCCATGAACTTGTTCTCGCATCTGTGCATGTCCTCAAAAAAGAAAGTCTCAAGGCTTTCTTTCTCTGTCTTGATGGCTGGGTCCTGAATGGCTGTGACATGAATCTGTGTGATTCAGGACGAAGATGGAGATCTGAAATATTGATAGAGCCTGGCCTTTTAGGAAAAAAAAATTATTCAGGAGGTCACGAGACTATTTAGTTCACTCAAAGCAGTGGCTTCAAGATGTGTGTCAGGAAGTGAAAAGAGGACACTCTCCATTAGGACAAATTTTAAGTAAGTCTTATGTGTTAGCTTTTCATCATAGTGGCTGATCATCTGAGATAAAGACTGAAGGAGGAAGGATTTGTTCTGATTCTTGGTTTCAGACTCTCAGTCAGGTCTGGAACAGTGTGGCAAAGTAGAGGTGCACACATCACGCTGACCAGGTGACGGGAGAGAGTGCGCAATGACTTTCCTCTTTCCTCCCTTTTAATCCAGCTGTGTTCTCAGCCACCCACATTCAAGGCACATCTCGTCCCTTTAGAAAATCCTTACTGGAAACATCCAGAGTGTGTTTTACGAATCTCCCAAGTACTTATTAATGTAATCAGGTTGACAATGAAGATTAACAATCACAATCTGCATCCCTGTCAACTCGACACCCAAACATACCTTCTTAAGCCCTAACACTCCACCCTTGGATCAAAAAAGCTCATCTCTGTCTCTTCATACAAATAATCCACCACCTATCACCTGTCCCCCCAGATTTTTCTTTGAAATCTAGGTGGAAGCATCCAGAACACTGTAGCACTCAAATTCTATAAGTGTGTTTAACCAGTATCAGATGGATGAGTCGCAGGTCTGCACAAGGCAAGCTATGAAAGTTCTTACCTATATTCAGCCATCTAGACATTCATAGGTCATTTTGGCTATGGATCATCTGTGTTCCATTACTTCTTGACTGGCAATAGACCTGGGCTATTTATCCGGGTGCTGGGAACTTGAACCCAGGTCCTCTGCAAGAGCACCCAGAACTCTTTTTTTTTTTTTAAATTAGTTTTTTATTGATGCTTTGTGCATTTTACATTTTTCCAATTCAGTTCAGGCTTATTTCCCTTTTCCCTCCCCCCCCCACCCCCACCCATCCCAGACATATGCATTCTGCCATAACTGTCCTGCATCTTTCTTCTTCAGTTTTTTTTTTTTTCATTTTTAGCTATAAGTGATAATCCATGAGGTACAAGCATCCTTCATGAAAAACCTATCTGCAGGCTGTTGTGCCAAACACCTACAGCCCCACCATCCAGTGGGGGTGACAGGTTGTTTGTTCAATCAAGTTGATCAATGAGTGTCCAGACTACATTGCTGTGTTTCACCATTCACCCCAATCGCAGCCCTTACATTTCTACCACGCCCCCTCTTCCGCAGGTTGTTCCCTAGCTTAGAAAAGGGCACAGGTGGATGAAGGGGTAAAACAGTCCAATACTGTCTGCATGCAGGTTTGTGCACCCATGTCGTACAACGCCTCGGAGGTCAGAAGAGGGCATCGAATTCCCCTGGAACTGGACTTAAAGACAGTTCTCAGCCTCCATGTGGGTGCTGGGGATCGAACCTGGGTCCTCTGCAAGAGCAGTCAGTGCTCTTCACCTCGATAGGCCATCTTTCCAACCCAACACCCAGAGCTCTTAACCAACCACTTAGCCCTCTCTCCAGCCCACTTTTTTTTTTAGTTTTTTTGTTTATTTTATTTATAATATATATATATATATATATATATTATAAGATTATGTTACAAATCAAATCTAGACCTGTGTCCCCCACCTTACCCTCCACCCCACCAGAGCTCATGCATTCTGCCAAACATGTTTTTCATCTTTTTCTCAATCTTTCTCAAAATTCTCAATATAGAAGTTGACTGTTTTGAGCAGAAGTTCACCATTTCAATCGGTTCTTTGATGCAGTCTTTTCTGTTGTCATTGTTGTTCTTTCTAATATGCACCATTCCAACTACTTGGACAAAAGCTCAAGGAGCCCTGCACAAGGAAATACATACTACTAGGTAATTGGCGCTAGCATCCACAGATGAGGGATACCATTCGTCTTTTGTTTTACCGGGACTGTGTTACTTCACTTAAGATAATATCTTCTAGTCCCATCCATTTACCTGCAAAATTCATGATGTCATCTTCCTTTACTGCTGCATAGAACTCCATTCTGTAGATATACCACAGGAGCACCTGGGTTGGTTCCAGCTTTTTGCTGTTGTGAACAGAGCTACAATAAACATGGTTGTGCATGTATCTCTGTGGTAAGATGAGTCTTGTGGGTATATATCCAGGAGTGGTATGACTGGGTCAGGTGGTAAGCTCATTTTGAATCTTCCACACTGCTTTCCATAGTGGCTGTACAAGTTTACATTCCCACCAGCAGTGGATGAGTGTTCCCCTTTCCCCACAACCTCTCCAGCACTTGGTATCATTTGTTTTCTTGATCCTAGCCAGTCTTATGGGAGTGAGATGATATCTTAAAGTGGTTTTAATTTGCATTTCCTTAATTATTAGTGATGTTGAACACTTTTTAAGATGTTTCTCAGCCATCTCTAATTCCTTACTTGTGAAGTCTCTGTTCAGCTCTTTGCTCCATCTTTTGAGTGATTCATTTGTTTTCTTTCTTCTTTGTTTTTCAAGTAGTTTATATACTTTGGAAATCATTGCTTTGTCAAATGTGTCTGTGGTGAAGGTTTCCTCCCACTCTGTGGGTTTTTTCTTGTATTTTTATTTTAATTTCATCATCAGCATTCTACTTCTTCTGTTGATTATATTTTTTATTACTTCAGTAGTAGCAGTGAAACAAGGGTGTTACTATGCTGCCTTCTCAACTCTGCTGCATCCACCCAAGTGCTGGGATTACAGTGTTCCACTGCACCTGGCTTTGTTAGGATATTTTTGTTTCTGTGACATCATTTGTAATATTTCCTCTTTCATTTTGGTATTACTTAGCTGTGGCTTCTCCTTTCTCTTGAAAAAAAATAGGTGTATCAATTTTATTTATATTTAGCCCACCAATTTTATTTTAATTAATTTCCCCATGATTTTCTGTTCTGCATTTTATTTCTTTTCAAATCCTTCCCTTCCTTCCTCCTGCCCTCTCTGCTAATCTTTATTATATCATTCCTTATGATAACTTCGGGCTTAGTGTTTTCTTCCTTTTCCAGCTCCTTGAAGAAGAATTACATTTTTCATCTGGGAGTTTCTGAAATGTATATAATCATCAGTTATAAACTTTTTTGGTGCATTCCATGTTTTGATGTACTAGCTTTTCATTTTTTATATAAAGTTGTTTTTTTATTTCCTTTTTATTTTTGATCTACTGGTTGTTAAAATGTGTAAAATTTCACATATCTATGAATTTTTTATCAACACACAAATTTATTTGCATTTTTATACATGGATAACAATCCATCAGAAGTGGAAATTACAAAAATAAATTTTGTACACAATAAAAAGAATAAAGTCCTTAGAAATAAGCCAGGCATGGTGGAGCACACCTTTAATCCCAGCACTCGGGAGGCAGAGGCAGGCAGATCTCTTGATTTCAAGGGCAGCCTGGTCTAGATAATGAGTTCCAGGTCAGCTAGGGCTACGGGGGACCTTGACTCTAAAAAGACAAAAAAAAAAATAACTTTAAGCTTACAGAGCAGTAGGCTTCCGTATACTATTTGCGTCCACATTTCACTCTGGTTGGTTGGCTCCCACCCTACTCCTGACCTTGTTCCTTGCTGTGCCCTCTTACCCTTGGGTTCCCTTCCATATGTGCCTTCTGATAAAACGGTTGGCACTGGTCCCTTGGCAGCACAGGACAGGAAAGTCTACTGTCAGCTCTATGTCTGGAAAGGGGCCTTGCATCTCTCATTTCCTTTCTAGGTCCTGTTTTAACTTACTACCCTTCCTTTGGATAGTAGCAAAAAAAAAAAAAAAAAACCCTTCTAAGCCATAGCTCTACATCTTAGCCTGTTTTGGAACTGAATATCCTGTAAACTATCCTGTCATCACTCTCCTCTTCCAAACCACTCAACAGCTAGCTCCCCATGCGTCTTGTGTCTGGATGGAGTGTCATTTCTCCTGCTACCCAGCCTGTGGTCCCTCTCCAGTTGCTGTGTGCCCACTTCTTATCCAGCCCCATGAAACTGCTTTGCTGAACTCAGTTCATGCTTGATTTCTATGTAAGCTCACCCCAGACAACTGTTCTTTCACCTTAAAGTAACTTCACCTTAAAGATTCAACTCTAAAGTCCGTCTTTGACTTCAGGTAAGCAAGACAGGGTCATTAACGCTTCACCATGTCGGATGGTGTTGCTGCCTCTTTACATAATGGCATTCAAGGTTAATAAGTGTTGAGTAAGTTTGGGTCAAAGAACTGACTGAAACCATGAACTTCTGCTCAAAACAGTAAACTTCTGTAATGAAAAATTTAAAAGACACTGAGAAAAAGATGAAAAACTTGTTTGGCAGAATGCTTGAGCTCTGGTGGGGTGGGGGGCAAGGAAAGGGAAATGGGTCTAGATTTGATTGGAAATTTTGTATGAAATGCACAAAGCTTCAATAAAAATTGGCTTTGAAAAACAGATGTTAATTTATCAGTGAGTATAAGGGATGCATGCCTCAGCTGAATAGAATATCCATGTGTATATTCTCAGTTAAAGACACTGGTATATTTGTTTCAGGTACCCATGAAGAATATTACTTAATATTTATTTTTATGGCTTTATATTTTTACTCTCTGTGTCTGTGTTTGTGGCCTGTTTATGTGTTTACATATATGTGGGTACACTTATGTGTGGGTTCACATGCCCCTTGTGTGCATGCATGTGGAGGGCAGAGATTAACATCAGGCATTTCCTCAGTTGTTTCTTCACCTTATTCTTGAGACTGGGTCTCACTGAAGCTGCTTACCCACTGGCTTGGTTGGTGGCCTGCAAGCCTGGGATCCTCCTGTCCCTGCATCCCTGGTGCTGGGAGTGCAAGCATGCACTGCTGCCCTGGCTTCTCAGGTGGGTACTGGGTATCTGAACTCAGATCTTTATTCTTGCAAGTACTTAACAGCTGAACTCTCTTCCTAACATCTATTTTTTATGTCTTTAAAGTATTTGGGGTAAAAATATGCATTGAACAGCATTCCCTAACATGACTGATTAGTGGAGAACTTTAAATCATGACTTTCTTCCTCTGTCCAGTTTGTACTTCCCATCTGCTGTGTTCTCTTGCCCTGCTGATTCCTCACAATGTGTGATGTTAATGACATGGGAAACAGCCTTCAGAGGCAATCTTCTTGTATCAAGATCTATAGGAGAGAGAGACAGCAGACAATGGAGATGAACTGCATCAGTCACTGGGTGACTTGGGTCTCCAGTCGGGGCCTTCATGCCGATCCATGGCCACCATTGTGATGGATATTGTGTGTGCATTCTTGTAAAGCTTGCTGGCATTTCTAGTGAGGTAATCGCCTTCTTGTGTTAGGAGAAGCACCTCACTGAAGAACAATACACCAAGCCAGTTCCATGAATGAAAGACAAAATATTCATGGAAGAACACATTGTCTTTTCCCCAATTTTGCATAATCCATATCACCTGTCACAATGGTTTAAATATACTACTGTTGCTATTTATAGAGTCCTGTTACATGCTAGAAGCTCTGTATCCTACATCCATTAATTTAACTGTCATATTTCAATAGGGACGATTAGCCCTCATTTTACAGAAAGGAAACTGAGGTACGGGGAGAGTATCAGATTTCATTATCTGTTAAAAATAAATATTTTCTCCACTGTGGGAAGGTGCTAATTTTCAGCTAACATCCTTCAGGGCACAACCTGGAAGTCATGGGCTCCTCTGACCCCTCACTAAGAGGGAGCAACTCGTGGCCCAGGCACATGATGGTAGGCGGGGCAGCAGCATACAGGGTGTGAGACTGGGGTCTGTGATTGGCTCTGAGAGATGATGTCATGCAATAAAGTGAATTCTCCATTACCATCATCACAGAATTCCTGGATCCACTATTTACGTATATACAGGCTGAAGCAGGCCTGGGCTTCCAATCTAGGAGGCTAGTGGGTTAGATGGGGATCAATTAGATCGCTAAGAGTGGTAAGCTAGACTGGAGTTGGATGGAGACTAATCAAGTCACCAACCTGTGGGGTGGATTGTGAGTGGGTGGAGGTTGAAGATCAGCCATCAGCTGTCAGCCTGGACTTCATGTCCAGAGGCCAGCAGTTCCTGGGCAGGTGGGATAGCATGGCCAGATGGGAAGTGTTCCTCTTCCCAGGCTAAGGACCTGAGAGGGACAGTGGTCACTCAGGTCAGGTTATCAAGGTAACCAACTGACCTCTGTGTTGAGGGGTCATTTCACTAGCAGCGACCCCAGGCGGCCACTGCTTCTCGTCCCTTAGCAGGACTGTGCTGTACCTGCTAGTAGCAAGAGAAGGTTCCTACACTCCACTTTTTAGTATCTTTAAAATAGAAGGAGTGCTGGCCATATCCTAATTTGAGAAGAGTTTAGTAAGGGGACATCTTTATGAAAAAGATGTAGTCAGGGGGCTGGAGAGATGGCTCAGAAGTTAAGAGCACCGATTGTTCTTGTAGAGGACCCAGGTTTAGTTCCCAGCACCCACTCAGTGCTGACAACTGTCTGTAACTCCAGTTCCAGCTCTCTGGCTTCTGTGGGTACTACACAACAAGAGGTTAACTGAAATATAATATAAATAATATAACCTAGGACCTGGTTCTAGGATGGATCAGAGAGTAAAGGACCTGGTTCTAGGATGGATCAGAGAGTAAAGGACCTGATTCTAGGATGGATCAGAGAGCAAAGGACCTGATTCTAGGATGGATCAGAGAGTAAAGGCCCTGGTTCTAGGATGGATCAGAAAGTAAAGGACCTGGTTCTAGGATGGATCAGAGAGTAAAGGACCTGGTTCTAGGATGGATCAGAGAGTAAAAGACCTGGTTCTAGGATGGATCAGAGAGTAAAGGCCCTGGTTCTAGGATGGATCAGAGAGTAAAGGCCCTGGTTCTAGGATGGATCAGAGAGTAAAGGACCTGGTTCTAGGATGGATCAGAGAGTAAAAGACCTGGTTCTAGGATGGATCAGAGAGTAAAGGCCCTGGTTCTAGGATGGATCAGAGAGTAAAGGCCCTGGTTCTAGGATGGATCAGAGAGTAAAGGACCTGATTCTAGGATGGATCAGAGAGTAAAGGCCCTGGTTCTAGGATGCCTAGAGAATAAAGGACCCCCTCCACCCCCTCCAGGATGGCTGAAGAGCAAAGGAGCTGCCTCCAGGATGGATCAGAGAGTAACGGACCCAGCTCCAGGCCTGACTACTGGAGATTGAGCGCAGGAATCTGCAAGGTGGAGGGAAGAACCAACTCCCACAAATCGTCCTCTGATCTCCACATGCACACTACTGCACACACACATGCCTATACACATGCTTACACATGTGTACACACAGAGAGTAAAATTGTATTTTAAAAAATTTAATGGGAAAATACATCAACTTTCTATGTTAAAAAAAGAGCTCTGACTGTTCTTGCAGAGGCCCGGGGTTCGATTCCCAGCACCCACATGGCGGCTAAGAACAATCTGAAGCCAGGTGTGGTGGCATACTCCTTTAATCCTAGCACTTGAGAGGCAAAGGCTGGCAGATCTCCATGAGTTCAAGACCAAACTGGTCTACAGAGTGAGTTCCAGGCAAGCTGGGGCTATAGGGAGACCCTGTTTCAAAAATTTTTTTTCTTGGTATGTGTATATAGGACGAGAGAGAGAGAGAGAGAGAGAGAGAGAGAGAGAGAGAGAGAGAGAGACTTGTCTATGGAGGCCACAGATTATCTTCAACTATCTTCCTTTATTGGTGTCCACATATTTTGGGGACATCTTTTTGAGACAGGTTCTCCTTGTATGCACAACTGACCTGGAACTCACTACATGGACCAGGGTGGCCTTGATCTCACAGAGATCTGCCTGACTCTGCCTCCAGAGTGCTGAGTTTAAAAGTGTGTTTACCTTTTTGGCTACCCTGACTGGCCAGCAAACCCTGGTGATCTGCCTGTCTCTGACCTTTACCATTGCTGGGGTTACAGATATGCACTGCCATGCCCAGCTGAGTTTTCCACAGTATTGATATGCAAGGTAACATCCTAACAGGAATAATACTGTGGCCTCATTTTCTTCCTACCCCCTGACCTAGATTTACTATCAGTTTTCTGCTATTGCCTCTAATTGATCAACCTCCCAGCTCACAGAGAAGGAAGGGAAAGTTTTGAGAATAGACCTTAAAAAAAATTTCCAGTTCAAGATATCTCTTAGGATAAATGTCATGTCGTAAAAATTGGAAAGCATTTTCAATTCCTTTACTACATAATGAATGTGTTAAGACTCAACAACATTGGGGCAGGAGAGAAGGCTCAGTGGTTAAGAGCACTGGCTGCTCGTACGGAAGATCCTGGTTTGGTTCCCAGCATCCACTTAACAAATGACCATCTGTAGTTCCATTCCAGGGGATCCAATGTCCTTTTCTGATCCCTGTGGACATTGCATGGACATGCTGCAGTTAGATACACACAGGCAAAACACTCATACACATAAAATAAATTTAAGTTTTTAAAAATTCAACAATATCAGTTAAGTCGCAGCTAGGGAGGCTGCAGTGGCTGAATTTGAAACCAGGTGTCTCACGGCAGAGCCCACTTCATTAGCTCAGTTACTAACAGCTCTCAGTTACTATTCATGAAACTTTTTGCCTTTAAAACATTAATTCGGAGCCAGGCATGGTGTTGCACGTCTTTAATCCCAGCACTCAGGAGGCAGAGGTAGGCAGATCTCTGTGAGTTCAAGGCCAGCCTGGCCTACAGAGTGAGTTCCAGGACAGCTGGGGCTACAGGGAGACCATGTCTCAAAAAAGACCAAAAAAAAAATTAAGTCGGAAACAATCTTCTGTTCTTGTCTACAACATCCTTGGAGGCAACTCTTCTTTAAGGGAAGGACAGCAGCGCCGTGTATGGCAGTGTATGGAAGGCAGCCGCAGAGATCTTCTAGTCCCCAGAAGGAAATTGCATCACTGCACGATAAACCTCATGTTATCAGGATGTGCCCGAAAAGAGCGTGTATCACGAGGCAGGCAAATGTGTATCTCCTGTGACTTGTTCTGCAGTGCTTTTGTTTGGACCAAGATTCCTACCACTGGTAAGTAGGCTTGTATTTATGGATCCAACCATCAACCCTTGTTCATTCATTGAATTTTCCTCTCCTTCTAATTGACTTAGGTAGATTTTCTCATCCTTTGTTTCATTCCTTCATGTTTCTCTCTTCTCATGTATCATATTGTTGCACTGAGACTGGCTTTCTCACATCAATCATCCTATCTATCTATCTATCTATCTATCTATCTATCTATCTATCTATCATCTATCTATCTCTTTCTTTCACTTTCCTCTCTCTCCTCTCTTTTCTCTCTCTCTTTGTCTCTCTCTCTCTCTCTCTCTCTCTTTCTCTAGCTGCCATTCGTGTCATCAGTCAACTTAAACCTCTTGCTAGGAGATAAATTTATGTGTTTTGAAAACGAAAGTCCTGGGTTGGGTGTTGTGGCACACGCCTTTAATCCTAGCACTTGGGAGGCAGAGGCAGGTGGATCTTTTTGGGTTCAAGGCCAGCCTGGTCTACAGAGTGAGGTCCAGGACAGCTGGGGTTACAGGGAGACCCAGTCTCGAAAAGACCAACAACAAAAAAAGTTGAGGATGTAGCACAGGGGCAAAGCACTTGCCCAGCAGGCACAGAACCCTATGTTCAACGCCAGTACCACAAATAAAGGAATTAGCAGATGGATTGAGGGATAGTGTAGCTCTGACCGTCCATCAGCATCTACCCTTTCTATTCCAGTGGATGGCCATATGGCTTCGCTTCCTCCCAGGAGTGTGTGCAGGAGTGCTGTGTGCTTCTTCCTGCCTTGTATCTTCAGACCTGGCTGTGTCTCCTTGCCAGCCTCCTTCCCACATACTGGGCTCCAGCCACGGTCACCACCACTCAGCCTTGGCTTCACAGACATGGAGGCATGGGCGCAGAGGAGCAAGAACATGGAAAGACTACAGATCCTTCAATAACCGAGTGTGACCAAGGCCTGGGAGGCTTTCCTTGAATGAGGACATGAGGAAGAGNTGGTAAGGTCTCTGTTCAGCTCTTTGCTCCATCTTTTGAGTTGATTCATTTGTTTTCTTTTTCTCTTTTTTTTTTTTTTTTTTTTTTTTTAGTAGTTTATATGTTTTGGAAATCAATTCTTTGTCAGTTGTTTCTGTGGTGAAGTTTTCTTCTCACTCTGTGGGTTTTTTCTTGTATTTTTATTTTAATTTTCATCATCAGCATTCTACTTCTTCTGTTGATTATATTTTTTATTACTTCAGTAGTAGCAGTGAAACAAGGGTGTTACTATGCTGACCTTCTCAAACTACTGCCACCCACCCAAGTGCTGGGATTACAGGTCTTATCACCTGGCTTTGTTAGGATGATTTTTGTTTGCTGGTGAACATCATTTGTAAGTATTTCCTCTTCCTATTTTGGTTACTTAGCTTAGTGGCTTCTCCTTCTCTTTGAAAAAAAGGGTAGGTGTATTCAATTTTATTTGAGGAATTTAGACCCACCCAATTTTATTTTAATTAATTTCCCCATGATTTCTGTTTGCATTTTATTTTTCTTTTTCAAATCCTTCCTTCCTTCCTCCTGCCCTCTCTGCTAATCTTTATTATATCATTCCTTATGATAACTTCGGGCTTAGTGTTTTCTTCCTTTTCCAGCTCCTTGAAGAAGAATTACATTTTTCATCTGGGAGTTTCTGAAATGTATATAATCATCAGTTATAAACTTTTTTGGTGCATTCCATGTTTTGACTGTACTACTTTTTTTCATTTTATATAAAGTTGTTTTTATTCCTACTTTTATTTTTGATCTACTGGTTGTTAAAATGTGTAAAATTTCACATATCTATGAATTTTTTATCAACACACAAATTTATTTCATCCATTCTATCATATGGATAATCATCCATCAGAAGTCGGAAATGTAAACAAAAATAAATTTAAATGTTACCACAATTAAAAAGAAAAAGGTCTCTTTTAGAGAGAATTAAGCCAGGTGGTGGAGCACACCTTTTAATCCCAGCACTCGCTGGAGGGCAAGGCAGGCAGATCTCTTGATTTCAAGAGGCGAAGCCTAGGTCTAGATAATGAGTCTCCAGGTCAGCTAGGGCTACGGGGACCTTGACTCTAAAAAAAGATCCAAAAAAAAAAAATAACTTTAAGCTTACAGAGCAGTAGGCTTCCGTATACTATTTGCGTCCACATTTCACTCTGGTTGGTTGGCTCCCACCCTACTCCTGACCTTGTTCCTTGCTGTGCCCTCTTACCCTTGGGTTCCCTTCCATATGTGCCTTCTGATAAAACGGTTGGCACTGGTCCCTTGGCAGCACAGGACAGGAAAGTCTACTGTCAGCTCTATGTCTGGAAAGGGGCCTTGCATCTCTCATTTCCTTTCTAGGTCCTGTTTTAACTTACTACCTTCTATTCATAGTAGCAAAAAAAAAATACCCACAAAAAAAAACCCTTCTTAAGCATAGTCTCTACATCTTTAGAGCCTGCTTTTACTGGAACTTGATGAATATCCTGTAAACTATCCTGTCATCACTCTCCTCTTCCAAACCACTCAACAGCTAGCTCCCCATGCGTCTTGTGTCTGGATGGAGTGTCATTTCTCCTGCTACCCAGCCTGTGGTCCCTCTCCAGTTGCTGTGTGCCCACTTCTTATCCAGCCCCATGAAACTGCTTTGCTGAACTCAGTTCATGCTTGATTTCTATGTAAGCTCACCCCAGACAACTGTTCTTTCACCTTAAAGTAACTTCACCTTAAAGATTCAACTCTAAAGTCCGTCTTTGACTTCAGGTAAGCAAGACAGGGTCATTAACGCTTCACCATGTCGGATGGTGTTGCTGCCTCTTTACATAATGGCATTCAAGGTTAATAAGTGTTGAGTAAGTTTGGGTCAAAGAACTGAGCTGAAACCATGAACTTCTGCTTAAAACAGACAACTTCTGTAATGTGAAATTTAAAAGACACTAAAAAAAGATGAAAAAATTGTTTGGCAGAATGCTAGCCTCTGGTTAGAAGAGATGGTGCAAGGAAAGGGAAAAATGGCGTCTAGATTTTGATTGGAAATTTGTATGAAATTCACAAGCTTCAATAAAAATTGCTTTTGAAAAAACAGATGTTAATTTATCAGTGAGTATAAGGGATGCATGCCTCAGCTGAATAGAATATCCATGTGTATATTCTCAGTTAAAGACACTGGTATATTTGTTTCAGGTACCCATGAAGAATATTACTTAATATTTATTTATGCTTTATTTTTTACTCTCTGTTGTCTGTGTTTGTGCCTGTTTATGTGTTTAACATATATGTGGGGACACTTTATGTGGCCGGTTCACCTCTCTTGTGCATGCATGTTGGAGGCAGAGATAACCATCAGGCATTTCCTCAGTTTGTTTTCTTCACCTTATTCTTGAGACTGGGTCTCACTGAAGCTGCTTACCCCCAACTGGCTTGGTTGGTGGGGGGGGGGCCTGCAAGCTGGGATCCTCCTGTCCCTTGCCATCCCTGGTTGCTGGAGTGCAAGATGGCCACTGCTGCCCTGGCTTCTCAGGTGGGTACTGGGTATCTGAACTCAGATCTTTATTCTTGCAAGTACTTAACAGCTGAACTCTCTTCCTAACATCTATTTTTTATGTCTTTAAAGTATTTGGGGTAAAAATATGCATTGAACAGCATTCCCTAACATGACTGATTAGTGGAGAACTTTAAATCATGACTTTCTTCCTCTGTCCAGTTTGTACTTCCCATCTGCTGTGTTCTCTTGCCCTGCTGATTCCTCACAATGTGTGATGTTAATGACATGGGAAACAGCCTTCAGAGGCAATCTTCTTGTATCAAGATCTATAGGAGAGAGAGACAGCAGACAATGGAGATGAACTGCATCAGTCACTGGGTGACTTGGGTCTCCAGTCGGGGCCTTCATGCCGATCCATGGCCACCATTGTGATGGATATTGTGTGTGCATTCTTGTAAAGCTTGCTGGCATTTCTAGTGAGGTAATCGCCTTCTTGTGTTAGGAGAAGCACCTCACTGAAGAACAATACACCAAGCCAGTTCCATGAATGAAAGACAAAATATTCATGGAAGAACACATTGTCTTTTCCCCAATTTTGCATAATCCATATCACCTGTCACAATGGTTTAAATATACTACTGTTGCTATTTATAGAGTCCTGTTACATGCTAGAAGCTCTGTATCCTACATCCATTAATTTAACTGTCATATTTCAATAGGGACGATTAGCCCTCATTTTACAGAAAGGAAACTGAGGTACGGGGAGAGTATCAGATTTCATTATTGTGTTAAAAATAATATTTTCTCCATTGGGGAAGGCTGCTAATTTTCAGCTAACATCCTTCAGGGCACAACCTGGAAGTCATGGGCTCCTCTGACCCCTCACTAAGAGGGAGCAACTCGTGGCCCAGGCACATTATGGTTAGGCGTGGCAGCAGCATACAGGGGTGTGAGACTTGGGTCTGTGATGGCCTGAGAGATTTTGATGTCATGCAATAAAGTGAATTCTCCATTACCATCATTCAGAATTCCTTGGATCCACTATTTACGTATATACAGGCTGAAGCAGGCCTGGGCTTCCAATCTAGGGAGGGCTAGTGGGTTAGATGTGGATCAATCAGATTGCTAAGAGTGGTAAGGCTAGGAACGGAGTGGGGTGGATGGAGACTAATCAGGTCACTAACCTGTGGGGTGGATTGTGAGTGGGTGGAGGTTGAAGATCAGCCATCAACTGTTTCAGCCTGACTTCCATTCCAGGGGCCAGCAGTCCTGGGCAGGTGGGAAGCATGGCAGATGGGGAAATGTTCCACTTATCCAGGCTAAGGACCTGAGAGGGACAGTGGTCACTCAGGTCAGGTTATCAAGGTAACCAACTGACCTCTGTTGTTGAGGGGTCATCTTCACTAGCAGCGCACCCCAGGCGCCACTGCTTCTCGTGCCCTTTAGCAGGACTGCGTTGTACCTTCTTGTATCAAGAGAAGGTTCCTACACTCCACTTTTTAGTATCTTTAAAATAGAAGGAGTGCTGGCCATATCCTAATTTGAGAAGAGTTTAGTAAGGGGACATCTTTATACAAAGAATAGTCAGAGGGGCTGGAGAGATGGCTCAGAAGTTAAAGAGCACCGATTGTTCTTGTAGGACCCAGTTAGTTCCCAGCACTCACTTCAGGCTGACAACTGTCGTAACTCCAGTTCCAGCTCTCTGGCTTCTGTGGGTACTACACAACAAGAGGTTAACTGAAATAAATATAAATAATATAACTAGGACCTGTTCAGGATGGATCAGAGAGTTAAAGGACCTGGTTCAGGACTGGATCAGAGAGTAAAGGAACCTTGATTTCTAGGATGGATCAGAGAGCAAAGGACCTGATTCTAGGATGGATCAGAGAGGTAAAGCCCTGTTTCTAGATATCAGAAAGTAAAGGACCTGGTTCTAGGAAATGGATCAGAGAGTAAAGGACCTGCGTTCTAGGGATTGGGATTCAGAGAGTAAAGGACCTGGTTCTAGGATGGATCAGAGAGTAAAAGGGCCCTGTATTGATGGAATCAGAGAGTTTAAAGGGCCCTGGTTTCAGCGCACTGCGATCAGAGAGTAAAGGACCTGATTCTAGGATGGATCCAGAGAGTAAAGGACCCTGGGTTCTAGGATGCCTAGAGAATAAAGGACCTTCTACACCCTCCAGGATGGCTAGAAGAGCAAAGGAGCTTGGCCTTCCAGGATGTATCAGAGAGTAACGGACCCAGCTCCAGTCCTGACTACTGGAGATTGAGCTCAGAGAATCTGCAAGGTGGAGGGAAGAACCAACTCCCACAAATCGTCCTCTGATCTCCCCCCCCACATCGCACACTACTGCACACAACACATGCCTATACACCATGCTTACAGCGTGTGTACACACAGAGAGTAAAATTGTATCTTTAAAACAATTTAATGGAAAATAACATCAACTTTTCTATGTTACAAAAGAGCTCTGACTGTTCTTCGCAGAGGCCCGGGGTTCGATTCCCAGGCATCCCACGGGCATGGCGGCTAAGAACAAAATCTGAAGCCAGGTGTGGTGGATACATCCTTTATTCCTAGCAACTTGAGAGGCAAGAGGTGTTAGGAATTGAGCAGTCTGACAGTCGAAGACCACAACGGTCTAACAGAGTGAGTTTCCAGGCCAAGCTGGGGCTCACGGGAGACCCTGTTTCAAAAATTTTTAATAAAAAAAATCTTGTAGTTATAAGACGAAAGAAGCAGAGAAGAGAGAGAGAGAGAGAGAAGAGAGAAGAGAGAGAGACTCTGGTCTATGTGATGCCACAGATATATTCTTTTCCCCCAACTATCTTCCTTTATTGGTGTCCACATATTTTGGGGACATCTTTTTGAGACAGGTTCTCCTTGTATGCACAACTGACCTGGAACTCACTACATGGACCAGTCTGGGCTTGAACTCGGGACAGGAGATGCCTGCCGTGACTCTGCCTCCACGAGTGCTGAGTTTAAAAGTGTGTTGGAGACTTTTTGTGCTACCCTGACTGCCACAAACCCTGGTGATCTGCTGCTCACCCTCTGCCTTCCATTGCTGGGGTTACAGATATGCACTGCCATTGCACCCAGATCTGAGTTTTCCACAGTATTGATATGCCAAAGGTAACATCCTAACAGGAATAATACTGTGGCCTCATTTTCTTCCTACCCCCTGACCTAGATTTACTATCAGTTTTCTGCTATTGCCTCTAATTGATCAACCTCCCAGCTCACAGAGAAGGAAGGGAAAGTTTTGAGAATAGACCTTAAAAAAAATTTCCAGTTCAAGATATCTCTTAGGATAAATGTCATGTCGTAAAAATTGGAAAGCATTTTCAATTCCTTTACTACATAATGAATGTGTTAAGACTCAACAACATTGGGGCAGGAGAGAAGGCTCATGTGGTAAGAAGCACTGGCTGCCGTACGCGAGGACCTGTTTGGTTCCCAGCATCCACTTAACAAATGACCATGCTGTAGTTCCATTCAGGGGATCCAATGTCCTTTTCTGATCCTCTGTGGACATTGCATGACATGCTGCACAGATACACACAGGCAAAACACTCATACCCACATAAAATAAATTTAAGTTTTTTAAAAATTCAACAATATCAGTTAAGTCGCAGCTAGGGAGGCTGCAGTGGCTGAATTTGAAACCAGGTGTCTCACGGCAGAGCCCACTTCATTAGCTCAGTTACTAACAGCTCTCAGTTACTATTCATGAAACTTTTTGCCTTTAAAACATTAATTCGGAGCCAGGCATGGTGTTCGCAACGTCTTTAATCCCAGCACTCAGGAGGCAGAGGTAAGCAGATCTCTGTGAGTTCAAGGCCAGCCTGGCCTACAGAGTGAGTTCCAGGACAGCTGGGGGCTACAGGGAGACCATGTCTCAAAAAGACCAAAAAAAAAATTAAGTCGGAAACAATCTTCTGTTCTTGTCTACAACATCCTTGGAGGCAACTCTTCTTTAAGGGAAGGACAGCAGCGCCGTGTATGGCAGTGTATGGAAGGCAGCCGCAGAGATCTTCTAGTCCCCAGAAGGAAATTGCATCACTGCACGATAAACCTCATGTTATCAGGATGTGCCCGAAAAGAGCGTGTATCACGAGGCAGGCAAATGTGTATCTCCTGTGACTTGTTCTGCAGTGCTTTTGTTTGGACCAAGATTCCTACCACTGGTAAGTAGGCTTGTATTTATGGATCCAACCATCAACCCTTGTTCATTCATTGAATTTTCCTCTCCTTCTAATTGACTTAGGTAGATTTTCTCATCCTTTGTTTCATTCCTTCATGTTTCTCTCTTCTCATGTATCATATTGTTGCACTGAGACTGGCTTTCTCACATCAATCATCCTATCTATCATCTATTCTATCTATCTATCTACTATCTATCTATCATCTATCTATCGCTTTCTTTCACTTTCCTCTCTCTCCTCTCTTTTCTCTCTCTCTTTGTCTCTCTCTCTCTCTCTCTCTCTCTTTCTCTAGCTGCCATTCGTTTCATCAGTCAACTTAAACTCTTGCTAGGAGATAAATTTATGTTGTTTTGAAAACGAAGTCTGGGTTGGTGTTGTGCACACGCCTTTAATCCTAGCACTTGGGAGGCAGAGGCAGGTGGATCTTTTTGGGTCAAGGCCAGCCTGGTCTACAGATGAGTCCCAGGACAGCTGGGGTTACATGGGAGACCCGTCTCGAAAAGAAAAAAAAAAAAAAAAAAAAAAAAAGAAAGTCCTGGGTTGGGTGTTGTGGCACACGCCTTTAATCCAGCACTGGGGAGGCAGAGGCAAGGCAGACCTTTGTGAATTCAAGGCCAGCAGGACCTACATAGTGAGTTCCAGGCCAGTTGTGGTTAAAGGAAGACCTTGTCTCAAAAAGACCAAAAATTGCTATTTAGCATTTATTTTGAAATACTTATAAGTACACATACATTTATTTCAATTTAATTTTAAACTTATGACTTTCTTTTCAATGATTTCCATGCTGTTGCAAATTTATAATTGAGATTTAACTTCAATGATTATATTTCTAAAAGTTTAATTCTTTCATTTACTTAGGTTTCTTTTTTTCATTACTTTAACTGTATTTGTTTAGGAGGGCCTTCACTCTTTCTGTTTTTTTTTTTTTTTTTCTAAAGATTTATATTGAAAGTTCTGAGAAATGCCATAATGGAATTGTGGATTTAGAGAAGCAGTGACTATTATATGATGAATTGGACTGGGAGAAATGTAAGAGCACTTTGGAAAGGCTAGGTAGGAATTTAAAAAGTGAATTCTTATGATCATGAACCAACCCCGACTCTTAGAATCTTTGGCATCTTCTTCCACAATGGTCCCTGTCTCCTGTGTGGGTGCGGTTTAACATAGAAGTCCTATCCAGGGACATGCTCTCTTCAGTGTCTTATTCTCTACACTTTGGCCAGTTGTGGTCTTCTGTGAGCATCACACTCTGTTTCATGAGGAATCTGTGCTGGCGAGAGTTGACAGATGCATTAGTGTTCTCTCTATCACCTGTTGCACTGTCCCATGAGCCCGAAGCACAGAGGCTCCACTGTAGATGTGTCTCCTAAGGCTGGATATCTCTCAGACACATATTTTTTGTGTATGACCAGTTGTAGAATTCTTTAATAGTCTCCATCTGTTGCAAAAAGAAGCTTCTTTGATGAGTGGTGAATGGTATACTTGTCTGTAAATATAGGGACTCTGGGAACATGTTCATATGACCCTACAGCAATGATGTCAGCATGAATAAGACCCATGAAAACTCAGACAAAAACTCAGCACAGAACTGGGGAAATGGGCAATAGGCCTCCGCCTTGGCTGAAGAACTGTTGGCAGCCGATTACTGCTGGGTTAGAGAGAGCTGATGTTCTTTAAGGGAGAGACCCTAGATGGGCTGACTAGACTCCGGTGGATGAACTTGAACCAAAGGATATCTGTATACACAAACTTGACTTGATGATAGGCATTATCATGACAGAATGCATGAAATCCAGTGGTGGGGGGACAGCTATGGGGGAGAATTGATGGAGAGGGGGATAAATATGATTAACGTGTTTTATATGAAATATATAATTCAATTAAAAATATACATATAGCAAATTCTGATATAGTAAGAAGAGGGCATTGATTAAACATGAGGATGCTTACATATGAAATGACCAAGAATCATAAAATTTCTTATTGGCTACAGAAGAAATACCATGTAGGAGTTGATGGTAAGGAGGGCAGAGGTGCTGAGGAGCTTTAGAAGTGTGAGATCACACAGCTGAGTCCTCTACAGTCACATGGGAACTGTGCTGAAACCCAGAGCACTCTGTGAGAAGGGGAGAGAAGGTATGGAGTAACCTAACTTCTCTTCTCCAGTTGATGGTATCATTTGAAAAGAGACCCAGCGTGGTTTGGTGTCTGTTGCTCAAGAGAGCTCGATTTAGTGCTTAAGCAGAAACATTCTTATCTTAAAAACTACGAATACAACACAAATATAAGTATCTACAGTTTGAATCTGGCCATTGATTTTGGAATCTCTGGGCTGTATATAAAGTTTGAAAGACAGAGAAAGGCTCAGTGTTCAAGAGCTTTTTATACCATTCTAAGGCATTTAGATCTTACTCAGCAGGTGACAGAAAGGCCGGGGGATCTCAAGTTGGGTAATAACATCACCAGGATGTTTGCATGATTTTCTTAGAGATTTAAAGGAGGTTGTGTCATGAAAATCTGTTTGGAAGTCACTTTAGTAGTTTGGGAAGAAGGTAGGACAGGCAGACCTAAGTGCTGGACTTGGGCATAATTGGCCCAAAATATTTCAAAATATTAAGACATATTTTAAGTGCTTACGTATTTTGGTTATGGACTTAAGAAACTTTCATATCAGTGAAATATAGGAATCAGTAGAAATTGCTGATGATCAGATGTTTTAACTTAGTGTGGACTGATTTCATAAGAACATAATGAAGAAAGTAGAAACGACTTGTTTAGTCAACATGTTTTTTTGAGATGAGTTGAAAATAAAGGTTTGAGGCACAGAAAAGCTTGAATGAGATTTGAATTTGGGAGTACTTTTCCCTTTAGTGGTTAATAAGCCAATAGAATAGATGAAATATTCCTGTGAAGGAGGTTGAGTTAGATGTGAAGCAGACACAGGCTGGACTGGAAAGAACCTCACTTTGTAAAGAGTGAAAGCTAACTAAGAGACAGAAGGAAGTCAAAGGTGAAACAAAACCAAGGCTTTAAGCAAGGAAGTAGCAGAAGTTAAGTTCCCTAAGGAAATTAAGCAGAGGAAGAAGTTTTTTCACAAGACAATTTATTGTCTTGTGAATTGACAGAGGCTCAATGAATTTCAATGAAGTGTTGACAAGAATCTATTCTTGGCCCCATGTAAGAATGGCAGACTCTTTTTTGAGTTATTATGAGACATATAAGGAAACATTCCTAAACACCTCACTTTAGTACTTTTGCATAATATTATAGTCTTCTAAAATATTTTATTTATAATGCTAATTTATGTGTATGAGTGTATTGCATGCATGTGTGTAAGTGCACCCGTGGTGTTCAGTGCTCTTGGAGGTCAGAAAAGGGCATTGGATTCCCCCAGAACTGGAATTACAGAAGGTTGTTAGCTACCAATTGGGTACTGGGAATCAAACCCCAGGTGCTATGCAAGAAGCACTCTTAACTGTTGAGCCAACTCTCCAGCCTCAATATCATACTTTTAATAAAACAAAGATAGGCTACCAAATCCTACGTTCATATTTCCTTCCTGAAACTTTCCACCTACTTGACAGATTCACTTGGGCAGCTTAAGAACTCAACTTCATCACGTCTCAAACTGAACTCACCTTGTCTTTCTAAACATGTCTTACCTCACCCCATTTTTCTTCTTTCTGTTGATGGCAAGTTCTTTCTTCAGTTCCTAAAACTGAATCCCCGAGGAAATCTTAAATTCTCTATTTGTGACAGAAACTCTTGCAGCTTCAGGCTTCACAGTATTTCCAGATTTCAACTTCTTAATTTTTCAGCTACTATCACCAGTTACCACCAGGCATGAACGGCTATGTTAAATTAGACTTGTGAATAGTCCCCTTCCTCCAAATCTCTCTGCCTGTCTCTGTCTCTGTCTTTGTCTCTCTGTCTCTCTCTCTCTCTCTGTGTGTGTGTGTGTGTGTGTGTGTGTGTGTGCATGTGCACACGTGAATGCACGTACAAGCTTTGGCATACCTGGGTGTATTTCTGGAAGACAGAGGATAACCTAAATTTCCTTGTAGAACTTAATTTTTGAGACAAACCCTCTTACTGACTTGGCATCCACCAGGTATTTTGATCATATGTATACGTTTGTGCATACATATATATTCAAAATGACCATGTAAAACACATTAAGGTTCACTAGCCTTGGTTGTTTCTTACAGACGCGGTTAAGTTTGATTGAGCTGGCAGTTTTCTCTCAAAGGTTATATGACGATATTTAAGAGCAACTCTGGTATCATTTATGTAGACATGTATATATAGAGAGGAGTGGAAATGGTGGTAAGTAGCCCAATTTCTTTCTTTTTTGGGGGGGTACCATAAATGGTCAAACGCCGTCCCAGCGAAGCACTTCCTTCCACAACTTCTGGAAACACTGCCACAACTGGGACCATGTGTTCAACTATGTGAGCCTATGGGTGACATTTTTTGTCCAAACCGCCACCACTGGCTTTCCGCCTTGCAGTTTCCTGACTACGAAGTCCCAAACTGCTCTGCTCTGCCACCTCCTCCCTGCCGTGGGGCAAGGAACCACTGAAATGAGACAATATACAACTTCATATTAGTTACTTTTGCATCACTGATAGAATACCTGACAGAATAATTTAAGAAAAGAGAGGCTGATTTTTCCCAGGGTCTCTGTGGGTTTCAGCTCGTCATGGTAGGGAGAGCATGCTACTGTTCATGGGGGTGGTACTGGGTGCTGTTCATGGGGGTGGTACTGGGTGCTGTTCATGGGGGTGGTACTGGGTGCTGTTCATGGGGGTGGTACTGGGTGCTGTTCATGGGGGTGGTACTGGGTGCTGTTCATGGGGGTGGTACTAGGTGCTGTTCATGGGGGTGGTACTGGGTGATGCAGATCAGAGAGAATAGAGCAGGACCAGGACAGGGCCAGACTACAACCTTCAAAGGCCCGCCCCTCCGGACCTGATTCTGCCAATGAGATTCTTCCTCCCCAAAGCCCTATAGTTTCCAAAATAGTGCCACCAGTTGGGGAACAAACATTCACAATAGGAGTTTGTGGAGGACACTTTAGATTTAAACCACAGCACTCCCTTAAGGTCCCAGGTACTACTTTGTCACAGCAAAGATCAAAGTAGTTATACTATACTTTCAAGATGATTCTGCCAATTAGGTTTAAACCAGCATTAATGGTGACTGTGAGAGCATTTACCAGTGGAATGTAGCATTGGCACTTATTTTTCTTATTTTTTGAATGGTATTTTATTTTTGGTGAAAATGAACATGCTTATTACATGAAATTCAAACAATACAGAAAAAAGTAAGAGCTTAAAATTTTACCAGTTACAAACACCATTAGTATTAATTAGCTGAATGCTTTTCTCTGAATATATATGTATGGGAAAGAATTTTATAAAAATGCTTTCATATAAAAATGTTACTTTAAATAAAACATCACAGCTTATTATTACTAGAGTAAGAAACTGAAGCAGTTTCTGAATTTGAGATGAAAAAGATTTTTCCACACGCAATGCTAAGCGTGAATACCAGTATGAACAGGAGGCTTTGAATGACCATCGGCTGCCAGGAGTGTTATGGGGTCTCCCCACTGTTCTCTCCTTGAAGGAGAGACTTCAGTGAAGTGATAATGACAGCTATGCAGAAGTTTATTCAGCAAAGAGAGACTGGAGTGGACTGTCCCAAAGAGGGTGGTGAAAAAGCATTATAGGGCCTGTGTTTTGAAAGTTAAGGAAGATTTTTTTTTATAAATATTTAAGAGGTGGGTGGCATATTCATGGAGTAAGGTGACCTTCTTCCCCTCCAGATGGATCTTACTTTTCAGGTGTTTCTTACCAGGATCTCCCAGAAAAACCACAAAGGAGGAAGTGTCAAAACTATGAAATAAGTGATATAATGAAGCAAGGGCTTTTGGAAGAGATTGAGACCCTTTATTAGTACACATTGTGGAAAATGCCCTGGTGCTTTAGTTTCTAAGACATTGGGAGCAAAGTGTCTACAGTCTAAAGGACGTTGAACCACCAAGGGGGTATTCTGACTATCAAGAGGCATAGCTACCAAGATATAGAAGTAATTTTCCTGGTTATCTTATATCTAACTACTTCTCAAGATGTCTCAAGGTCCCATGAGTGATCTTGTATCTCATGACTGTCTGTTTGATGGTTAAGACCCTTTGCTACCTCATATTAAGACATTCTGCCATTTTTAATATTGGTGCTTTCTGATTAAGCTGGGGCCAGATTTTCAGGCTGTACAGCCAGGAGCAGAGCTTGGGCAGTCTTTAGGATCTGCTTCTCCCAACTCCATTTCTCATGTCTGTCTTCTGGTGAACACTGGGGAGTGTTGATGGAGGGGGTCATGCTTGTGTATGTGACAGAGATCATTGAAATGCTTTATAAATTCCACTTAATTTTACTATAAAATGAAAACTAAAAATAAAGTCTTTTTGGAACCCTCTGTATTAGTCAGTTTTCTGTTGCTGTGATAAAGCACATGACCAAGAAACTTATAAAAGGAAGAGTTTTTTGAGCTTATAATTGGTGGTTCCAGGGAATTAGAGTCATTGTGGTGGGAGGCGTGGTGGCTGGATCGGGACAGCAGCCAAGGGGTCACATCTTCGCAAAGAGACAGGAAACAGAGAGGAAGCAACTGCAGACCAGGAGGCTTGTTAATCACTAAGCCTGCCCCCCAGTGCACACTTCCCCAGCAGGGTCACACCTTCTAAAGACCTCCAAAACAGACAGCCACCAACTGGAGACAAATGTCTGAATACCTAGAGCCTATGGGGGACACTCATGCAAACCATCACATTCCACTCCCTGGCCCCCATAGGCGTCTCTGACCCATATAAATGCAAAATGCATTTAGTCCAACCTTAAAAGCCCCACACGTCTGTACCAGTCTCAATGCCATTCAAAAGTCCCACAGTCCAGTCTCCCTCTGAGACTCAGGCCAATCTCCCAAACTGTAAGCTCTGTAAAAATCAAAAGACAAATTGCATACTACCAATGTACATGGAACCGAATACACATTCCCATTCCAACAGGAATAGAGGCATATGAGAGAAATACTGGACAAAACAAGACCGAAAACCAGCAGGGCAAACGCCAAGTCCTGTAGCTCCACATGCAACTTCTGGACTTGACTTCCAAAGGGCTTAGATGGCTCAGCTCTTCCAGCTTTGCTTGAAACATACACTCTTTTCTTAGGCTGGTACCACTCCCTCCATATGCAGCTCTCCTTGGCAAATAATCTCACAGCTCTGGCATCTGAAAGTCTTCCTTTGGGGTCTCCGATGCCACCAGGCTTCACATTCACAGCTTCACACAATGGCTATCAGGACCTTCTTTATTCAGGGGACATCCCTGCTGTACTCTGCCTGGCCTCTTTGGCTCTCTTAAACCGTGGAGAAAGAACTGTAGACCCTTCACTCTTGCAACTTCAATGCCTCTAAAGCCAGCACCACATGAATGAAACTGCCGAGTTTGGCTGCAATCTTGGGATGGACCCTGGCCCATTTCACCACATTTGCAACTTTTCTCTGCCCTGGACTTGTTGGAGGATTAGCTGGGTGTGGTCTTGCCCTGAAGGTACATGATTCTTTTATTCTGTAAATCTCCAGGCCTCTCATTAATCCGCTTTAATCTCCTTATGAAAGGGAGCCTCTCCTTCACATGCCTTGGCCCCACCTTTAACTTCCTAGTGCAGTTTCAGATCCAAACTGTACATTTGCATTTCTTTCTGCCCATCTCCTCTTTGTCACTGTAAGCGGCATAATTTCACCATTAAAAGCCACGCCACCATTTCTACATTAGGCTGTCTTGAAATATCCTCTGCCAAGGACATCAGTCCACCGCTTTTCAACTTAGCATCAGGCAAGCATCTGGGCTGTGGGCAAACTGCTGCCAGACTCTTTATCAAAATATCCCGGTTGCTGCCTAAGTCTTTATTTTCCTCTGGAACTACATTCTTTGCAGCCATGCTTTCTTCCAGGCCTCCACTAGAATGGCACTTTAAGCTCTGCTTACAATAGTCAATAGCCTTTCCAGCCCAAAGTTCCAAAGTCTTCCACACTTCTCCAAACATCCGCATGGTCAGGTTCTTCACAGCCAACAGCCCATTCTCTGGTACCAATAACTGTATTAGTCAGTTTTCTGTTGCTGTGATAAAGCACCAAGACCAAGGAACTTATAAAAGGAAGAATTTATTTGAGCTTACAATTGGTGGTTCCAGGGAATTAGAGCTCATTGTGGTGGGAGGCGTGGTGGCTGGATCTGGAGCAGTAGGCCGAGGGTCACATCTCACAAAGAGCACAGGAAGCAGAGAGGAAGCAACTGTAGACCAGGCTTGTTAAGCTCACTAAGCCTGCCCCCAGTGACACACTTCCCCTGGCATGGCCACACCTTCTAAGACCTCCAAAAACAGTGCCACCAACTGGAGACAAATGTCTGAATACTTATAGCCTATGGGGTCACTCATGCAAACCACCCCCCCACACACACACACATGGGGGGGTGAAAAATTGGCTTCTTTTCAGCAGTATTTTTCTGGCCTACTACATTGGTTTTATTTTCAGGTTTTTTAAAAAACTTATTGTTATGTATATATTTTTGTACAAGATTATGTTACAAATCGAATATAGACCTGTGTCCCCCTCTCAACAACCCCCCTCAGATTCACCTTTTCAGTCAGTTCTTTGATGCAGTCTTTTCTGTTGTTGGTGTTGGTGTTGTTCTTTTCAATATGCATCACTCCCAACAAGAAATATTTACAACTAGGTTATTGGTGCTAGCATCCACAGATGAGGGATACCATTCATCATTTATTTTTCTGGGACTGTGTTACTTCATTTAACATAATATCTTCTAGTTCCATCTATTTACCTGCAAAGTTCATGATGTCTTTTTTTACTGCTGCTAGAACTCCATTGTGTAGATGTACCACATTTTTCTCTATCCACTCATCAGTTGAGGGGCATTTGGGTTGGTTCCAGCTTTTTGCTATTGTGAACAGAGCTACAATAAATATAGCTGTGCATATATCTCTGAAGTAAGATGAGTCTTGTGGGTATATACCCAGGAGTGGTATGACTGGGTCAGGTGGTAAGCTCATTTTGAGTCTTCCAAGGGTTCTCCACACTGCTTTCCATAGTGGCTGTACAAGTTTACATTCCCACCAGCAGTGGATGAGATTTGCATTTCCCTAGTTATTAGTGAAGTTGAACACTTTTTAAGATGTTTCTCAGCCATCTTTAATTCCTCACTTGTGAATTCTCTGTTCAGCTCTTTGCTCCATCTTTTGAGTGATTCATTTGTTCTCTTTTTCCTTTGTTTTTTTTTTGAGTAGTTTATATACTCTGGAAATCAATGCTCTGTCAGATGTATCTGCAGTGAAGGTTTCCTCCCACTCTGTGGGATTTCTCTTCACTTCCTTGATTGTTTCTTTTGATGCACAGAAGCTTTTGAGTTGAATGAGGTCCCATTTGTCAATTGTCATCCTTAATTCTTGCACAGCTGCTGTCTGATTTAGGACGTCTTTTCCTATGCCTATGTCTTGTAGGCTGCTACCAACTTTTTCTTCTATCGCCTTCAGAGTTTGGGGTTTCACGTTGAGGTTTTTGATATATCTGAAGTTGACTTTTGTACAGGGCGAGAGGTAGGGGTTTAATTTCATTCTTCTACAAGTGGTGATCCAGTTTTGTCAACACCACTTGCTGAAGATGCTGTCTTTCCTCCATTGTGTCTTCTTGTCCCCCTTGTCAAGTAGGAGGTGGCTAAAATTGTATGTGCTGAAGTTTGGATCTTCAGTTTTGTTCCATTGGCCAACAGGTCTGTTTTTGTGCCAGTACCAAGCTGTTTTTATGACTATAGCCCTGTAGTATAGTTTGAAGTCTGGTATAGAGATCCCCCTTGTATTGCTCTTTTCACTCAGGGTTGTTTTGGCTATTTGGGGTCTTTTGTTTTTCCAAATGAAATTAAAGACTTTTTCCAAGCCTGTGAAGAAACAATTGGGGATTTAATTGGGATTGCATTAAATCTGTACAAGAGTTTGGGTGGAATGGACATTTTTACTATATTAATTTTCCCAATCCATGAGCATGGGAGGTTTTTCCATCTTCTGATGTCTTCTTCAATTTTTCTTCAAGGGTTTAAAATTTTTGTTGTAGAGATCTTCGGTGTCTGTGGTTAGGTTTGTTCCTAGGTATTTTATTGTTTTTGAGGCTATTGTCAGTGGGAAGTTCTCGTTGTAGTCCTTCTTCAGTTGCTTGTTGTTGGTGGCCTATAAGACATTCAATAATATAAAAGAACCATACTAAACAGATGGACATCTGCAGAAAAATCTGTATTTCAATGTGTCTGGAGTACTGTCTTCTACAGTTTTTGAAGATTTATTTTTTTTTAATTTTTTTTATTTATTTATTTTTTGTTTTTTCATTTCTGTATGTGTATCAATGTACTGTCTGCATGCAGGTCTGTGCACCCGTGTCGTGCAATGCCGCGGAGGTCGGAAGAGGGTCTCGGATTCCCCTGGAGCTGGAGTTCTCCTGGAATTGGAGTTTCAGATGGCTCTCGGCCGCCATGTGGGTGCTGGGGATCGAACGCGGGTCCTCTGTAAGAGTGGTCGGCGCTCTCAACCACTAGGCCATCTCTCCAGCCCCTTGAAGATTTATTTTTAATTGTGTGCATGCATATTTATGCTTGTGGGGGTTATGTGTGCCTGAGTGCAGTTGCCCTTGGAGGCCAGAAGGGGGCGTCAGGGCCCGCTGAAACTGGAGCTGCCTGATGTAGGTGTTGGGAATTCAGCTTATCTTCTGCACAAGTGGTTATGTGCTCTTAACAGCTCAACTATCTCTCCACCCCCTATGTTTTCTTTTAAAGGGAAAAGATAACTTTATCAGGTGGAGTAATTGTAAAGAAATTCTCTGAAACACAAAGAGATTATGAACCAAAATAAATAAAAGTCAATGTACATTTTAAATCTCTACTTTCACTGCCACACAGAATCCATCTCACACCACTGGAGATAAGAAGTCTTAGCAACTTTGCATTTCTTCAAATGTTCTTTTCCTCCACTTTCCAATTTGTTATGATTTTTATATTTTAACAACTGAAATCATTTGTATTCAGATACTTTATTCAGCCATAATTTCTCCTAAATTTAAATGGGTTTAAATATACCAAATTATACCATATTAACATAATAAATATGTTGTTCACCATCAATCATAGTTTCTTAATTTGATTTATCTCTTGGTTGGTGATGGAGCATCACTAATTAGTACTTGTTTTATTTAGAGAGAAGCATAGGGTTAAAAGAAACACAGTTTTTATCCCTTAAAAATATTTATTTATATTTTGTGTATATGAATGTGTGCCTACCTGTATGTGTGTGGTTCCTTCCCTCAGAGACCAGAAGATTGCCCAGAATTGGAGTTACAGACAGTCGTGAGCTGCTCTGTGGGTGTTGGGATTCAAATCTTGGTCCTCTGTGAAAGCAGCAAGTACCCTTAACCACAGAATCATGTCTCCAGCCTCTAGTTTTAATCTTTTAAAAAATTCTGTCAAGTGTCATAGATCTACAAGTAAGAGAAAGTAAAACCAGTGATTCCTCACTTTGTTCCCCATGTCTATTTTGCTGAATGATGCTATTCTTTGAAATGTAATCAGATCGGACAATGGAGCAGTCACTAGGCATAATTTTCATCCAACATGAGAGAAACAATACAGAAAATCCCATCTCCTCAGAACAATCCAAATCCCGAATTATCATCAAAACCATTTGGAGACACAGTGATTAAACACTATTTTTTGTCAACTGTTAAAGCAGATATAGATCAACTGTGGCTGTGACTCAGACGAGAAATTAACAAAGACACTGTAGTCTAAGCAAAAGCTGAGTCTAACCACAAATGACCACATCGTGAGAACAGAAGAACTGCTTTATGCAAGTATATGTTATTTTCATTTGTGCAATTAATACTAATACATTAAATGTTTGTATTTGTGGTGGAAATATTTGTGATAACATCAGCCTGAATAGGAAATTCATGTGGGTAACGAACTCAGTGTTAAATGTATACCTTAGAGCGGCAGGTGGAGAAGGGATAAAGGGCTGTCCAGAGCAGTGGGGGATGGTGATGTCTGTGGAGGAAGGCAGAGTCCCAAGGGTACCTGACACATTCAAGCAGAGGTGAAGGGCTCTAAGACCTCTACATGTGGCTTTGAAAGTGAATATATTTTTCGTATAGGAAGTAGTTTACTGCCAATATAAATAGCAGAGTTCAGCTTCTGAGGACAGCAAGGCTCTGGGAGTTTGGAAGATATAAATAGTAGTTAGGAACTGTGCTGTAGAAATGTGTAGAAATAATTTCAAAACAAATCTATGGAGTCACATCAGCAAAAAACAGTAAGGTAAGAAACTTCTGTTCCTCCACTAAAGCAACAGTTAAGTGGAAAAAAATTTTAAACTCAACTTTAATTGAAAAACTTAACATATTAACTTGAGTTTGAAAAAGAGAAGCTGCTGTGCCTGAGAATGAGTGATATGCGCTTCAACTTTCCTGCCCACCAAACATGCTTGCTAGCAAACATGGAGCTGGAAGGGGCTATTCAGATCTTTCTTCAAATTATTGTGCCTAGCCATTCAAACTATTTTGAGATTTCGTTTCATCCCATTCAGCATGGTTCTTTCTGATCGAGAAAACAAACAACAACAAATGCTGGCAAGGATGTGGAGAAAGAAGACCCCTAAGTCACTTCTAGTGGAAGTGTAAACTAGTGCAGCCACTATGGACATAAGTATCAAAGTTTCTCAAGCACTTGAAAGCAGAGCTACCATACAGCCCATCTACAGCACTGCTGGGCACTGAATATCATTCCAGTGGTACCTGCACACCATGTTTATTAATGCACTAATCATAATAGCAAGGAAATAGAACAGGCCTAGATTTCCGAAAGCAGAAAAATGGAATGAGTATGTGCTGCATAAAATTCCATTGGGAATAAAGAAAAGCTATAAAGAAAAGAAATTAAGAAATTTACAGGAAAATGGATGGATCTGTAAAACATATTAAGGGAGGTAACTCAGAAAGACAGAAACCTACTTTTTCTTTCATGCAGATCCTTTCAATGTTTGTGTATGTAAATATAGGGGGTGAGAGTGACTATAGACTACGAAACCACACAGGAGACCGTGAGGGAACGTGGGGGGATAAATGATCACATGTGACATGAAAGTGGAAAAGAGGCTACTGTGGGTGAGAAGATGAAAGGGAAAATGGGGGAGAAGGGAGGGAGAGAAAAAACAAAAGCAAATTTTGAAAAGCCATAATGAAACCCAATTCATTATATGCTAGTAAAAAGTTTTAAAAAGTGTTTGTACATTTTCACTTGGCCTTGGCACATGGGCTTGCTCCAATTGCATCTACTTTGGAACCACTGCAGACTGGAGCAGCAATAAGTAGTATTTGTAAAAAGAAATTTACAGGGAAATGTTCTAGTAGTGGCTATCTGGGCAAGGGATTAAAAAAAATAGGGAAAGCAGCAGACAGACCAAAGAACGAAGGAAGCAAGAGGCTGGGAAAGGAGGTAGAAGTTTATACATTGAAAATCTACTCCACATACTGGGGAATTAGAGAGGATGTCCACATGCCCAGGCCTGTGCATATGCTCCGAAGAGAGTTGAGATAGCCCTAAATTCCCACCTCTGAGTTACATTCAGGCAAGCAGGAAGGGAAATGTAAGATCTGTGAACTGCCTCATGAAGCTTGAACTTGTCCCTGACTGCTACAGACAGCTCACTTGCAAAGTCTAGGAAATGCTTCCTTTTAGAAGTAGTGCTTAAGAAAACCATTGTCCAATCAACAGCTGATTAAGAAGATAATGGAAGAGGGATGTCAGTAGGCACACAGAACAGGAAATGTAAAGTTTAAACATTACCTTAGGAAATTAACTAGACAAACAAAAAGAACAACGAGCAGCAGTCACAATAAACCCTCGGAAGAAATAGAATCTGAACTCCAGGCTATATTATAATATGCAAATGTTTAGCTTTCAACAATTAAAAAATGATGAGGAAAGCAAAGACACAGGAAATTACAGCCAATATACGGGAAAGGAGCAAATGGAAACTGTCTCAAGGGGAACGCAGATAAGTTACCCAACAGTTCAAAAGCTTTAAATTAAGCATTTTAAATATATTCAAAGAGTGGAAGAAAGCCACTCACAAAGAAATAAAACCAGAATAGCACAAACCCTACCAAATAAAAGAGGAAATACAAAAAGAAAACCAAACAAATTCTGCAGCCATAAAGACGAGTAACTGGCTTAAAACTTTTGAGAAGTTCAATAGTGATGTGAACAAATAAACGAAACAATGAACTCCAAGAAAGAAAAACGAGAACTGAACAAAAATTATTATAATCCAGGATACTGTGCAGGATGTGTGGACTATTGTGAAGTGAGCCATTACTCAGTGAGAATCAAATGGAGTGGAGAGAGAGAGAAAAGAGCAGAAAGAAGATTTGAATGAATGAGAGTTAAAAACTTCCCAAGATGAAGGCTGCATAACAAGAAACAGTACTAGACAAGGATAAACATTCCTTTGAGTTGTTGGCCAGGGTAGTCCAAGAGACTCCCAAAATTGCACAGGCTATTGCCACAGCTCTTGCATGCCTCCCAGAACCTGAAGGCAAGACCCTATTACTGAAGACAGAACATACTTTGGAGACTGGATCTTTAGCAATGGAGCTGGACTGACCTGTAAGCCATCTCCCCTGTGCAAACCACCAAGAGAGAACATCCAACACCAACCTCAGGATCATATACATGTCAATGTCAAGCACAGCATATGACATTGATGCAGTAGTGGCACTTCTATCTTAGGGGAAATCAATGGGTAATGAATCAGACCTAAAGGCCACTCAGTGGGAGGAAACACAGGGGTAGTATTGTTAACATAGCCAGATGCACACAACTGGAAAGGTCATAGATCTTAGACGATTCCCCAAGGTGGACACAGCCCTAGTCCAAGGTAACATTTTACTAACTACAAAAGGAGTATCCTTATATTTACAGACAAATATCCCAGCCACCATCAGAAAAGAAGCTTCTTTTGCACTAGATGAGAACAGTACAGAGTCCCACAACTAGATACACACATAGTCTGTGAATTGCTCATGCCCAGGTGACACATGTAACCTCTACACATAAGCCCCAAGCATCATAGAACAAGGATCCAAGAAGGCACTATCTCTTAAATCTCATTAGGGAAGGTCCTACATACAACAGGAGACCAGGAACTCAAAAGGGCCTGAATGGCCAAACCATGAAGATTAGGAGTCTACAGAGTGGGGTTCTATGGAAAGGCTGCCTTCACCCACCCAGGGCTCAGGAAATATTACATAAGAGGGAGCAGAAAGATTCCAAGAGCCAGAGAGATGATACCAGACCAAATGGAAATGAACTCTACAAGCTCCTGGGACTCTATTCGTATGAACCTACAGCATTGGTATCAACATGCACAAGAGCCATGCGAGTTCAGCTGGACAAAAACCCAGCACAGAACTGCAGAAATGGGTAGCAGAGCGCAACCTTGGCTGAGGAAATATTGGCAGCAGATGGTGGTCAGGTGAGGAAGAACAGGCCTTCTTTAGAGGAGACTCCAGATAGGCTGACTGGAGTTCAGGGGAGGAGCTGGCACTGCGGAGGGAGCTGGGAGAGCAGTTCGGGGCAATGGACCCTGGCACAAATGACAGAAGGTGTGAGCTCGTGTGGGGGAGGAGCCGCAGGAGCCTGCCAAGGGAGAAGCGGGTATGAAGGCCATGAAGGCTGTCTGAAAAGCTATGTGTGAAGCACATAGAAGTTCAGTAAAACATAACTAGAATAAAACTTCCCAAGTTGTAGAAAATATGAGAAATTTACATATTTAATAAATTCAATGAACTCCAAATATGATAAGCTCAAAGGCATTCACATTGTTATGCATTAGAATCAGAATCAATCTGTCAAAAGACAGGATCTTGAAGGCTGTTAGAGAGAAGTGCCTCCTCATGGACATTGAAGCTAACTGTATATTAATTCAAGCTAGGTGGTTATAAATTCAATTTTAGTTATAATCTCCAGCACAACTAAGAAGCCTCAAATGAAAAATGAGAAAGCAAACAAAATAGTACACTAGAAGAAATCCAATAAAATAGAAAGCATTACCAAGGAATTGAAAAGCAAAGGGTGCATAGGACAGAGAGGAAACAAATGAAAAGCAGCCAGGTAGTTCTTTCTTATTTGCAACTATGTTTAATGTAAGGGATTAAACTCTCCAATTAAAGTTCAGAAATTAACACAATGGGGGGAGGCAAACAAGATCCAATTTATGCTATCTGTAAAGAGAATAACTTTATTTTTAAATTTGATTTTTAAAATTTTTTGTGTATGAGTGTGTTTCCTCACATATGTAAGTGCACCCATGTCATGCAATACATGTGACAGTCAGAAGAGGGTGTCAGATCCCCTGAAGCTGGCATTAAAGAAGGTTGTTAGCCGCTATGTGGGTGTTGAGAATCAAATCTGGATCCCCTTCAAGAGCAGCCAGCGCTCTTAACCACTGAGCCATCTCTTCAGCCCTTAATTTTATTTGCTTTTATCTTATTTATTATTTTTAGGTGTATGAGTGTATTGCCTGCATGTATATAAGTGCACCCATGTCATGCAATTCCCATGGAGGTTAGAAGAGGGTGTTGGATCTGTTGTAAGTGGAGGGATAGGTGGTTGTTAGCCAGCATGAAGATGCTGGGAACTGAACCCAAGTCCTCTGCAAGAGGAGCCAATGCTCTTAACTGCTGAGCCATCTCTCCAGCAGTAAGAGAGTAACTTTAGATCCAAAGATACAAATATGTCGCAAATAGGATAGAAGCATATATTTATGTAAATAGTAACCAAAAGAGAAAACCAAGGTGACCTCGCCCAGTATTAGCAGTATTAGGGAAAATAAACTTTAAGTCTAAAATTGTTATGAACAGACAAAAATGTACATTTAATTTTGATAAAGGCACACAAGTACTGCAGCCTACAGCTCTAGCTGGTTCCTGGGCCTGGGTGTAACTCCTGTATGACTCTGTGAGGCCGCCTTCCCTAGTTCAAAGCTGTCAGTAACATGAGTTTTGCCTTTCACGTATCTGAATGTAGTGTTGTATCCTACCATCAAACAACTTATAAAACAATGGGTGAGCAACTTGACATGGAGCTGGCTCTAGCATAGCTTTCCTGGGCCTGTTGCTGTCTTAGCAGGAGGGAAGCCATTACCCTTAATGAGTTTATACCTCAATGTTGCTGCTTCTGGTCTGCTGGTAATTTCCGTATCTCTTCTTATCCACATTTTCTTGCTGCAAATTAAAAATGAAACATTTTGCTGGCTACATTCCTTGGGCTGGAGATGAGGGCAGGTGGGCCACTGTAGGGTAACTGGAGACAGGCTCTGAAGCACACTTTCCTGGACCAAGTGTTCCAGTGTTTTCTACTTCAGCCAATGGTTTGCAAAGGTTTATTCCAGGGCTTTCTCTTCTTTTGCATTGGTGTTTATTTTTATTGAGGAAATAACCATGGTCTGTCCCTGTGTGTTGGGCTACCTCTGTTGAAGATGGCGAGGGTTAGGTATGCCCCAGTTAGAGAAAGAGCACATGGGTTTCTTCAGACTTGCTCAGGTTGGATTGTCATCCTGTCTGATTTCTCTGTTGTATACCTGGCTGCCAAAATGCTACCCAGATCTCAGAGCTATTGTGGGTGTGATAGGATCTAGAAACATTGAAGAGACAAGCCTCTGGGCAGTTTGTGAGGGATGATCTAGATGGGGTTAGTTGAGGTGAGAAGACCTGTCCTAACCCTGGACATCATCATTCCCTCTACTGGGGTCCCAGACTACATGAAAAGGAGAAAGCTGGCTGGGCAGGCTTTCTATTCCTGACTGTGGATGTGGGCAGTCAGCTGCCTCCTGGTCCTAGCTCCTTACTTTTCAATTGCTACGAGGATCTGTACTTCTGGAGCTGTAAGCTATTTGATTTCTTTGCCTTGCAATATCTAATAAAAAATCTCTTGGGGGAGGAGAAGTGAAAGACTGGTCAGCATGACACTGGATCGCCAATTGCACATCATCTGCATCAACAGTAGCTTTCTTAGCATGGCTTGAATAAATTTTAGCATCATCTAGAATTGTAGTCACCTATCGGAAGGCAAACTCCAACATCTGATTTATAACTCTTGGCTCATATTCTGTAATCCCCATATCCTTCAGGATTTGTGCCATCATCTGTGCATCTTTTGGCATGCTCTTGGGAGAAGCCATCTTGCCAGACTCCATGATATCCAGTGATCAGACTTTAGATCATTTAAAAAAAATATGGACATTAGATCAAAATGAAATAGTTACTTGGCAGCAACTACTAGGAACTTAAAAAAAGTTTAAGTATGTTAAAATTTAAATATATTAAAATGTATAACATTACATCTTTTAAGTTAGGAATAAAGTTCCCTTTGCCTAAAAAAAAATAAATAAATAAACGTTCTTAAGTTGTGTTTGTTAGGTATTTTATTGCAATAATGAGAAAAAAGTAATTAAGAAAGTGGGTCATACTTTTGAAAAACAGTGCTTAAAGGTGCTCTTTGGGCCTGGGGAGATGGCTCATTCAATCTCCCCAGTCTCAGTCTGAGGACCTGAGCTTAATCCTCAGAACCCACTTGCAGTGGTGGGCATTTGTATTGTGGTGGTGTGAATTTGTAATCTCATCTATACAGGCAGAAACAGTGTAGACCCTGGGGCTCACTGGCCATTCAGCCAAGCCTACTTGGTGAGCTCCAGGCCAATGAGAGACAGCCCTGTCTTAAAAACGAGGTGGATGACTCATAAATAACAAGACCAGACCGAGGCTTACCTTAAGCTTCTGCATGCGAATGCATGTGAATGCACACTGAGACCCACGAGACACCCCCAACCCCCCATGCAGCAAATAAGGAGCTCTCTGGGGAAAGGAAACAACTCATGGCAGTTAACCCTGCAGTCCTGTTGGGTTAAATAAGGCGAGGCACATAGTGTGTTTGAGGAACAATTCTTTGGCTTAGGGGCTTAGGCTCCTTACTCTGATTCTGATTGATCAGTGACAAATTGACAGTAAAACCAAACATCACACTAAGTAACTTATAAAGGATACACACACATTTGCTTCATGTTTCTAAATGGTAGAAATCCCAAGACTGCGGGGCTGCATACATAATTCTACATTTTTAGAAATTCTATTTAGACCCAGTTTAGGGGGCTTGACAGATGCTGTTCAGTTCCCATTTCGCACATCTGTTTGCAGTCCATACCCCAACCACTTCCTGTATCTAGGCTTTCACATTCCAGGTTGCTGTGCCCCACCCTCATCTTTCCAGGGCAAAATATCAGGCAAGTAGGAAGAGCTGACAGGTAACCATGCCCTGGATCTTGTGAGGTTATCCAAATTAGCCAATCCACAGGGAACCCTGGAGTCCTAACCCCACCCTGCGTGGCGCACACCAGCTGACCCTTATAACTGCATCTTTCCGTTTCCCTGTCCTTGAGTGCAATGCCTGCCTGACCCTGCAGAGTAGCCATCTATTGCTTGGGATAGCAAGTAACTACAAGTTCTGTCTTTCATTTCTCCAACTCTCTTTGTGTTGTGGTTTGTCTTCAAAGACATCTTTAAACCTTGTAAGACAGGAAGGAAGAATCTGTTCCATGCCGATTTTATTTTCTATCTTCTGGTGGTCTGTTAGTAATCTTTACTGCTTCTTAATTTGTAGAAGAAGCATCACCTCTGTCTTTGCTTTCTCCTGTACATGACAATTTCCCTATCTGTATGGCTATGCCTGATCTTCTTTTCTTAAGGATACCAGATATAGTGGACTAGGATCCAACCTATGTCAACCAATATGACTTCATCTTAACTAATTATAACTTCAGTGACTCTATTTAAAAAAATACCACATTCTGAGGTATTGGGATAGAATTTCAGTATAAGAATCCAGGCCAGGCAAGTTAATCCAAGACAGAAAGAATTTATTTAAAGTCATATGAATAGCTATCCTGTGACCATCACTTTCAGTTGTAGGTACATACTCTAGAAAATAGATGCATATACAGACCAAAGATACATGTAAATTAGGAAGCTGCATTCATGAAAACTCAGCATTATGGTTCCCTAAATAAGACCTGCATAATGACAATACCAGCTGACATACCAATATGGATGGGGGGAAATTTCCTAAAGTCCTACCTCTAAATGAAGGCCATCAATGGATGCTGACAGGGAAAACCAGTTTTCTCTGGTGATATGCTCCCAGATAAATTATCCAAGTCCAAGTGGTGAGCCCTGAAGACATGTATGTAAGAGGAACACTAAATGGGCTGGTAGGATATGTATGTATGTATGTATGTATGTATGTATGTATGTATATATCTACATGTGTATGTAGATATGTAACAATGATTAAAAAAGAGGTCACAATATTGAGGGGGAGTCAGGGATACATGAGAGTTGAAGGTGAAAAGGGATGAGTGGAAATGATATAAGTACAGTGCTCATACATGGCATTTTGTTTGAAATACCACATTAAAGAGATATTTAGGGGCTGGAGAGATAGCCTAGCAGTTAAGAGCACTGACTGCTCTTGCAGAGGACCCAGGTTTGATCCCCAGCACCCACATGGCAGCTGAGAACCATCTATAACACCAATTCCAGGAAAACTCCAGTTCCAGGGGAATCTGAGACCCTCTTCTGACCACCGTGGCATTGCACGACATGGGTGCACAAACCTACATGCAGACAGTACACTCATACACATACAAAAATAAAAAAAAGAGATGTTTAAATAAAAACAGCCTGACTCCTAGCATCCATTTTAGGTCAAGAGTGGACTTGAACTGCCAAGAACCTTCAGAATTCTCTCAGAACTGTGCAGTTCCTTACCATGAGCCAGGCAAAATCTCATTCCCACAGCTAGTTGCTATTATTACTTCTTTTTTCATTTTTTAACAATAAGTAATAATTTATGAGTACAAGCATCCTTCATGTAAAGCCAATTTGCAAGCACTTGTGCCCAAACCCACACAGCCCAAGGGTCCCACCATCCAGCTGGGCGGGGGGGCTTGTATGTTCAATCAAGTTGATCAAATAAGTGTCCAGACTATATTGCTGTAGTTTCACCATTCACCCCAATTGCAGCCCTTACATTCTACCATGCCCCTCTTCCACAAATTGTTCCCTAGACTTAGAAAAAGGGCACAGGTGGACAAGAAGCAAAACAGTCTTCTTTCTCTGGAGCTGTTGTTTTGGACTGTGGTTAATTCTGGCCATTTCCTTTCATGGGCTGACAGCTTGTTCAGGAATAACCTTTCAATCCTACTAATGAAGTACAAGCAATTAGATATATAGGTATTGTTGCCTCTGTGTTCAGAGGAAGATCAAAGGATGCCTGCAAGCCTTTATGTTTAAGAGAATATGTTATCTTTCAACAAAAGACCTGTTACCTACAACCTAAGTTCCCCTAGGCTACTAGGAAAATCCTTTTTGTTAAAACCAATTCCTACCTCAGGAGGTCAGCTTTCTGGTTTGTCTAATGCCAGTTTGGGGTCACAGCTTAATTGTCTTTAGCCCAATATCAATCTATCCCTCAAGATCCCTTGGTACTTAGTAATAACTTTGCACCATTTTAATTAATAATAGGATATATAGGTATTTAAACAGTACTAATTGTTATGGTAGGTTACTTTGGTATAGACACAGATCTTTGGATGCTATGCTAATCCATGAATTATGTTTTTTCTATAAAATATGACAGGGTCTTACTGTGGCTTATAACATCTCCTAACCACTGGAGGATGTAAGCTTGTGTCATCAGCCGTGGGTTATTCCTCCAAGGAGAAAGCTAATAGCCAATTAGATTTGGGATATACAGACATATGGCTGCCACTGCTGCACAGTATTTCCAGGCAGGTGCGGTGCATCTGGTGCTGATGGAGGAGTCTTGCTTGACTCAAGGAGACCCATATTTGCTTTATTGGTTTAGTGGCCTTTGGTAACACTCTCTGGTATTCCAGAGACCAACTGTACACTTGCAAGTGCAGTCTCAATACATCTTTCCCATGCTTATATCGGTCTTTGACAGCAGGATCTTACTGCCTCTCTTCTTGCAGGTATCCCAGTTTACAGGCAAGAAGCCTTTATCTTTTCTTGGGGGGGGGGCTTGGATCCCCTGGCCAACATCTCCTTGGTAGAATAATCCATTTCTGATGTCTGAGCTCTCCTGCATTAATATATTTTGCTTAAGTGCATAGCTTAAGGAGACTTTAGTATTATATTTGGTTCTGAATAGAGAATAATTCTTTTCACAGTTCCTATGTCTATTAGTCAATTAAAGAAGGCAGTTTTACCGCTTTTATAAGAGATTACCTCTATAACAGTTGGCTCCAATTTACAATTAGAGAACGACCTCATCATCATCATATTTCTCCTTGTTCTATGGAGGGGAGGTAAGAAAGTCTCTCATATTAAAAGTTGTGGCACCTAGAAGGTAAGTTTCATTAGGACTCATGAAAAATAGTTGTTACAAGTAGGATCCACTGAGGGGTTTGATGTCTGTAGCAGTCTGAGGCTTTTCTTCCTTTCAATGTTCAGATGGGCCAACCTTTCTGCTGGTACTTCCTGGTACATTCTACACAATGCAAAGCTTATCTTTTCTTTCTCAGCTGTTAAGTTGGTGACATTTTGACCTGTTGGAAAATATGAATCTTTCCCCGTAGTTAGTTTTAAGATTTGAATTGCAAAGTTTTTGACAAAAAGTTTTCATATATATCTGTATCCCCCTTTTTATTTTAGGTTTTTTGTTTTTTGACCCATGAGGCTCAAAAAGGCAATTGTATTACACATACCAATAGGCTGGAATCAAGGTGCAGATTTCATCAAATTCACCCATGCTGTTTTGGGTGACTGTATGTGGTTAGCTTGGGAAGCAAACTTAATTTTTTAAGTTAAATCATCCTACAGGTAAAAGAGAATGCTACAAGATGATACTGTACAGCAGAAAAATTATAGAGAACATTTGTATGTGTCAATCCCAAAGTTATTGTTGTACATATTTTAAGTAAAACAAATATGGACAACAACAATTTATATTTCCAATTAACTCAGGTGCATTACTGTTTTTATCAGAACCTTTAAACCAATGTTGTTTAATATACACATATTTAATTTTACTAAGTCCTAAAACAACATGTAACCTGTAGACAGAGTCTGGGCAAAATTGGATACTTGTTGATCTCACGTCAATTAAATATACATTAATCAAGTATAAACCCGTGTCCCTCTCCCGCTCCTCCCACCCATGGCGAATTACAATTTCAGTCAGTTTTCTGATGCAGTCTTTCTGTTGTTGTTCTTTTAATATGCATCCCTCTCAACAAGAACTATTTATAACTGGGTTATTGGCACTAGCATCCATGGATGAGGGATACCATTCATTGTTTGTTTTTCTGGGACTGTGTTACGTCACTTAATATAATATCTTCTCGCTCCATCCATTTACCTGCAAAGTTCACGGTGTTGTCTTTCTTTACTGCTGCATAGAACTCCATTGTGTAGATGTACTACATTTTCTCTAACCACTAATCAGTTGAGGGGCATTTGGGTTGGTTCCAGGTTTTTGCTATTGTGAACAGAGCTACAATAAATATAGCTGTGCATGTATTTCTGCAGTAAGATGAGTCTTGTGGGTATATACCCAGGAGTGGTATGATTGGGTCAAATGGCAAGCTCATTTTGAGTCTTCCAAGGGTTCTTCACACTGCTGTCCATAGGGTCATAGTTCTCCTTTTTAGTTGTATCTTTACCTGGTTTTGGTAATAGCATGTTGCTGGCTTCATAGAAGGAATCTGGGAGAACTCCCTCCATTTGTATCCTTCTAAACAACTTGAGTAGTAGTGGTTGCAAGTCTTTTTGAAATATTTTATAGAATTCTGCCATGAAACCATGTGGGCCTGGGCATTTTTTGGTTGGGAGGCTACTTATTACATCTTTAATTTCTTCATGTATTATTCATCTATTTAAGCTGTTGATCTCTTCTTGGTTGAGCTTTGATGATTCCCAGGATTTCAGATACTCATACATTTCTTCTAGGTTTTCAAACTTAGTAGAATATAGGTTTTTGAAGTATTCCTGTATGATTTTCTGGGTCTTTTCATTGTCTGTTGTGATATTTCCCCTTTCATCACAGATTCTATTGATTTGGAGTTGTTCCTTCTTTCTTTTGGTTAACTGGGTTAGAGGTCTGTCTATCTTGTTTATTCTCTCAAAGAGCCATCTTTTGGATTCATTGATTTTTTTGTATGGTTTTCGTTGTTTCTATTTCATTGATCTCTGCTCTGATTTTTGTTATTTCTTGTTTTCTGCTGCATTTAGGGTTCATTTGTTGTTGTCTCTGAAGATTTTTAGCTGCAGTATTAGATCATTCACTTTTGCTCTCTCTGTTTTTTTGATGTAGGCACTTAGAGCTATAAACTTCCCTCTTAGGACAGCTTTTAAAGTGTCCCATAGGTTTTGCTGTGTTGTATTATCATTGTCATTCAGTTCCAGTAATTTTTTTTCTTTATTTCTTCCTTGACCCATTCATTATTCAGGAGAGTGTTGTTTTGTCTCCATGTGTTCTTGTAGGTTGTAGGGTTTATCCTGGTGTTGATGTTGAGTTTTATTGCACTGTGGTCGGATAGAATGCATGAGATTATTTCAATCTTTTTGTATTTGTTGAGTTTTTTTTCCTGTGTCCCAGTATATGGTCTATTTTGGAGAATGTTCCTTGAGGTGCTGTGTAGAAAGTGTATTCTCTGGTATTTGGGTGAAGTATTTAATAGATGTCCGTGAGGTCCATTTGGTGTATTTTATCATTTAGTTCAGATGTCTATCTGTTTATCCTCTGTCCTGTTGATCTGTCTAAAGGACTTATTGAAGTCCCCTACTATTAGTGTGCTGGGGTTAATCTGTGCCTTGAGATCCTGAAGAATTGTCTTTATAAAGTTTGGTGCACTGGTGTTTGGTGTGTATATATTCATGATTGCAAGATCTTCATCATCAATTGTTCCTTTAATAAAGATGTAATGGCCCTCTTTGTCTCTTTTTATTTCTTTTGCTTTGAAGTCTATTTTGCCTGATATTAGAATAGCAACAGCTGCTTTCTTTTTGATACCATTTGCTTGGAATGCTTTCTTCCATCCCTTCACCTTGAGTTGGTGCCTATCCTTGAAATTGTGATGGGTTTCTTGTAGATGGCATATACATGGGTTTTGTTTCCTAATCCATTCTCTCAGTCTATGCCTTTTGATTGGGGAGTTTAGCCCATTAATATTTAAGGTTATAATTGAAAGATGGATGTTGCTTCCTTTCACTTTATTATCCATTTGGACTTCAAGCCTCTGATTTTACTCCTACGGTTATGTTTTTATTAGTTTCTTTTCCTAGGTGTTTGAGGATTGTTGCTCCTCTCTTCTGCCCTTTGAATTGCTTCAAGTATTTTATGAAGAGTTGGTTTTCCAGACATGTATTCTTTCAACTTTTTATGTCATGGAAGATTTTTCTCTCTCCTTCAACTGTAGTCAACATTTTTGCTGGGTAAAGTATTCTGGGTTGGCATCCATAGTCCTTTAACACTGGGAATGCTTTGCTCCATGTTCTTTTTGCTTTCATGGTTTGCACCAAGAAGTCAGTTGTAATTCTGATGGGTTTCCCTTTGTATGTGACTTGTTTTTCTTTTGTAGCCTTCAGAATTTTGTCTTTGTTTTGGGCGTCTAGCATTTTAACTACGATATGGCATGGGGAGTTTCTTTTCTGATCTTGTCCACTTGGAGTCCTATGTGCTTCTTATATTTGTATGCGTTTGTCTATTTTTAGTTTGGGGAAATTTTCATCTATTTTTCTGTTGAAGATCTGATCAGTAATATTCTCTTGAGATTCGTCTCCTTCCTCTATTCCTATGATGAGGAGGTTTGGTCTTTTCATAGCGTCCCATATTTCCTGGTTGTTCCACTTTTGTGTATTTTTAATTTTTTCATATTCTTTATTTGAGCTTTTAAGTTGCTCTACGTTATCTTCTAGATCTGATATTCTTTGTTCTCCTTCTTCCATTCTACTTCTGAGGCTTTTTCCTTTCCTTTCTTCTTGATTGGATGAGTGTTCTAATTCCTTTTTTGTTTCATCCTGTTTTTTTTAGTATTTACATTTCCTTTTTGAGCTTCTCAGTCTCTTCTTGATGCTCCTTACTTCATTGGTTGGCTTCCTTTTTCAGTGTTTCTACTTCCTTTCAGAGTTTGTTTTTTTTCTTCCTCTAGTTCTTTCTGGAGTTTGTCAATCTATTCCTTTAGTTGTTTCCGAAATTTGTCATTGTATCCCTCTGGGACCTTTTTTGAGTTTTTCATTCTCTCTCTTTAGTTCTCTGAATTCTTCTTTATTTTCTTTAATTTCTCTTCATAAGTCTGCAATTATTCCTCTGAGATCTGTTCCTTGGGTCACCTCCAGGGGGATCCCATTGTAGCTATCTCCTACAGGTTTGGTAGAGCCGGTTGTGGGATTATCTTGTGCCTTTCCCATGTTGTCCATTCGTTGTGTCCCTGGCATGTGGGTTTTGCTTTTGTGATTCAAATCACAAATGTCTTTTCACTATGTTGGATGTTGGTTTTGCTTGCCTCCTTCCGATGCTTTTTTTTTTTATTTATTTTTTTTTATTTCTTTCCTCCTCCTTGTTTATGGAGTATTGACTTGTCTAGGTTTCAGTCTTTCAATTTTTTTTATATATTGGATATTGGAAGCCTAAGTCACTCTTCTCTTCCTGTTCTGAAGGTTCTCCAAAAAAAGTCCACTTGGATACTCTCTCATCAATTCCAGTTGGTGGGGGGTGGGGGGGATATATACCTGACTTAGCCTGTGCCCCATACCTGCCCAGACAGCCACCCCCTACAAAAGGTTTCAGAGTTAGGACCCTTTTCCAGCAGCCCAGGAGACAATCTACCCAAAAATCTACCTGCCTGGAGTGACTTCCGGGTTCCTGTGTCAAAATACTGTCTTTTAAAGCTAAATTATCTTGTAGATAAAGGTGGATGTTACAGATAACTTAGAAAGACATTGGATATATATTAATGTCAAGGCTGTTACCTGGAAATTTAGTATGGATTAGAATTAAAAGTAACTTGCAGTTTACATAAATTTAAGTGTGACCAATTTTAATCATCATCAGTAATTTAGTTTACCATTATCCAATGTATGAATAGATTTTGAACAAAAGTAAAAAATAAGTTAGATGAATCTTGATTAAACATACATTGTGATTTTTAAGTTACCTGATTAAGACTGGATGCTGTGGAAATAAGGTTTATACATATATAATTCTAACCTTTATAAATATTACAATTTTATATGTATAACTTTAAGATATAAATTTTGTAGAATGAGTTTTACAGATCCTACTGGGCACTGGTGGGTTACCTCCAGTAAATGACAGTACACAGTTAATAAAACTTTGAACTACTATCTGTGTAGATTTATATTTACCCATTATAAATCAATTAATTTACCAGCCATTTACATATATTGGCAGACCTGAGTTAGGGAAAAATCAATTTTGGTTTTAGAGTTAGTCTTTAGTAACTCTATGTAAATAGAAAAATTACACAAAATATTTTTTAACCACATCATAAAAATGGCAAATAGTTGTATAGGATCCTTAATTGATTGATTTTGAAATGCCTAGGACTTATTAATTGATCAGTTGTGCGTGACTTGTTTAAAGATGTTTTGAGTACCCATGTATCAGTTCTAGAGAAGCATGCTACAGATTTTAAATGGCCTTTATCAAATATTATCTCGAGATAAAAATTTATGTGCAAGGAACAGTACAATTACATCAATTCTGAATAAGTATCATGAGAAAGAACACAACAAAGTTCAAGGGTACATTTTTTCTGAATATTTTTTGGAAAAACCTGAATCAAAGAGAGATCTGGAATCATACTGAAAATTGTCATTTGGCAACAGACCCAAAGAATTGTGGGAAATGTAGTCCCATGCTCAAACCTGGCATGTGCTAGATACAGGCAACAGATACTACATTTTACTTTCCTGAAAAATGATTTTGTTATAATTTTGTGGCTCCAAGTTGGGGCTACATTAACAGGAAATGTCTGTAAAAGAGGGTCTTAGTCCTGACTTGTCTGATATAGTCTTTCTGTATCTAAGGATGAAGGTGCTCCTGTCTCTTTAAGAGAGAGTGGCAGTGTGCAAGCTTGGCACTCAAGCAGGCACAGGCTGAGTGAGGGTCCTGGTGGCTGTCAGCTGTGCCTGGCCCTGGTCTTGACTGTGGTCTCATCTGGGTCCCCACTTGCCCCCTGCAGGCCCTATTGGCCTCCAGCCCAGTGCCCCAGCTTTTCCATGTGCCTGGGGTGTGCTGCCCGCCCCTCTGTTATTCTGGAGTGTAGCGGAGCTGCTGCCACAGCCCTTGGTTTTTGACTGGCGTGACTGTTTGTTATCCATAATAAAGAAAGATAGGAAATGCTAGTAGTTAGGGAAAGAGACAGTTCAAAGATTAACTTCTTGTGGAAAGGAGATTTTTTCCATGGAAATAGACCACAGCTGGTTGTTTAGAGGAGAGATACTGAAAGCAGATTAAAAGACTAATCTCTCATGAAAAAAAGAATTTTTTTTTCATGGAAATAGACCACAGCTGGTCGCTATGCTGCCCTGATCGTGCATGGGGGGTGGGGGTAACTCCCTGTATTCATGGTAAAACCCTCTGAGATTTTTCCCTCCCGTTTTTTATTTATCCTGGGGGATAAAAGGGCTGAGAGAGACAGCCCAGGAAACACCTTATTCCTCTTCCTTTGTCTTTAGTGGAAATCGAAGCCCCATGTTCTGGGCTCCAATTGTCAGAGTTTATTGTCTTCCGAATTGTCCTTTATATATGCATGGCCAACATCCACATGCTGTTCTTCTCTGCCTGCAAGGGCTAAGCTTTCCCTCCTGGTAAGGAGAGGGGAGGGGACCGCAAGGGATTTTAACCGACAGAATAGAAAAATAAAGAAAGACAAGGACAGACATACAGACATGGACTCAGAGAAAGCCCCAGGGAATAGACTCAACTTTAATGTTGGAACTCAAGGCTTTTATACTAACCCAGGCATGGGCCTGGACACATACACACAATTGGGGGCTGGGGCAGGTAAATGGGACAAGGAAACCTCAGGCTATAATCCAGATCAAAGTTCTTTCCTGGGAGATCAAAGGACAGTCCAGACTTTCATGGGTCTGTGAGAAACAGCGGGCATCAAGACTGTCAGGTAACTGCTTTTAAGTGCTTCTGTCGAAAGAATATCTATAGCTTATTATTTTATTAAAATCTGTAGGTGTTTGGGCACAACAGCCTGCAGATAGGTTTTGCATGAAGGATGCTTGTACTCATGGATTATCACTTATAGCTAAAAATGAAAAAAAAAAAACAAAACTGAGAGAAAGATGCAGGACAGTTATGGCAGAATGCATGACCTGGAATGGGGTGGGGGGGGGGAGGGAAAGGGAAATAAGCCTGACCTGAATTGGAAAAAATGTATGAAATGCACAAAGCATCAATAAAAACTAATTAAAAAAAAATAATAAAATGGTATATCCAGCATGAAGTCAGGGAGCAAAAGTCAGAGAAGAATTTTGTCCTTTCTGGTCCCTACTGACCTAGACCAACATGCAAACAACCACAAAGAATTTAATCCTAGCAAAAAATTTTATATATATATATATATATATATATATATGTAACTATCTCCTTGTTTTCAGTGACACAGGCACTGTCTGCAGTGCTTTAATATGTGAAATATCCATACCACATTCATACATTATTTTGAGTCAGATGCAAGGAACATTCAAGAAGGATTAAGGTCATATATTCTGGTCACAAGAGCAACTGGCTCAGTAAGCTTGTGTATATTATGAACAAACTAAGATAAGGTTGACTTTTTGGTTTCAAAGTTAAGAAAAATTCATCTGCCCAGAGCATGTTCATATTGTAAAAGGTCATTTATGAAATTCTCAAAAAATAAAACATTTAAATTAAAAAAAACAAGATTGAGGCCAGCTTGGTTTACACAGTGAGTTCTAGGCCAAGTGGGGTTATAGGGAAACCCTGTCTCAATAAAACCAAACCAAACCAAACCAAACCAATCCAAACCAAACCAAACCAAAACAAAACATACTTACAAATTAGAGAAAAAGAATGTTTATAGGAACCTTATATATGTTAGTCTCAACTAAAACAATTGAAATTCACAAAGAAATTGCTGAATAAATTATTCTTTAAATAAGTTAGTGGTAGTGCAGGCCTTTAATCTCTGTACTTGGGAGGCAGTAGCAGGCTGACTTGTGTGAACTCAAGATCAGCCAACCAAGTAACCAACCCAACAAAAAAGTAAGCCATCCATACAACATTGAAAGATGAACTTTAATGACTTTCTCTTATGTGAAACTCAGTAATGGAAAAAATGAGTTAAAAGCATAGAGTGTGTCTACTTCCCTACAGGAACGAACTTTGAGTAGTGAAAACTGTAAGCATCTTGGTTTGAGAAATGTTTGTCCAAGTTCATGTAGACACAGAAATTCATCTAGCTGTATACTTAAGATTTGTACATTGTCCAAAATAAGATGTATTCTTTTAAAATGCTGCTTTTAAAATTTATCATACCTTATTTTGGCAGATGCATATTGGAAGGAATAACAACAACAACAGCAACAACAAGACCGGATCAAAGAACTGACTGAAATGGTGAGCTTCTGCTTGAAACAGTAAACTGCATCAAGAATTTTGAGAGAGATTGAGAAAAGATGAAAAACATGTTTGGCAGAATGCATGAGTGGTGCATGCCTTTAATCCTAGAACTCAGGAGGCAGAGGCAGGTGGATCTCTGTGAGTTCAAGGCCAGCCTGGTCTACAGAGTGAGTTTCAGGACAGCTGGGGTTACAGGGAGACCCTGTCTCAAAAAGACCAAAAAATTATCTTAATATTTTAGTACCGTGAGGGAATGAATGAGTTAATTAATTTTTTATCACTCAGCAAAAGTCACTGACATTTCCTGGAAAAGGCTATCCGGCCAAAATCACACAGAATGGAGATGAAGATAAAGGTAAAAAAGAGGAAGACAAGACACACCCCAATTTGTTGGACTAGCCTAAACAAAGGTGACTTAGAGGGACAGTCACAGAATCATCCATTGACCTGTGCTGATTTATGTTCAAGCAGAGAACCACTCCAGCTTCCTGCCATGGCGAGGACTTTGGCTTTAGTCTTACTGGTCTCCATTTCTGTCTCAGTGCCTGGTGAGTCTGATATGCTGATATTTTTAGATGGAAGTAAAGCTATCTTTAGTGACAAGGATACTCTTGACTCATAGTGTGCTTTTTGTTTTGTTCTAATAGCAACGATACACCCATGGATTATCTTGCAAAATCCCTCTTGATTTATCTCATCCCAATGATGCTTTGTAACTGACTAGCAGGATTCAGAGCAGATTCAGGGGCTGAGAGTGGACAGACACTAAGCTTCTGTTGTTGAGTAAAATGCAATGTGTCTTTAGACTTTTGAAGGAGCCTTTAATTTATACTGTCTCATTTGAACTTGTATTGTTTTTAGACCACGGTGTTTACTGAAGTATAATTATTTTTTTTAATTTGGAATTTAATGCTTATCCAATACGAATATTTTCAGCATTGAACATATGGAAAAATCTGTATTTCCTTTTGGATACTAATTTAAAAAAAAATAGAGGCAAGAAACATAGTGTATAATTTTTTTTCAGAAAATGAGGACTGCTTGTAAAGTATCCCAGAGGTTTTGCTATGTTGTATTATCAGTTTCATTTAGTTACAGAATATTTTTATTTTTTTATTTCTCTTCTGACCCATTCATAATTTGGGAGTGTGTGTTGTTTAATCTCCTCGAATTCATCTAGTTACTCGAGGTTCTTTTAGTGTTGATTTTAAGTTTCATTACACTGGTCTGATAGAATGCATGGAATTATTTCAACTTTTTGGTATTAATTGAGGTTTATTTTGTGCCCAAGTATGTGGTCAGTTTTAGAGAAATTTCTATGGCTACTGAATAAAAACTGTATTCATTGTTGGTTGGATGGAATATTTGGTAGGTGTCTGCTAGGACCATTTGGTATATGGTATCATTTATTCATATGTCTCTCTGCTTTTTGTTTGTCTAATTGACCTAGCTTTTAGAGATAGTGGGGTACTGAAATCTGCTACTATTTATGGATTGGGGTTACTCTATGTCTTAAAGTCCTGTAGTACTGTTTTTATGAAATTTGTTGCAGCAGAGTTTGGTCTATGTATTTTCAGAATTTTAATATCTTCTTGGTCAATTGTTCTTTTGGTAAGAATGAAGTGACCCTTTACCTCTTCTGATTAGTTTTAGTTTGAAGTCTATTTTGTCAGATATTAGAACTGTAACCAATGCTTGTTTCTTATTGATATTTGGTTGGAATATTTTTTCCATCCTTTTCGAAGGTGGTGCCTGTCCTTGAAGGTGTTATGAGGTTTTTTGCAGCAACAAAATGATGGATATTGTTTTTTAATCCATTCAATTAGCCTGTGTCTTTTGGGTGGATAATTGAGGCCATTGATATTTAAAGTAATTATTGAATGATGTGTACTGGTTACTGTCATTTAAATTTCTATTTGTGTATTTTGTCCTATTTTGTGTTTTCATAATTATACCTTCACTTGTTTTCTTTCTGTAGCCTCTTGGGTATGGTCATTCCTTTTTTCAGTTCTTTGTATTGCTTCAAGTATTCTCTGTAGGGCTTGTTTGGTGGACATGAATTCTTTCAGCCTACTCATGTCATGGAAGGTTTTTATTTCCCCTTTGACTATGATAGATTTTCTGGGTAAAGTATTCTGGGTTGGCATCTTTGGTAATTTAGAACTGGGAATACTTTGGTCCAGACTCTTCTGGGTTTCATAGTTTTCATTGGAAAGTCAGTCATATTTCTTATGGGTTTTCCTTTACATGTGACTTGTTTTTCTAATGAAGCTTTCAGTATTATCTCTTTGTTTGTACATTTAGTGTTTTTAATATGATATGCTGTGAGGAGTTTCTGTTCTGGTCTTATCTATTTGGTATTCTGTGTGGTTCTTGTATCTGTATGGATAGATCTTTCCTTCATTTACTTCTTCATTTGTGAAGTCTCTGTTCAGCTCTTTACTCCATATTATTTAACCATTTTCTACATTCAAGTTGTTCCTGTGTGGAAGAGAAGCAGAGGACACAGAATAGTTTATTACTTCTTGCAGAAGGTAATATTCTTACTTACCTAGATGCTAGCACCGAGGGAATGGAGAGTTAACGTTGGTTAGGAGTAGTAGCTGATGCATGGCTGCTGGTCAGATGTAGGAAGAGTCAAAGAATCTGATGATCTGGGTGCTATTGTATAAGAACACAACCATATAACTAAGTAGTGCATTTTCATTCCTAAGGAGTATGAATTGTGTAATAAATCCTATATTGCCTACTACCAAAATTTGATTTAGGACAACACATTTGTCATCTAATTTAGAATTCTGTTTCCTTTTTGATTTCAAGATAGTAAAATGCCTTTCTTAATTTCATTACACTTCATACTATATATTATTTGCTTAGTAATGGATAATACTGGAATAAATTGGTTACTATTTGTATTTGTTTTAACATAGTATATATTTTTGTGGATATATGTTTTTACATTAGTATTTCTGGAATATATTCACTACTCAAGAAATGCTGTAGTATAACTGCCTATAACCTGCTGTGGGTAGACTGAACTTACAAGGTTTCCTTTTCTCATTCTTGTGTATGTTTGTCAGTTAACACTACAATGTCAGTACTGATGGGTACACAGGCTCTACTCTGCTGCCCTCCTATCACATCGAGAAAAGCACTGATAATAATATGGACTTTATACCCCAGAGGCCAGCCTTCCCACAGAATATCTTACAATGTAAATACAAAGGAGATCAATGAAATCAACTGCACTGATGGGAGAATAACCTGGGCCTTCACCCCTGACCAGAGTATTCAGCTTCAGATCAGTGATGTGGCCATCACTCATGATGGGCATTATGCATGCGAAATGATAACTCCTGATGGGTATTTCCAACAACGATATGACCTCCAAGTGTTAGGTAAGAGATGTGCATGCTGTGGTATTTCAGCTCACGGCATTTATGATTGAAACAAAAGTCTCTGTAATTTGATCCCTGTGACAAGACTGAATCTTCTTTCTTCCTCCCACTCTACAGTCCCCCCTGAAATGACTCTGGTTTCAGGGCAGAATGGAACTGCAGTATGTGAGGCAGTTGCAGGCAAGCCAGTTGCACGACTCTATTGGACTCCAGAGGGGGATTGTGTCACTGAGAATGAAACACACAGCAATGACACAGTGACTGTCAGGAGCACATGCAACTGGGGACAGAACAGTGTGTCTGCTGTGAGCTGCTCCATCTTTCATTTGACTGGCAACAAGACTTTGTCCACAAATGTCGATCAAGGTGATTACCTTTGTTTTTTTCCAGAAGGTAGAATTGATATTTAACTTATTTTCCATGAAAGATAAATATTCCAGTTTCATTTGCAGCTGTGTCAAATTTAGTGCCTAAAAGGAACTTCAGGAAGGAAGAGGTTTATTCAGCTTATACTTCTAGTTCATAGTCCATCACTGAAGGAAGTCCAGGCAAGAGCTCAAGCAGAAACTTGAAGCAGAAGCCATGGCAGAGCACTGCTTGTTGGCTCTCTTGATGATCCATGCCTAGCCAGCTTTCTAATACAGTCTGGTGGTGTGCTTACCCAGGGAATGTGGCCACCCACAGCAGACAGAGCCTCCAACATCAATTAACAATCAAGACAATCCCCCACAGACACACCCATAGTCCAGTCTGTTCTGGGAACACCCAAAATTGAGGCTCCTTTCTCAGTTGACTTTAGGTTGTGTCAAGTTGACAGTTAAAGCTGACAACCATAAAGAATAACCAAATACAAAGAAATTTCCTTTAAATTAAGAAACACATTGGTGTGCTGAATAAACAACTTTATACTACTTTATCAAATAGAAGGGATTAACCTATATTTTGTCATTTTTTACGAATAGTTCTCTAAATTGTTTTATTTTTTAAATTTTTATCGAGCTCCTGTGTTTCATACAGCAGTACTTAATCCAACTTAGACTCCCTCCCTCATCCATGCCCCTCCATCCCCCACAGGACCTCATTTACTCTGCCACACATGTTAAGTCCTGACCGTCAAGCGTTTGTATCCAGATGCTTCAGTGCAAATTCATCCACTGGAGTCTATTCAGCCTATCTAAGATTGCAAGTAAGACCTGACTCTCCCCACCCAGTAGTAATCAATCAATAGTTCCCAGACTAGGGCTGGCCCACCATCCATTTCTCTCCCTCCACCCTGGGTCCTTGTCTGATTGAGTTGGCATGGGCACTATGCTCTGTGCCACCATTGCCACAAGTTCACATGTGCAGGCCTCCAGTGGCCTGAAAGCCTGTGTTCATGAACCAGCCCTGGCTCTTACAATCTCTTCTGCAATGGTCCTTGAGGTATAGGTGGGAGAGGTATAATATAGGAGTCTTATTTGGGGACACACACTCTGCAGTCTCTTATTTTTCTAAACGTTTTATAGTAGAACAGACATGAATGTATTTCTATCACTTGGTGACCTATAGGCTCTTACTTTGAGATTATGCATATAATATATCAATATTTTATGATAATAATATTCAATAGATAGCCAAGAATGGCATCTAATCACGTCTTCACTTTTCTCTTTCTTGTTCTGGTCATCGTTTTAATTGATACCCTGAATAAGGCACAGGCTTCCCTCCCCTCTTCATCTTGTCATCTGAAATCAGCCCTTCATCGACATTTACCAAATGTTACCTAAGTGCTTAATCTGGCAATGCAAAGATAAAAGACAAGGCTCATCTCTCCTTACTGTTTAGTGTGGTGATTAAGGTGATAGAATAGAACCTAGTGAGAAGCCTTTGACATAGCCTTGTTTCTTTGTCTTATCTGCTTCTTCATCTGCTAAATGAGGATAATGGTGCCTACATTAATTTTATAGTTAAATAAAATGATTTATAGCAAGAGTACATATAATTGTATGTGCCTACTACATGATCAATATTTAGTAAATATTAGTTATTATATTTCTTTATGGTAACAAGTATTTGCTGGTACATTTAACATATATTTATTATATTAATTTACATTAGCTACCATAATCATGTAACTATTATTGAAACCACTCTTAAATTATTCCTTATGACATTTTAATGCTTATTTTTTTGCATCAGCTTTATTGCAATTTAAGACCATATATACTATATAATTAATTCACTTAAACTATATACTTCAATGGTTGTACGACCATTACTCCTTAAACATACTCATTACTCTGAAAGGAAACCCTTTAGCTGTCACCCACTTGTAACTCTTCCAGCTTTAGACAACCAGTACTTTAGTTTTTGTCTCTAGACTTCTCAAAGAAATAGTAATGTAATATGTGACCTTTTGTGATAGTTTCTTCCACTTAGTGTAATGTTTCAGATGTCCACCTATGTTATAACATGTGTCAATTCAATACTTTCATGTGAATCCTTTACTTTCCATAATCAAGCTCCCTTACAGTCTAGGTTCCTATTTTATACATTTTAACTCTGGACTGATGCAATCCTCTCCCACGCCACCTGATTTTCTCTTTTGTAGAGCAAACCTTTTCCTGGTATTTAAATCTGCTTTCTCTCCCATCCCCTCAGACACTTTGCTTCATTAATTATCCTCTCTTTTAACATTTTAAAAATTTATTCCATTTTTATTTTTATGTGTATGAATGTACTGCCTGTATATGTGTAAATGCACCCATGTCATGCAATTCCCAAGGAGGTCAGAAGAAGGCATCTGATCTTCTGGAACTGGAGTTATAAACAGTTGTTAGCCGCCATATGGGTGCTGGGAATTGAACCTGGGTCCTCTGCAAGAGTGGTCAGTGCTCTTAACTGCTGAGTCATCTCTCCAGCCCAAATTATCTTCTCTCTTTTGTTCTGCATTTTCTGTTAACCATTTCCCTGAACCTGCTCACAGAAAAATGCTTATTTTTCTTACATGTTTAAAATCTTAATACCAAGGGAAATAAAAACAACAAGAATCTTGATATTATGACTTTTTCACTTTTAGCTCCTGTCTTCTACGTGTAGTCTACACATTCTGTCTCTTTTATATCTCCTCTTTTCTCTCTGGTACCTGTGCAGGAAGTGGACACAAAAAGATCTTCCCAAAACCAAATAAAATACAATTTTTTCTTTGCTAGTTTAGATTCATTGAATTTTTATAAATACTCATTTAAATATTTACCATTTAATATATTCAACAATTGAGAATCAATATCAAATTAAGTACTAAACAATGAATTTGCTTGTTGGCAATGTTTGACTTGGTCTCTCCTGTCTCCCCAAGTATTCTGCTCTTGCTCTCTGCCTAACTGTTGGCTAACTCTTAATTTTCAATTATAGATTCCATGAGGAAAGAATTTCTCTAGGTTCTCACTATTTCTGTTTCTTCAGGGAGCTCAGGATCATACCCATGGATCCAACTGTTGCCTAATTGTGGGTTCTCAAATCTGTTTGCTCTGCTTTCTCTCCTTGATCCTCCTTTGGTCAGTGATGGAAACAAACTATCTGTACAGTTTCACCTGCATTCATCAAGGATAACCCCACCCCCATGTTCCTAAGATGGCTGCTCCTCACTAACCCTTCATCAGCTCTACACCTGTTTTCATATCATGATCAATTTCATTTTTTTTTTTTAAACAAAGTCTCCCTGTAGCCTCAGCTGGCCTGAAACTCACAGAGATCTGCCTGCCTCTGCCTCCTGAGTGCTGGGACTGAGGACCTGAGGCACCTCTAGTATAAATTTTTTCCCATGTTGAAATTTGGTTAACTGTCTTCTGCCTATGCTCACATCCTGCTTCATGGATGTCTCTGTGGGGTACTTCTACAGCTCTGTGATGAATAGCTTCTGCACTGTCTTAAGTTACAATGCTTCTGACTCCAAGTATGTATGGATGTTTTTCCACAGTCAGGCAATTCTCTAATCTAATTGTGTAGGTGTCCTGTAATTCTACTCAGTTTTGACACTGACTGGGACTAGCACAGACTACACTGGTTAAGGACTCAGTTTCATAAGACAACTGCACTTCAGACACTAATAGCAAATCCTTGTTTGTCACATGTACTTCTAATCAACTCAGTATAAACTTCAGAGGTTACCTTATCAGGTTCACTTGTTTGCTAAATTGGCCCACAGAACTTAGGAAGGCATGTTATTTACTATTACTGGCTTGTTACCAAGGATACAATACAAGAATAGCCAAATAGAAGATATGCATAGGGTGAGGTGGAGGGGAGGAACCCAGAGTTTCAGTATTATTTGGGGAAGTACCATTCTCCCAGTTCCTTGATGTTATATGGAGATCTCATTTCACAGCCAGGATTGGTTAATTGTTGCTCAATGGTGATTCATTCAATCTCCAGGCCTTCTCCCCTAAAAGAGGTCAGTGGTGGTGATGGTGTTGTGAGGACAAAAATTCCACCTGTTCTTTCTGGTGACCAGTCTCCACTCTGAAGCTCTCTAGCAGTTTTTAGAAACAAATCATCTCACTAGCACGAAAGATTCTTTTATCACAGTGGCAATTCTAAAATTTTGGGAGCTGTATGCCAGGAACCGAGGAACAAAGACATTCTCTGTATTTCTTATTGTGTCTCTAAATGCCCCGCCACCATTTCTCTGCCTCCCCCCGGTACAGTATAAGCTCCTCCAGTGTAGGAACCATGTTTTTCAATCCCATATTTCCAAAGTCAGACACATTATCTGACACAAATACTTGAAGTATTAAGTTCTGATAATTGTAGACCTCATCTGTTTCCCATTCTATGTTGTAACAAGACAGGTTAATTCATTTTCAAATCTTCATTCAGGTTGTTCCTTTTCACTGAAAAGTCCTTTCTTTTTCTAACCTAAATCCATAGGCCAGCAAGACTCTGTTCAAATCCCACTCCCCCTGACTCCTGTAAGTGCTGAGTACTATTTTAGTCTTTAGCTGCTCTGTGAGACCCACTCAGCACTGCTAGCTTTCTTCTCGGGCTCTTTCAACTGACTCTGACTTCTCGGTGGAATTCCGAGTTTTCTGATCCTGAGATCCTCTCATTCCCTTCTGGTGCCTCTGAGGTTGCCCTGCGTTCTTTGAGCATGTTATTTAATGAAACATATCCAAGAATCATGCTTGTTTTTGATTTCATCTGTTATTTAGGCTGCCATTTTCATAGGAAGAAAAAATTCATAATGATTGCCTTAATTTGTGTGATTGTTTTCATTGAAACAAATTTCAGGACATTTCACAGATGTGTACAATGAAAGAGATACATAAAATACTTCAAGGAATTATAGAAACACAGTGACAAAATCACTTTACTGTGTGTGAAAAGTATTAATTGATTATGCTCCAAATATTAAGCATAATGCCTTTCAAAAGACTAAAATTTGCATGGAAACTTAAATTTTTCTTATAAAATAGAGATGTAATGATGATACTTAAAGTGCATTTATCCCTTTAGAAAATATTTGTTAAAAACCCACCAAATATAAAAAATAGATATGGCTCATAAACATCACCAAATGTTGGTCTATGAATAACATTTGAATTAGAATTAATATGGCTTTCAGATTTTTGACATTCTCTAAACTTTTAGGAATATTTTAAATGAGTTTTAAATGATTTACCAACAAGTAGCAGGGTAGATGCCTTGCATATTAGGATTCATCATTAATAAATGGCTAGGAGACATTTTAGCACCATTTTTGCCTATTAGCAGAAGTTAAAAGTTGAAGTCAAGGAAGGAACTGTCAGTATTGTGGAGACAACGCTGAAGATCTCTATAACTTTTAGACTTCAGTCTCTCCATTCCCTTTAGTATTTAAAATGACTCCTAAGCTGTTAATTAGAAGAATCATTAAACCGACTTTTTACCCTTGTCTGTGTTTAAAGGTTTCAGAGTCTTTCAAGATGTGTCATCTTTACTGATTTTACTCTATGTGAAATTCTTTCTTTTTTTGTTTATTCTGGTCATCGTGGGATTTATCTACTCCAAGAAGAAAAATTATTTCAGGTAGGAACTGACACTGAAATATTAAGATTCATTAGAAAGAACGCATCGTAGGACCTGAGCTCAACGGTGTGCTGGAAAAGCCTATCTTGTGGTCTGTTCTGCATTGTGCAGGTGCTCTCTGCCCTTCTTCAGCATTAGGCTTTGTTAACCATGCAGCCTGGGGAAGAACTGGCCTCAGCACTGGGCAACAGCTTCTGGCTACTGTATTTTTGACAGAGGAGAGACCTAGCTTGGCTCTTGCTTTGAGGATTCGGGGGGGAGGGGGTAAAGTGGCTGGACCTTCGGGAGAGTGCGATTATAAGTTTCTTGGCATCTGGGGGTTTTTGTTCATTCCTGCTGAATTAAATTTTTATTCTTTTCTAGAAAATGAAAATCTAGAGACCTGGAAGTTCATTTAGTCTGGATGAGGCAGCACAAGAAAGCAGCCATTTGCAAACAGCCATGATGTTGACACCCAGCTTACCTGTTCCTGTTGTCCTCGTACCTTAGTGTTTGTCAGAACCCATGTGACAGCCAACAAAGCCTGTTTCAGTCTCTTATCATGCAGTATCTATGTGAACGCTTGGTGCGCACCATCATGACGGCTGAGGACGACCTATCTACTGTACCCTTTCCCTTACTATCTCTTATTATCCAAAGTGGAAGAGCCCTACTTCTCAGATTGAAGAAGAAGTCTCAGCAAAGGGAAACCATGGTGCTGGGTGGCGTTTCTTCACCCTTCAAGTCCTGCAGAGGACTTGAACTTTCATCCAACTTCTTGTTCCTATGTCCATTTACCTTGATCATACATGCTGCACTGTCAGGAGCAATGGCAAACTCTACTTGCATGTTGGCCAGCAGTTGACCTTCTTTCTGTGCTTACTAGCAAGCCGCAGGGCTGATGCCTTGCAAGTTAGGATTTATCATTGAATAAATCGTTATGAGACATTTTAGCACCCTTTTTACATATTAGTAGAAGTTAAAAATTGAGAGCCCAGCTACAGAACTGTCATTATCCCGGAGACAATGCTAAGGATCCCCATGACGTTTAGACTCCAGTCTCTCCATTCCCTTTGTTTCCTACATTACATTCTGACTTCGGGAGTGTGGGGTGGCTTAATGGTGGTAAGGGTAAGATGGTGGTAAAACTCAAATATTTTCTGGGGACACTGTAAGCTGTGATCTCCTCTTCAGTTGATATAGACTGTAATTTTCTAATAAGTCTTTTATTTATAGGGATCATTTCATGTGTAAAGTGGCAAGTAATTTAAGCTATTATTTTTGTTTTTAGTGAAACTCTAGAGAGAGTTTTATTTCTATAAAGGATGCTGTACCAGGATGGTGGCCGAATTAGATGGTGCTTTCATCCTTTCTTGGTTCCTCATCATAACAGACTAATTCCTGTCCATTGCACACTATATTCTAACTGGTGGGGGCAGGACAGGGGATGGAGAGGTATTGTACTTTGTATTATTTAATCTTGTGACTGTTCTTCTAATACGCTATCCAGCAGGTGACTAGAGAGTGGAGAGGATTTGACATGTGATGGTTTATGGACCAGGGCTGATGTAGCAATCACATTTGCTTACATCCCATTGACTAGAGCCTAGTAATATGGACACACCAACTTGTAGGGAGCTTAGAAAATGTAGGGAACTTATAGTTTGGCAGACTGGGAAGAAAAAGAATCAGGATTGGTGCACATTTAGTAAATCTCTGTCCACAGGAAAGAGCAAGACAAGTACTAAGATTAATATCAACTGTAACAGTAGCAATTCAATGTATTTCAAGAATTAAATTAGGTAGTATCTCTCAAACAAATATATGGTGTGAGCTTTTTATCTATTAAAATTTCTTCATGTTTCAGTCAGGGCATTAAAAAGTGAAGAAATTTAATAACATAATTCTGCATCAAACTAGAAAAGTCTGTGGCAGAGTCTGCAACTTGTCTGCTCCATGGTCGGCCTTCCTCCTACTTGTGGAAGACAGTTCTAGTTGTGATTCTAAATCCTTCACCTCTCATCTCTAGTATATAATTTTTATATATACTTTCATATATACTTATACTTAGTAGACCTTAATGTTCTTTTCATATAAAGAACCTGTTTATCCCTCCATGTGGTTTTCTTTTTTTTTATTTTTTATTTTTATTGATGCTTTGTGCATTTCATACATTATTTTCCAATTCAGTTCAGGCTTATTTCCCTTTCCCTTCCCCCCCACCCCAACCCCATCCCAGATCATGCATTCTGCCATAACTGTCCTGCATCTTTCTCTCAGTTTTTTTTTTCATTTTTTAGCTAAAAGTGATAATCCATGAGTACAAGCATCCTTCATGCAAAACCAATCTGCAGGCTGTTGTGTCCAAACCCCTACAGCCCCACCATCCAGTGTGGGGTGACAGGTTGTTTGTTCAATCAAGTTGATCAAATGAGTGTCCAGACTACATTGCTGTAGTTTCACCATTCACCCCAGTCGCAGCCTTTACATTCTACCACGCCCCCTCTTCCGCAGATTGTTCCCTAGGCTTAGAAAAGGGGCACAGGTGGATAAGAAGTTAAACAGTCCACTTTCTCTGGAGCTGTTGACTTGGACTCTGGTCAATTCTGGCTGTTTCCCTTCATGGGCTGACAGTTTGTCCAGGAAAAACCTTTCGATCCTACTAATGAAGCACAAGCAATTAGATATATAGGTATTTAAGCAGCACTAATAGTTATGGTAGGTTACTTTAGCATAGACACATATGTTTGGATGATATGTTAATCCATGAATTACATTTTTCCCCCCTGTTCCATGTGGTTTTCTTCGGCTAATAAAAAAGGAAACAAATTCAGCACAAAGTTCAGCTTTGAGTATGGGTCTCAAGAAGTCCTGGAATCAACTTTGTCTAAGATACTTGAACATGCTCAATTAAGATCATCATATGTGAGCCCCCACTGGGTCTAGACAAGTGTATTAGTCACTTTTCTGTTGCTGTGATAAATCCACCATGACCAAGGGATCTTATAAATGGAACAGTTTATTTGAGCTTACAATTGATGGTTCCAGGGAATCAGAGTCCATTGTGGCTGGAAGCATGGTGGTCGGGGCTGGAGCAGCAAGCCGAGGGCCACATCTCACAATGAGCACAGGAAGCAGAGAGAGGGAGAGCCTGGAGACCTCAAGGCTTGTTAAACTCACTAAGCCTGCCCCCAATAACGTACTTCCTCCAGCACAGCCACACCTTCTAAGACCTCCAAGAACAGTGCCACCAACTGGAGACAAAATGTCTGAATACTTAAAGCCTATGGGGGACACACATTCAAACCACCACAACAAGTAAGCAGTGGTTGTCATGGAGATTCTGTGGTTGCTTATCACATAGCACTTTGTGGTATTAAGTAATTAATTGCTCAATAACAAAACTTCAGCTTTGATACACATAGCTAAACGCATTTCTCAGTTTCTCTTGCAGCTGATCTTGACTATTAACTTTAGCAGTGAAAATATGTGATATTTTTAGGATAGATTTCTAAAGAAACAAAGGTGTTCTTTTGCTTTCCTACTTATCTGTGGAACTGCAATGTTGGTGTAGTGACTCCGGGTTCCACAGTCAACTTGAGCTGCAGATGAGGTTGAGGTCAGAAGCTACCAATTAAGGTGAAGAAGAAGAAAGATGGAAGGATATGGCCTGATTACAATAGCGTTGCCTTATCAACCAACCCTAGACCATCTAGCCATCAACTCTGTGTGAGAGAGACTACACTGTTTTTTTCACATCACTGATGTTTGGGGTTTTACTCTGCACATAGCTAAGTGTTGCAGACCTTCCCTGGGGTACCCATGCACATAGTGTCCCATCCAGCCTCTGTCTCCAGTTCCCTGGTTACCAGGCAAAGCAAGGAGCAGACTCTCCAATCTTAATTTCAATGAGACTAGGAAGTTTAATCAGGATTGCCTACAAAGTGATGAAGGAAGTGTACCCTTACATGGTGCCTCAGATGCCTAAAACCACGTGCATACTGGCAGGTCTTTCACCAGACCCTCCACCAATAGAATGACAAAATGGCAAGAGACCTCGAGCCCTGCCTGGAAGGCTTTTTATATGTCCTTGGCCACAACATGGTGACAGCTTAAGTCTGCTTCAAAGAAAGTGTATTTATCTCACAGTAAGCTTAATTCTAATTGGTACAAGTACTTAGTTGTTCAGTTGGAAAGTTTGCTATCAATATTGTAACACTTGGATATGTTTTAGTCATTTGAATATTATTGCCTCTTTATGTTCTTGTCCTGAAGTAATGAAACTTATAAAGCCATCTCTATGACAATTACAAGGGAATGTTTGTAATGTAGGGTTAAGAGATGCCAAGGGTTCATGGTGGGAGAGGAATGAAAGTGCAGAGGCTGTGAAAAGATAATCTACTAGTCACTCAGGCAATCCCTAGACATGTGAGAACATGTCTGTGCCACAAATTTTGGAAGAAGCAACGCTGTCACAGGCTCTCAGAAAGGATTCGTGTAGGAGAAACAAAGGAACTGAGATCAATTGTGAGACTGACAAATGCAACTTCTCCATCCTACTTCCACTGCCACAGTTGTGCATGTGATGCTAGGTTGAGAGAGTAAAAGGCTAAGCCAGTCCTTCAAATGTCCATCTTTATAGCTTGTATAGATATTAAAATTGTTTTTGAGCATGGTATCCCAGCATTCAATACGCTGAGATGGAGTCTGTGATCTCAGCACTCAAGATGGAGCTGGTGATCACAGAACTTTTTGGAGAAAAAAAAAAAATAAAGGGAACAACAGCAACAAAAAGACTTGCTCAAAGAACTTACCCAAACAGTAAATTTCTGCATCAAAAAAGTAAAAAAAAAAAGACTTGAGAAAAAGATACAAGACAGGAAGGAAGAGCAGAAAAGCAGGTGGGGACTGGGTGCCTCAGCAAGGCTGATTGTTGACCCTTTAATCCAGCTGTCTTTGGCTTGATTGATTTGGCTTTTGTGGCTGTGGGGGCGGAGTTATCCTCCCAGCCAGTATTAAGGTGGGGTTGTGTGACTCTTGAGATCTGAGATCTCCTGAGGCCAGCGGAAGGAAGAGCAGGAAAGCAGGAGGGGACTGGTGCCTCAGCAAGGCTGATTGTTGATCCTTTAATCCAGCTGTCTTTGGCTTGATGGATTTGGCTTTTGTGGCTGTGGGGGCGAGGTTATCCTCCCAGCCAGTATTAAAGGTGGGGTTGTGTGACTCTTCAGATCTGAGATCTGCTGAGGCCAGCGGAAGGAAGAGCAGGAAAAACCCTCAGAAGCAGAATGGAGGAAGCAGAACAAAGAATATCAGACCTAGAAGATAACACAGAACAGCTAAAAACCTCAAGGAAAGATTATGAAAAATTTAAAAATACACAAAAGTAGAACAACCAGGAACTTTGGGACACTATGAAAAGATCAAACCTCCACATCATAGGAATAGAAGAAGAAGAATCCCAAGAGAATGGTATTGATCAGATCTTCAACAGAAGAATAGATGAAAACTTCCCCAAATGAAAAAAAGGATAAACCAGTACAAATACAAGAAGCACATAGAATTCCAAACAGACAAGACCAGAAAATAAATTCTCCATGCCACATCATAGTTAAAATGCTAGACACCCAAAACAAAGACAAAATCCTTAAAGCCACAAGAGAAAAACAACAAGTGACCTATAAGGGGAAACCTATCAGAATAACAACGGACTTCTCACAGCAAACGATGAAGGCAAGAAGAACCTGGAGCAAAGCATTCCCAGTGTTGAGGGACAATGGATGCCAGCCCAGGTTACTATACCCAGCAAAAATGTCAATCATAGTGGAAGGAGAGAGGAAAATCTTCCATGACATAAACAACTTGAAAGAATACATGTCCGGAAAACCAACCCTTCAGAGAATACTTGAAGCAATCCAAAGAACAGAAGAAAGGAGCAACCAACCCCAGGCAACTAGAAGGAGAAATCAATAAAAGCATAACTGCAGAAGTAGAAACCTAAATCAAAACCGCAGATGGATAATAAGGCAAAAGGAAGCAACACAAACCTATCAGTCATAACCTTAAATATTAATGGACTAAATTCCCCAATCAAAAGACATAGACTGGGAGACTGGATTAGGAAACAGAATCCATCGATATGCTGTCTGCAAGAAACACATCTTACCTTCAAGGACAGGCACCACCTTAAAGTGAAGGGATGGAAAAAAATATTCCAAGCAAATGGTACCAAAAAGAAAGCAGGTGTTGCTATTTTAATATCGGATAAAATAGACTTCAAAGTAAAAGAAATCAGAAGAGACAAAGAAGGCCATTACATTTTCATCAAAGGAACAATCCACCAAGAAGATTTCACAATTATGAATATATATGCCCCAAATTCTGGTGCACCAAACTTTATAAAGACAATTCTCCAGGACCACAAGTCACAGACTAACCCCAGCACACTCATAGTGGGAGATTTCAATACCCCACTGAGTCCTTTGGATAGGTCAACAGGACAAAAAATAAACAGAGAGACATCTGAACTGAACGATATGATACACCAAATGGACCTCATAGACCTCTACCGAACATTCCATCCTAATACCAGAGAATACACTTTCTACTCAGCACCCCACGGAACATTCTCCAAAATCGACCACATCCTGGGACACAGAAGAAACCTCTACAAATACAAAAAGATTGAAATAATTTCATGCATCCTGTCAGACCACAGTGCAATGAAGCTCAACATCAACACCAGGACAAGCCCTCCTGCCTACAAGAACACATGGAGACTAAACAACACACTCTTGAATAATGAATGGGTCAAGGAAGAGATAAAGAAAGAAATAAAAACATTCCTGGAACTGAATGACAATGACAATACAACACAACAAAACTTATGGGATACCTTAAAAGCAGTCCTAAGAGGGAAATTTATAGCCCTGGGTGCCTACATTAGAAAAACAGAAAGAGCACAAGTGAATGATCTAACACTACAGCTAAAAGCACTTGAGAGGCAACAACAGATGAACCCTAAACGCAACAGACAGGAAGAAATAACAAAAATCAGAGCAGAAATCAATGAAATAGAAACAAAGAAAACAATACAAAAAATCAATGAAGCCAAAAGTTGGTTCTTTGAAAGAATAAACAAGATAGACAGACCTCTAGCCCAGTTAACAAAAAGAAAGAAGGAACAACTCCAAATCAATACAATCTGTGATGAAAAGGGAAATATCACAACGGACAAGGAAAAGATCAAGAAAATTATATGGGAATATTACAAGAACCTATATTCTACCAAGTTTGAAAATCTAGAAGAAATGGATGAATATCTGAAATCTTGGGAATCACCAAAGCTTGGCCAAGAGGAGACCAGCAGCTTAAACAGACCCATAACATATGAAGAAATAGAGGATGTAGTAAGAAGCCTCCCAACTAAAAAAAGCCCAGGCCCAGACGGTTTCACAGCAGAATTCTATAAAACATTTCAAAAAGACCTACAACCATTATTTCTGAAACTGTTTAGAAGTATACAATCAGAGGGAATTCTCCCAAATTCCTTCTATGAAGCCAACATCACTCTATTACCAAAACCAGGCAAAGATCCAACTAAAAAGGAGAATTATAGACCCATCTCCCTCATGAACACAGATGCCAAAATTCTAAACAGAATACTGGCAAATCGCATACAGACCCACATCAAGAAGATCATCCATCATGACCAAGTTGGATTCATACCAGAGATGCAGGGATGGTTCAACATACGAAAATCAATAAACATCATCAAACACATAAACGGAATCAAAGACAAAAACCACACCATCATCTCAATTGATGCTGAAAAAGCCTTTGACAAAATCCAGCATCCCTTCATGCTTAAAGTCCTAGAAGGAATTGGATTGGAGGGATCATTCCTCAATGTAATCAAAGCCATATACAGGAAACCCACAGCCAATATCATCCTAAATGGGGAAATGACGGAAACATTCCCTTTAAAGGTAGGAACTCGGCAAGGCTGCCCCCTATCACCACTCCTCTTCAATATAGTGCTTGAAACACTTGCTAGAGCAATAAGGCAAGAAAAGGATATTAAAGGAGTACTAATTGGAAAAGAGGAAGTCAAACTATCCCTATTTGCTGATGATATGATTGTTTACTTAAGAGATGCAAAAAACTCCACCAGAAAACTCCTAGAAACGATTAACAGCTTCAGCAAAGTGGCAGGATACAAAATTAACCTTAGAAAATCAATGGCCTTTCTTTACACCAAGAACAAGCAACTGGAGAAAGAATTCAAAGAGACCTTCCCACTCACAATAGCCTCAAAAACAATAAGATACCTAGGAACAAACCTAACCAAAGACACCAAAGACCTCTACAACAAAAATTTTAAACCCTTAAAGAAAGAAATTGAAGAAGACCTCAGAAGATGGAAAAACCTCCCATGCTCATGGATTGGGAAAATTAACATTGTAAAAATGTCCATTTTACCAAAACTCTTGTATAGATTTAATGCAATCCCAATCAAAATCCCCAAGAGTTTCTTCACAGGCTTGGAAACAAAAGTTCTTAAATTCATTTGGAGAAACAAAAGACCCCGAATAGCCAAATCAATCCTGAGTGAAAAGAGCTACACAGGAGGGATCTCTATACCAGATTTTAAACTATACTACAGGGCTATAGTCATAAAAACAGCCTGGTACTGGCACAAAAACAGACCTGTTGACCAATGGAACAAAACCGAAGATCCAAATCTGAGCACATACAATTTCAGCCATCTCATATTTGACAAGGGGGCCAAGAAACCACAATGGAGAAAAGACAGCATCTTCAGCAAGTGGTGTTGGCAAAACTGGATCACCACTTGTAGAAGAATGAAATTAAACCCCTACCTCTCGCCCTGTACAAAAGTCAACTCCAGATGGATTAAAGACCTCAACGTGAAACCCCAAACTCTGAAGGTGATAGAAGAAAAAGTTGGCAGCAGACTACAAGACATAGGTGTAGGAAAAGACTTCCTAAATCAGACAGCAGCTGCACAAGAATTAAGGTCGACAATTGACAAATGGGACCTCATTAAACTCAAAAGCTTCTGTACATCAAAAGAAACAATCAAGGAAGTGAAGAGAAATCCCACAGAGTGGGAGGAAACCTTCACCACAGAAACATCTGACAAAGCATTGATTTCCAGAATATATAAACTACTCAAAAAACAAAGAAGAAAGAAAACAAATGATCCACTCAATAGATGGAGCAAAGAGCTGAACAGAGACTTCACAAGTGAGGAATTAGAGATGGCTGAGAAACACCTTAAGAAGTGTTCAACATCATTAATCATGAAGGAAATGCAAATCAAAAGCACTTTAAGATATTATCTTACTCCAGTAAGACTGGCTAGGATCAAGAAAACAAATGATGCCAAGTGCTGGAGAGGTTGTGGGGAAAGGGGAACACTCATCCACTGTTGCTGGAAATGTAAACTTGTACAGCCACTATGGAAAGCCGTGTGGAGAACCCTTGGAAAACTTGGAATGAACTTGCCACCCGACCCAGCCATACCACTCCTAGGAATGTATCCTCAAGACTCACCCCACCGTAGAGATACATGCACAGCCATATTTATTTCAGCTCTCTTCACAATAGCAAGGAGCTGGAACCAACCCAAATGCCCCTCAACTGATGAGTGGATAGAGAAAATGTGGTACATCTACACAATGGAGTTCTATGCAGCTGTAAAGAAAGACGACATCATGAGCTTTGCAGGACAATGGGTGGAGCTAGAGGACATCATGCTGAGTGAAGTAACACAGTCCCAGAAAAACAGACTATGAATGGTATCCCTCAACTGTGGATGCTAGTGCCAATTACCTAGTTATAAGTATTTCTTGTGCACGGCCCTTTGAGCTTTTGTCCAAAGCAGTTGGGAGTGATGCATATTGGAAACAACAACAACAACAACAACAACAACAACAACAGAAAGGACTGCATCAAAGAACTGACTGAAGCAGTGAACTTCTGCTCAAATCAGTCATCTTCCTCATGGAGAATATTGAGCAAGACTGAGAAAGAGATGAAAAGCATGTTTGGCAGAATGCATGAGTTCTGGCAGGGTGGGGGAATGGGCGGGAACACGGGTCTAGATTTGTTAAAAAAATAAAAATAAATTTATGTGAAGAAAAAAAAATAAAATTAAAAGAATAAAAAAAAAGATACAAGACAGGACTTAACATGTAAGGCAGAATGCATCAGTATGGGGGTGGGGCATGGATGGGAGGATGGGCATAAACTTGATTAAGAAATATTGTATGAAATGCACAAAAGCTCAATAAAAAGGAAAAATTGTTTTCTCCTTTTTCTCCTTTTTGAATATACATGCATATTTACACACACATATATATAAATAGATATAAACAGTTGTGCATGTATGTATACACACACATATATGTGTGTGTGTATAAACCGCTGTGAGTACAGTATGTCAGGAACAGAGATGAACATGTTTGTGTCTTTCCACTATGATACATGTTATTAATCATTTATTTAGTATGTTTATTCACTTTTTAAGATTTTTTATTGTTATTAAACTTTTTCCATAGATCATACATCATTTCTCAATTGAATCTAGAGTCACTTCCCTTTCCACGCCCCCCCACCCCACCCAAGTCCCTGCACTCTGCCATACATGTCCTGCATCTTTCTCTGAGTCTTTCCAGAGTTTTCTTTCAGTTCTTTTGTTGTTGTTCTCTCCAACTTGTATTGCTACAGTATATATACATATATATATATATATATATATATACATAGTTATATATATATATATATATATACATGCATACATACATGTATGCATACATACACATATCACTTGAACTGGAGGATTTTTTGGCATTCCTCAAAGACATGTTTATTCACTTTTGCTGGTCTTCTTCAGTCATACATATATCAAACTTGTTTGGCATGGGTTTATACAAATCCATCTTCTCTCTAAGAGGAGATATTTATATTTATCCCTATTTAATAGAAAATAATAAATTCATTCATTTTAATTAATGAAGAAACTCAACTATAGAGATTAATGAACATTGGCCTTAAGTCATACAGTAATGTCATAGTGATTTAATATAACAGTTTTTGAAGTTTAGCTCAGTGCTTTGTGGTACATGGGGAGATGAGTCCCTGAGAAAATGAGAAAAGTAGAAATAATGTACTAAAGTTTTATATAAAACTATGTTTCTGTTAACATAATTCCTCTCACTAATATATATGATCCCCAGTTCTAAGAATCATTAGTCTAGAAAAATAACATCGAAAACACATGTCTTTAATACTTGGTTTTAGGTAGAAAATGTGCATAGTTTTGAAATACCATGATTACTATTCAGGAGAATAATAAGATTATAGAATTTTCTGCTCATATTTTGAAACTTTTCTTTCTTGTTAAAAAGTTTTTTTTAATCGGGGCTGGAGAGATGGCCTTGCAGTTAGGGGCACCAACTGCTCTTGCAGAGGACCCGGGTTCAATTCCCAGCACCCACATGGGAGCTGAGAACCATCCTTAACTCCAGTTCTAGGGAAATCCGACACCCTCTTCGACCCCCACAGCATTGCGCGACAGGGGCACACAAACCTACATGCAGACAGTACATTCATACACATACAAGAATAAATAAGTAAAAATTTTTAAAAAAACAGAATGCATCTGTGTCTCTTCACTGTCCCACCTGGGCCACGGTGCATCTAATAAAAAAAAATGGGAAAGGGGGGTACTTTAACTGGGGAATGAGGAAGGAGGATATGTATGGGGGGTGAGATAAACAAAGCTTAGGTATGAAAAACCAGAGGGAAGTAAGTGTATTAGTTCAAAAGCCTACTGAAAAATACAACAGTGTGTGTGTGTGTGTGTGTGTGTGCATGCGTGCGTGCGTGCGTGCATGTGTGTGTGTGTGTGTGTGTGTGTGTGTGTGTAGCTGAAGGCTATACAGTGTCAGGCAGGAGAATCCTCCCTTTGAGTTTTTTCTTTTATTTTTTTTCCTACCAGTGTACTTTCTCTGATATTTAATGAGAGGAAGATGCCTTTCCAAGATATTGAAGAGGCATGTAGGAGTTCTAATATTCAATTATTCTGATTATAAAGCAAGGATAATTCTAAAGCTAAGGGAAACAACAACAAACAAAAACAAATCAACAAACCAACGATACCAAAGGGAATGCCAAAAAAACTGAAATAAAGGAAACAACATCTGTTCATATTCCATTAACGAGTACTTCTATGTGACCACATTAACTTGTAGGATGCTTGGAAAGTCTAGTCTTGCTGATTTGAAAGTAGAAGAATCAGCATTGCTGCCCATTTAGCAAATCTTTGTCCACAAGAAAGACCAGGACAAGTACTAAGATTAATATTTAACCTAACACTAGCAATTTAATATGGGTCAAGAAATAAGTACATTAGTCAACATCACTCAAACAAATATAAGGTATGAGCCCTATATCTCTTATTGTAATTTCTTCGTGTTTAAGTCAGCGCATTTCTTCTGCTGCACAGCCTGTTGTCCTCTCTCTCCTGTTGCTGTGTGTGTTCCTCTCATCTGGCCCTGTGGAACTGAATTCCTGGGCTCCCATGCTTAATTTCTGTGCCAGCTTGTCTCAAACAACTATTCTTTCACCTCAAAGTATCTCTCTCTACCTTAAAGATTCAACTCTAAAGTCCATGACAACTTCAAATAACCAAAACAGGATTATTAATGTCCCACTCATGTGAGATGGTATTGCTGCCTCTTTATTCCTAATGACATTCAAGGTAAATAACATTTACCTTGAGAGAGGAGATATATGATTCAGCTGAATGCTATATTTATATGTGTGTTTACAATTAAAGATACTAATATGTCAAGCAAATCTATGAAGATTATTGTTTAATATTTAGTTTTATGTCTATTTTTTCTGCATGTATTTTGAGCGTGTTCATGTATGTGACAAAACACTCTGACCAACATCGACTTGGGGCATAAAGGGTTTATTCATCCTACATCTCCCACACAGTTCATCACTTAGGGAGCCCAAGGTAGGAACTCAGGGTAGGATTCTGGAGGCAGGAGCTGAACCATAGACCATGGCGGAACACTGCTTATGTTCTCTGGCCCATGTTCACCCTGCTTTTATATACAATACAGAAGAAACAACATGCCCAAGGGTAGTACCACCCAAATGGGCTGGGTCCTTCCACATCACTCAACAGTCAAGAAATACTCCACAGACATGGCCACAGGCCAGTCCAATGGGGTCAATTCCCCAGTTGAGGCTCTCTCAATCAAGGTGTGTCAAGTTGACACTGAAGCTGCTCAACACAGCATACATGTGTATAGTGTGTGAGGTGGTTTGAATAAGAATGTCCCTGATAGGCTTCAAGTATTTGGACATTGTGTCACCAGCTGGTAGGACTGTTTAGGGAGGCTTTAGGAGGTGTGGCCGTGCTGGCGGAAGTGTTTTGCTGGAGGCAGGCTTTGGAAGTTCTTAAGCTTTGCTGGATTTCCAGTAGCTCTCTGCTTCCTGTGTTTGCTTGGAGATGTGCTCACTCAGCTTTTGACTCTGGCCACCATGCCCCCTGCCTTTATGGACTCCAATCCCTCTGGAATCATAAGCCAAATAAACTCTTTCTTCCATTGGTCATTGTATCTTATTACAGCAACAGAAAAGTCACTGAGACAGTATGTATGCCTGCATGTGGAGGCCGAGATTAACACCAGGCCCCTTGTGTGCCTGCACGCGGAGGCGGAGATTAACACCAGGCATTTCCTCAGTTGTTTCTTTTTCTTAATAATTTTTTTTATTTTCTATTATTCCAAAATATCCATATATACACTCCACACATAAGTCAAAATTACAAATTCTGAAAATAAGCTGGGGCTGGAGAGATAGTCTAGTGGTTAAGAGCACTGACTACTCTTGCAGAGAACCCGGGTTCGATCCCCAGAACCCACATAGTGGCTGAGAACCCTCTTTAACTCCAGTTCCAGGGGAATGCGATGCCTTCTTCTGACCTCCACAGTATTTCACGACATGGGTGCACAGACCTACAAGCAGACAGTACATTTACACACATACAAAAATAAATAAATGTTTTTTTAAAAAGAAAATAAACTATAGGTTGATTCCTAAACACATTTAGAGAGTCACATTTTAACAGTAAATTTGCATGCAGGTATAAAGACGTGTAACTTTACATTTTTTTAAAAATATGACTACATATCTTCCATCCATATATGGTAATTACAACATGTGAATATAAGTGGTAGGACAATTCTAGAACCCATTTAGAGATTCACATTGTAATAGCACAGTTGCTTTCAGATACAATGAAATATAATAATAAAGTTGCTCAGTTTGCCTGCCAACTGGGGATTTGGTGTTAGCATCCACAAATGAGGGAAACCATTTGCCTTTTTTTTTCTGGGACTGTGTTACTTCACTTAGTATAATTGCTTTGAGTTCCATCCATTTACCAGCAAAGCTTATGATGTCATCTTTCTTTACTGCTGCATAGAACTCCATTGTGTATATGTACCACATTTTTTTTATCCAGTCATCAGTTGAGGGGCATTTGGGTTGGTTCCAGCTCTTTTCTATTGTGAAGAGAGCTGCAATAAACTTAGTTGTGCATGTATCTTTGTGCGAGGATGCGTCTTGTGGGTATATACCCAGGAGTGGTATGGCTGGGTCAGGTGGTAGGCTCATTTTGAGTTCTTTTATTTTTTATTTTTTGTTTTTTTGGTCTTTTCGAGACAGGGTCTCCCTGTTGCCTCAGCTCTCCTGGAACTCACTCTGTTGACCAGGCTGGCCTTGAACTCACAAAGATCTGCCTGCCTCTGCCTCCTAAGTTCTAGGATTAAAGGTGTGTGCCAACATGCCTGGAGGAAATTTTTTTTTTTATTTATTATGTGTATGAATGTATTGTCTGCATGTAGGTCTGTGAACCCATGTCATGCAATGCCATGGAGGTCAGAAGACAGTGTCGGATTCCCCTGGAACTAGTTAAAGATGGTTATCAGCTGCCATGTGGGTGCTGGGGATCAAACCTGGGTCCTCTGCAAGAGCGGTTGGCGTTCTTAACTGCTAGGCCATCTCTCCAGCCCCTTGAGTTTTTAAGGGTTCTCCACCTTGCTTTCCACAGTGGTTGTACCAGTTTACATTCCCACCAGCAGTGGATGAGTGTTCCCCTTTCCCCACAAGCTCTCCAGCATTTGGTATCTTTTGATTTCTTGATCTTGGCTAGTCTTATTGGAGTGAGATGATACCTTAGTGTGGTTTTTAATTTGCATTTCCTTAATTATTAATGATGTTGAACACTTCTAAAGATGTTTCTTAACCATCTTTAATTCATTACTGGTGAAGTCTCTGTTCAGCTCTTTACTCCATCTTTTGAGTAGGTCATTTGTTTTCTTCTTTGTTTTTTAAGTAGTTTATATATGCTGAATGTTAATGCTTTGTCTGATGTATCAGTGGTGAAGGTTTCTCACACTCTGTGGGTTTTCTCTTCACTTACTTGATTGTTTCTTTAGTTGTACAAAAGTTTTTGAGTTTGATGAGGTCCCACTTGTCAGCTGTTGTCCTTATTTCCTGTGCAGCTGCTGTTTGATTTAGAAAGTCTTTTCCTACAACTGTGTCTTGTAGGTTGCTGCTGACTTTTTCTTTTATCACCTTCAGGGTTTCAGGTTTCATGTTGAGATCTTTGATCTTCTTGGAGTTTATTTTTGTACTGGGTGAGAGGTAGGGGTTTAATTTTGTTCTTCTACAAATGGTGACCCAGTTTTGCCAACGCCATTTGCTGAAGATGCTATCTTTCCTCCATTGAGCTTTTTTGTCCCCTTTGTCAAATATGAGGTGGCTGAAGTTATAAGAGCTCAAGTTTGGATCTTCAATTTTGTTCAATTTTGTTTGGTCAATGGTTCTGTTTTTTGTTTGTTTGTTTGTTTTTGTTTATTTTTTGCCAGTACCAGGCTGTCTTTATGACTATAGCCCTGTAATATAGCTTGAAGCCTGTAATGTAATCCCCCCAGTATTGAACTTTTCACTCAGGGTTGCTTTAGCTATTCAGGGTCTTTTGTTTCTCCATATGAATTTAAGGATTTTTTTTCCCTAAGTCTGTGAAAAAGCTCATGGAGATTTTGATTGCCATTGCATTGAATCTGTATAATAATTTGGGTAGAATGGACATTTTTACTATATTAATTTTTCCAATCCATGAGCATGGGAGGTCTTTCCATCTTCTGATATCATTTTCAATCTCCTTCAGGGCTTTAAAATTTTTGTTGTAGAGGTCTTTGGTTAGGTTTATTCCTAGTATTTTATTTTATTTTATTTTATTTTTTTGAGTCTATCCTTCTTTTTTGGTATTTTTGAGACAGGGTCTCCCTTTTAGTACCAGGTGTCCTTGAGCTCGCTCTGTTGACCAGGCTGGACTTGAACCCACAGAGATCCACCTATCTCTGCCTCCTGAGTGTTGGGATTAAAGGTGTGCACCACCACACCCAGCTCCTTTTTTGAGTCTATTGTCAGTGGGAAGGTCTCCTTATATTCCTTCTCCAGTTGCTTATTGTTGGTGTAAAGGAATGGTACTGCTTTCTCTAGGTTTATTTTGTATCCCACCACTTTACTGAAACTTTTGATCATTTCTAAGAGTTTTCTGGTGGAGTTTTTAACATCCCTTAGGTAAACTATTATATCATCTGCAAAAAGGGATAGTTTTACTTCCTCTTTTCCAATTAGTACTCCTTTAATTTCACTTTCTTGCCTTATTGCCCTAGCAAGCATTTCAAACAATATATTGAAGAGGAGTGGTGATAATGGACAGCCTTGTTGCATTCCTGCCTTTAAGGGAAACGCTTCCAACTTTTCTCATTTAGGATGATGTTGGCGGTGGGTTTCTTATATACAGCTTTAATTACATTGAGGAATGATCCCTCCAGTTCAATTCCCTCTAAGACTTTAAGCATGAAGGGATGCTGGATTTTGTTGAAAGCTTTTTCTGCATCAATTGAGATGATTGTGTGGTTTTTGTCTTTAAGTCCATTTATGTGCTTTATGATATTTATTGATTTACGTATGTTGAACCATCCCTGCATCTCTGGTATGAATCCAACCTGGTCATGATGATGATCTTTTTGATGTGGGTCTGTATGCGATTTGCAAGTATGTTGTTGAGAATCTTGCATCTGTGTTCATTAATGATATGGGTCTATAGTTTTCTTTCTTGTTTGTGTCTTTGCCTGGTTTTGGTATTAGAGTGATGGGGGTTCATAGAAGGAATTTGGGATATTTCCCTCTGTCTGTATCCTTCTGAAAAGTTTGAGTAGTAATGATTGTAAGACCTCTTTAAATGTTTCATAGAATTCTGCTGTGAAACCATCTGGACCTGGGCTTTTTTTTAGTTGGGAGGCTTTTTATTACATCTTCAATTCTCTCAAGTATTATGGGTATGTTTAAGCTGTCAGTCTCTTCTTGGTTAAGCTTTGGTGAATCCCAGGATTTCAGATATTCATCCATTTCTCTTAGGTTTTCAAATTTAGTAGAGTATAGGTTTTTCAAGTATTTTCATATGATTGTCTGGATCTTTTCTTTATCTGTTGTGATGTTCCCCCTTTCATCACAAATGCTCTTGATTTGGAGTTGCTCTTTCTTTCTTTTGGTTAACTGGGCTAGAGGTCTGTTTATTTTGTTTATATTTTCAAAGAACCAGCTTTTGGATTCATTGATTTTTTTTTTTTGTATTGTTTTCTTTGTTTCTATTTCATTGATTTCTGCTCTGACTTCTGTTACTTCTTCCTTTCTGTTGGGCTCAGGATTCATTTGCTGTCTTTCAAGTGCTTTTAGCTTCAGTGTTAGATTGTTTATTTGTTCTCTCTCTGTTTTTTTTTAATGTGGGCACTTAGCACTATAAATTTCCCTCTAAGGACTGACTTTAATGTATCCCACAGGTTTTGTTTTGTTGTATTGTCATTTTCCTTTAGTTCCAGGAATGCTTTTTATTTCATTCTTTATTTCTTCTCTGACCCACTCATTGTTCAGGATTGTGTTGTTTAGTCTCCATGTGTTCTTATAGTTAGTATGGTTTACCCTGGTGTTAATATTGAGCTTTATTGCACTGTGTTCTGATAGAATGCATGGAATAATTTCAATCCTTTTGTATTTGTTGAGGTTTCTTTTGATCCCAGTATGTGGTCAATTTTGGAGAATGTTCCTTGGGGTGCTGAGTAGAAAGTATATTCTCTGGTGTTTGGATGGAATATTCTGTGGATATCTGTGAGGTCCATTTGGTGTATTATATTGTTCAGTTCTGATGTCTCTCTGTTTGTTTTTTGTCCAGTTGACCTATCCAGGTGGTTCAGTGGGGTATTGAAGTCCCCCACTATTAGTGTGCTGGGATTAATCTGTGTCTTGAGGTCCCGAAGGATTGCATTTATAAAGTTTGAAGCACCAGAGTTTGGTGCATATTTAAGACTGTGAAATTTTTTTGTTAATTGTTCCATTGATAAGGATATAATGGCCATCTTTGTCTTTTCTGATTAATTTTACTCCGAGGTCTATTTTGTCTGATATTGGAATAGCCACTCCTGCTTGCTTTTTGGTACCATTTGCTTGGAATACTTTTTTCCATCCTTTCACCCTAAGGTGATGTCTGTCCTTGAGGGTGAGATGGGTTTCTTGGAGGCAGCATATAGATGTATTCTGTTTCCTAATCTGTTCTCCCAGTTTATGTCTTTTGACTGGGAAGTTTATTTAAGGTTATTATTGAGAGATGTGTGTTGTTTCCTTTCAACTTATTTTTCATTTACATTCTTGGTCTAGGTATTTATTTACTCTGTTATGCTTTTGTTAAATTCTCTCTTGGGTTGCTTAAGGATACTTGCTCCTTTCCTCTGTTTTTTGAATTGCTTCAAGTGTTTTCTGAAGTGTTGGCTTTTTTGACATGTGTTCTTTCATTTTGTTTATGTCATGCTTTCATGACAATTTTTCTTTCTCCTTCAACTATGATTAACATTTTTCCTGGGTATAGTAATCTGGGTTGGCATCTAAAGTCATTTAGTACTGGGAATACTTTGGTCCATGTTCTTCTGGCTTTCATAGTTTACACTGAGAAGTCAGGAGTGATTCTGATGGGTTTGCTCTTATGTAACTTGTTGTTTTTCTCTTGTGGCTTTCAGTATTTTGTCCTTGTTTTGAGCATCTAGTATTGTAACTAGACATATCTAGTAACTATGATATGTCGTGGGGAATTTCTTTTCTGGTCTTGTCTATTTGGTGTTCTACATACTTCTTGTATTTCTATGGGTTTGTCTTTTTTCAGTTTGGGGAAGTTTTCTCCTGTTGAAGATCTGATCAATACCATTCTCTTGGATTTCTTCTCCTTCTTCTATCCTATGATGCAGAGGTTTGGTCTTTTCATGGTGTCCCACATTTTCTGGTTGTTCCACTCTTGTGTTGTTTAAAAAATTTTCATAATCTTTATTTGAGGTTTCTAGCTGCGCTGTGTTATCCTGTAGGCCCGATATTCTTTTTATCTGCTTCATCCATTCTGCTTCTGAGGCTTTTCCTTTTTTATTTCATCCTGCGATTTCTTCAGTATTTCCACTTCCTTTTGGAGGTTTTCATTCTCTTCTTGTAGCTCCTTGCTTTGCTGGTCAGTTTCTTTTTTCCTTTTAGCCTTAGATCTTTTCAATGTTTCCACTTCCTTATGGAGTTTGTCATTCTCTCCCTCTAGTTCCTTTCGGAGTTTGTATTTCTCTTCCTTTAGTTCTTTTCTGAGTTTGTCAATCTCTCCTTTTAGTTCTTTCCAGAGTTTACCATTCTTTCCTTGTAGTATCTTCATGAGTTTTTCGTTCTCTCCCTTTAGTTCTGTGATTTGTTCTTTATAGTCTTTGAATATGTCTACAATTGCAGGTCAGGGTCTTGATTTCCTTCCAGGGAGATCTCGTTGTTGGGATCTTCTTCAGGATTGGTTGAGTTCAGTGGGGATTTATTTTTAGCTTTTCCCATATTGTTGGTTTTCCGTTGTGTTTTTGGCATGTGTATTTTGTTGTTGTTGTTGTTGTTGTTGTTTCTCCCTTTGTTTATTTGTTTGCCTTCTGTTGCTAATCTCAAATGTTAATATGGAGGACTGGTTGGTCACTCAGTTTGCTTCCTGTTGGTTTCTTCTTCAGTTTTGTCTATGTAGCTTTGAATTACTGACACTTCTGGATCCTCTCAACAGCAATAAACTGCAGCACCAGCAGTTTATATTTTCCACCACAGTATCAGTATCTTGAGCCGGGGGTGGGGTGGGGTGGTGGGGTAGGTGTTTGAATCCTTTGGCCCCACCTGGGCAGCTGGGAATGGACTGTGTGTGCTCCTGGCTGACCATATCCTCAGTTGTTTCTTAACCTTACTCTTGAGATGGGGTGTTTCACTGAACCTGCTTACCGATTAGCTTGGCTTGTGGCCTGCAAGCCTGGGATCCTCTTGTCCTTGCAGCCCTGGTGCTGGGAGTGCAGGCATGCACTGCTGCCCTGGCTTCTCATGTGGGTACTGGGTATCTGAACTCAAGTCCAAATTCTTTAATGACAAGCATTTTAACAATTTAAAATTGTAACTGAATTATCTTCTCAGCCCCTCTTTTTATGACTTTAAAGTGTTTTAGATCAAAACATAAGACAGTGTGCATGAACAGTGCCCCCTAATGTGACTGATCAATAGAGAATTTAAATCATTACCTTCTTCCTTTGTCCAGTTCATTTTTCTCTGTCTATACTAATTGGCTATTGATTGTGTTCTCTTTCTTGCCTTTCTATCTCATGAGCACATGTGCTGCTAATGTGATACTCAGCCTTCAGAGGCAATCTTCTTGAATCAAAGTCTACAGGAGAGATAGAAACTAGATAATGGAGATGAACTGCATTAGCCACTGGGTGACTTGGGCCTCCAGACTGGGCCTTCATGTTGATCCACGGCCACCATTCGTGGTGAATATTGTGTGTGCATTCTTGTAAAGCTTGCTGGAGTCTCCAATGAGCCAACCACCTTCTTGTGTTAGGATAAGCACCTCACTGGAAAAACAACACATCAAGCCAGTTCCATGAATGAAGACAAAAATTTTCCAAGATTCTTGGAAGAATGCTTTTTTTGGCCAAATTTTGTATAATTCATACCACCAGATTTTAATTATACTAATGTTGATATTGATGCAGCACTTACTACATACCAGATTTGTATCCTCCATGCATTAATTAAATTTTGCAGAAAGAAAACTAACCAGTATGGGGGGGGTTACCTGCCATATTTCATTATATCTAAGATGAATATTTTTCCAACTTTTTGGTATTTCCAAAATGGATTGGATATCAGTCATATCTTAATTTGAAAAGCACTTAGTAAAGTACTCATAAAAAGATATGAGCAATTTTGGAAGCAGGGCTGGAAAAATATAAGAGCCAGAGGCAGAGGGAGGGAGGGTTCAGAGTGTTAGGGGATGCTCTGTTCAAGGTCTGACATAGCTGTTGTGCTCTGTGATAATCTGCACAAGAACTGCAGAAGATTTGCCATCAGCATCTTGCCATGGAGAATGTGAGGGGTTCATAATGTTCCAGCCCTCCTTGATGATTTATAGGCAGTTAATATAGCTGGGGGCAGGGTCTCATGAGACTCCACTACTCCCCAAGGAGCTGTAGGCTTTTAATTATTGCTGGGGAGAGATATTTTCTTTGTCCTCTTTTTAAAATTTTTCATTTATCCATTTGTTTTTTATTTATTTTTTTGATACAGGGTCTCCCGTAGCCACAGCTGGCCTGGAACTCACTATGTAGACAGGTTGGCCTCGATCTTACAAAGATCTGCCGGCTTTTGTCTCGAGTGCTGGGACTAAAGGCAAGTGGCACCACCCCCAGCTCTTTAATTATTTTTATGTTTATGTGGTGTAAGAATGTGTGTGTGTGTGTGTGTGTGTGTGTGTGTGTGTGTGTGTGTTATATTCACTGTGTACAGCAAGCTCTTTACCCACTGAGCCATCTCCTGGTGCCAAGAAAGACATTTCCTTCAGTGGTCCAGCCACCGAGAAGCAGCTCATCATACTCCTGTAAATAACTCCTCACCCATGCTTCTGTGAGCAACCCTGCTGGAACTCATTGGGCCACAAAAAAGATGAAAAAGAGGATATGAAAGTAGAAGGGGGACTACTTTGGAAGAAGAAGAGAAAGATCAGGAAGAGGAGCAGGAGGAGGACAGTAGGAGATAGTGGTGGGAGTGAATATGAAAAATGCATTATGCACATATATGAAAATGTCCCAATGAAACCCATGAGGATGTACAACTAACATATGAAACCAAATGTAAAAAAAATTTAAGGATATGGTTAATGATGTTTTTAAAAGAGAATAAAAGTCCCCAAGGCTGGCCATCCCTGTCCCAAAGACATCTTATTCCTTACCCTAAAGTTTCAAGATGCAGGGGTCTGGAGAAAGCAGTTTTGGTGTGGTTTGCTTTTGCTTTCTGAGAGGGCCAGCTGTTAGTAACACTGTGATCACAGAGGACACATATAACATGACATCCAACAGGAATGATACTGTGTGCTCATTTTCCTCCTACCTTCTGACCTACATTGCTGTTGATTTTCTAATGTTGTCTCTACAGGGTAAGCATCTCAGGTCACAGAGAAGGACTGAAAAGGCTGGAGAATGGATCTGGGCAGTCTAACAAGATATTCCAGCACATGATGTATCTTACTAGAACGGTCATGTCTCCCCTCCTGTGGTCCCCTCTTCTGAGCCTGAGCTGTGGTCCTCTTCTGAGAGCTAGAGTTGTGGTACCCTCTTGTGAGCTGGAGCTGTGACAGAGATTCATAAAATTGTTTGTTGGTTACAGAAGAAATACAGCTTAGCAGTTGATGGAGAGGAGGGCAGAGGTGCTGAACAGCTTTAGAAGTGAGAGATCACACAGGGTGAGTCCCTGCAGGCCACAGGAGAACTGGGCTGAAATTCAGAGCACTCTGTAAGAAGGGGAGAGAAGATATAGAAGAACCTAACTTCTCTGCTCTAGTTGATGGTGTCATCTGAAAACGTCCAGCATACCAGGTCTCTATTGATCAAGATCATTTGATTTAGTGTTTATGTAAAATTTTTCCCATCTTAAAAACTACAAGTATAAACAATGCAAATATAAAAAATCTTCAGTTTATATCTGATCAATGGTTGAAATGTTTGGATTAGATATAAGTCTTGGAAAATAAAGGGAGTCTTTATTTTCTTCTTGTTTATTATAAAATATTTTATTAGTATTGCTTTCTTTAAGAAATAACATGGTTACATTGAAAAATTTTGGATAGGCTGGAGAATTTGGTTGTTGGGGGCTTTGTTCAGTCTTTGACCTTGAGTCCACAGGGTATGCTGGCACTGTGTGCTGGGTGGGGGTGTGGGGTGGTCACATGACTTCTGACTTAAAGTGTGGGTGCCAAAATTCTTTTATCACAGTAGCAATTCTAGGATTTTAGCAGTGTGTGCCAGGAGCTGGAGAACAAGGACCAAATATGTATTTGGCATAGTATCTCAGGCATTGACTTCTCTGACTCCTAGTACATTGTAAGCTCCTGAAGAGGAGGAGCTATGTTTATCAACCATGTATTTCCAAGTTGGACATCACTGGACACAAACACCTGTATCATTACGTTCTGATCACTCTGGACCTCATTTCTGTGTTCACTCTGTGCTTCAAACACAACTCAGCTGAACTCACTCTCAGAACTTTGTTCTGGTTGTCTCTTTCCCTTGAAAAGTCCCTCCTCCTTCTCTTAATTATTAGTCCTGTAGGCCAGCTTTTCCTTGACTCTCAGTGTTGAATAACTAGCCTTAATTTGTAGATGCTTGGTAGCACATTCTACTCAGCACCATTTGCTTTCTTGTAAGCCTTCTTTTCAGCTGTGTGGCCTTGGCTACTCATTGAATTCTGAGCTTCCTGAGATGGAGACATCTTCTCATTTCTTCACAGTGCCTTGGAGATTTCCCAAGAGGTTCTTTCATTTCAGTCTTTGACAGGTTATTTAGTGAGGTTAAATGTCCTCTGGCACTTGGGAGTCATATGTTTTCGAAGACTTCATACTTTCGTTAGGCTGCCATTTTCATAGAAGGAAAGATTTCAGAATGAGTTTCCACTAGTATCATTTCTAACAATTTTCAGACCAACACATGACAAGACCACTTTACGTGCATGGGAAGTTTCATCTGATCATGTCTCAAATAGTAAGAATAATGCCTTTCAAAATGATAAAACTTGCATGAGAACTTTTCTCTTATGAAGTTGGGAAATATCAGCAGTACTTAATTTGCATCTATTCATGGAGGAAACAATTATTGAACAACCACCAAGTACAACAGACAGACATGGTTCCTAAATTTCATCATGAAATAATGGTCTATGAATTATAATTTGCAAGGCTTCTGATTTTGACATTCCCTAAACTTATGGGAATATTTTAAATGCTTTTTTAAAAGCAATTACTTCTAGTTTGTTGATTAGAAAAATCATTAAACTGACTTTTTACCTTTTTCCTGTATTTAAAGGTATCAGAACCTCCATCTTTGCAGTTTCATGTTTACCGATCTTTCTCTATGTGAAACTCTCTTTTTTGCGGTAATTCTGGTCATTGTGGGATTTAAAGACAAATTATATCAGGTAGGAACCGAGATTGAAATGCTAAAATTCATTAGAAAGAGAACACAGTAAAATCTGAGTTCATGGCATGCTGGGAAAACACATTTTGTGGCCTGTTGTGCTGTGCCTTCTGCCCTTTTCCAGCATTTGGCTTTGTTAACCTTGGGGACCAGACAGAAGTGCCTGCAGCTCTGAGCGACAGCTTCTGGCTGCCACACTGGGACCTTGGAGAGACCTGTCCTGGCTCTCACTTGAGGATTCAAGGGAAGAAATAAACTAGCTGCAGCTTCAGGAGAGTGTGATCACAAGTCTCTTGGCATCTTATGGGTTTCTGTTCATTCCTGCTTAATTATATAGTTTATCCTTTTTTCTAGCAAATGAAAATCCAAAGAGCTGGAAGTCTGCTTGATCTGGATGAGACAGCACAAGCAAGCAGCCATTTGCAAATAGCCTTCATGTTGATGCCCAGCTTTCCGGCTCCCACTCCCTTCATGTCTTAGTGTAGTGAGAATCCATGTGACAGTTGGTAAAACCTGTTTCGATCTCTTTCTTATCTTGCAGTATGTGTGCACATGCAAAAGCTTGGTCCTCACCATGGTAAATGCCAAGGATGATGTACCTATTCTCCCTTTCCTCCACTTCTAAGCCTAAAGGAGGAGATGGTTCAAAAAGGCAAACGATGTGCTGGCCAGTGTTTCTCCATTACTCTAAGTCCAGCAGGTGGGGCCTTCATCCAGCTTCTTGAGCCTATGCCCAGTTCATATGCTCACAAATGTTACATTGTCACGGAACATGATAAACAAGACCTGAACATCAGCTCATAGATGAACCTCTATTTCTATCTTGGCAAGCAGGAGGACAGTAGCCTTGCATGTTTGGATTCATCACTGAATAAGTGGCTAGGAAGCCTTTTAGCAATTGGCTAGGAGGCCATTTTTGCATACTGGGAGAAGTCAAAGTTTGAGCCCAACTAAGACACTATCAGTATAATGGAGACAATGCTGGAGATTGCCCTACCTTCTAGACTCTGGTGTCTCTGTTCTCTTCTGTTATCTGCATTCCAGCTTACAAGGGTTGGGAATGGATTAATGAGGGTGAGAGTAAGATACTGGGGACACCATAGTATCTTCTGAGGACACTGTGAATGGAGACTGATAATAATCCTATAAGGAAAAATATCCTCTTATTTTATTTATTTATTAAGCACCTTTAGGTTTTACTTTAAGTCTATATATCATGTATGTACAGTGTTATGATGGATATTGAGGATATACAAAATTGATGCCATGAGTAATGACTATACCTATATAAGCCACACCCCCTCAAAATACAGAGTATTTCCATTATCTCACAAAGTTCATTGTCTCCCTTCCCAGGCTCCAGACTCAAGAAACTATTGCTGTTCTTGTTTATTTCACCATAGGTGATTTTCCTTTCTCTAGATTTTATATAAATATATTAATACTTATTTAAATATATAAATATATTTATTATTGAAATAAATCCATATAAATCTATTGTTTATGGTATTTTCTTCTCAGCATCTTGTTTTAGTGATTTATACTACTGTTGTAGTATATTAGTGTATTTAGTATATTAGGTTCCAATTAACCTTGTCTATTTTGGGTTGTATTTTATATTTATAATGCCATTTTGTAAAGAAAACACAATTTGTCTATTGACTCATGAATGATTAAGTTGTTTCTAATTTAGGCTGTTAAGAATAAGTCTAAGCTGGGCGTGGTGGTGTACGCCTTTAATCCTAGAATTTGGGAGGCAGAGGCAGGCGGATCTTTATGAGTTCAAGGCCAGCCTGGTCTATGGATTGAGTTCCAGGACAGCTGGGGCTACAGGGAGACCCTGTCTCAAAAAGACCAAAAAGAAAAAAAAAAAAAAGAAAAGAACAAGTCTATTATGAAGATTTTTTTGAAAAAATATTTATTGAATTTTTGAAAGTTTCATATTATATTGATTTTACAATGTATATTCTCTTTATTCTGTGATTCAAATGTAGACACAAAGAGATTAAATCTTTCCTCTAAGTCAGACACCTCCGGTAATAAACTATAAATTCAACCCAAGCAGTTAGGGTATGAAGTTTGTGTGCATAACTACAAAACCACATTGGCTTTCTTGATAAATTAATAATAAAAAAGTAGTAAACATAGTATAGTTACAGTTATTAACTTATTTTGAATGTTTTTCTTATAGTAGGTCTTTTATTAAACTTTTTATATACTATTAAGCCTTTTGTTGTTGTTTTAAGGGCACATGTAGCCCAGGCTAGCCTCCAACTCCCCGCTCCCTATGTAGCTGAGAATTCTCCTGAATTCTGGGATTACAGCCATATCCTGCTGACTTCCCCTTTTTTTAGATTTGTAACTTTATTTTCCTACATACCAGTATTCCATGAATGTCTGCATTGCAGACTTGTGTGATTTAAAGGAGACTTGGGGGCTCTGTTTCCACTACACTTAGTTTTCAATTCTTCCTGCCAACTCTTTATCAATTTGTGGCTCAAGAATCAAGAAGACAGAGAATAATCTTGGTGGAAAACTTGCTTATTAGGAGAGTAGAACTTACTTGAACACCTGCCACTTGAGATTTTTCATCTGTAGATAGTCTAGCTCTTTTTTTTTCTTTTACGTTTTACATGCAATGGTTCAGAGTCAAACCCAGTGCCCGCCCCCATGTGCCAACCCATCACAACTCATGCATGACAACGTCCAAGCTAAGCTCTGTCCAGTCAAGTTCTTGAACCCAGACATCCTTCTGTGCAAATAGATCCACTGGAGTCTAGTCAGCATATCTAGAAATCTTAGGCAAGTCATACTCTTCCTCACCCAGTAGTACTCGGTCTCTTGTAGTTCTCAGTCCAGGGCCAGTCCCCCACCCATTTCTCTTGTTCCACTCTGAGATCTTGTTTGAGTTGGCATGGGTCCCGTGCCTAATGCCAACATTGCCACAAGTTCACATGGGGAAGCTTCCAGTGGACTGTAAGCCACTGCTTCTCTGTGTTCATGTGCCAGCCCTGGCTCTTACAATTTTTCTTCCCCCTCTTCCATGATCCTTAAGCCATGGGTGGGTGATTTAATATAGGAGTCCTATCCAGGGACTCACACCCTGGAGGCTCCCATTCTTTGAAGCTTGGCTAGCGTGGCCTTCTGAGGCGTTGTATTCTATAATGTAAGGAAACTTCGCTGGTAAGAATGGCAAGAAGCACTCCTTTTCTCTCTGCCTCTCATTATGCATGCAGAGGTTCAACTGTGGATGTGTCATCTCCTAGGAATGGGCATCTCTTTTGAAATGTGTATTTTCTGTGCCTGACCAGTTGTGGGATTCTTCAGTAGCCTCAATCTGTTGCAAAGACTCACTTCTTTGATGAATGGTGTATGGTACGCTTGTCTGTAAATATAAGATTCCATATTTAGCATATGACAAGACATTTCATTTGTCTGGAGGTAGATACGATACCGATAGGGTTTTCTCTAGGCTCTGTGTCCTCTCCAGCCCTGTGCATCTGGCTGAGTTCACAGTGGCTCTCACTGTGAATTCACTCCCACTGAGAGGGTTCCAAGTCCAATTATATAGCTATTAATTATCCTCCAGATAACAGTGCCACTATTGCACCGATAGTGGTAGTTTGTTGGGCAGCTCATCACGATTGTTAGGCTTTAGAGCTGGGTTGTTCCATTGATTGATTTTTCTCCTTTAGCAGTGTGCACATTGTCTAGCATTATGAGCACTAAACTTCAGGTAGAAGCTTCCAGGTCAGTTCCTGTTCCACTAATCTAAGTCCTATCCCTGAAGCCTGTCCTGTCCTGAGCAATATGGTCTTATTTTCTATTTCTGGTTGATAATCGAGAGCTTTGGCAATAGCCTGCATTGAGAGCTTCTTGGATTGCTCTCACCAACCATTCGAAGGGCAGTTGTACTCAGGTCATACCACCCACGCACTGATGTTCAGACAGTGTCTGTGCATTTTTCATGGGGTCTTGGAGGCATCACGTTACACTCTGGGGTCCATAGCCACCCAAGATCCAATCATCTGTATTCTTTATTTTTCCCCTCTCACCTCCCCCTATTCCTTCCACTTCTTATTATGGGCATGAAGAGTAGAAACTAATATGCTATCACTCTCACTTTAGATTTTTCCTTTGTTATTTCCTTTTTGAAATTTTTATCAAATTTTTGTGATTCTCATATATAATATAATTTGACTCCCTTCCTTCTCTCTACTCAATTTAATATGCAATATTACATAAAATTAGGCTTACAGTGTTTAATTTGTGTCCCCAAATGTCCTTCACTGTAGGTCCATCTGCAGCCTGGTTAATCTACCCAGAGTCCCTTCCCTGTAAGACAGTCTCTCCCCTTCACAGCAATTGTCAAAGTTCCTTAGGTTGGGTTGGGATTGCTTAACCACTTCCCCATGACCATGCTGGGAATTTTGTCTGGTTTGAGCTTGCGTGAAACTTGTGCATGCTGTCACCATTGCTGTGAGTTCATATGTCACCATTGCTGTGAGTTCATATGTCACCATTGCTGTGAGTTCATCTGTCACCATTGCTGTGAGTTCATATGTCACCGTTGCTGTGAGTTCATATGTCACCATTGCTGTGAGTTCATCTGCCACCATTGCTGTGAGTTCATCTGTCACCATTGCTGTGAGTTCATATGTCACCATTGCTGTGAGTTCATATGTCACCATTGCTGTGAGTTCATATGTCACCATTGCTGTGAGTTCATATGTCACCGTTGCTGTGAGTTCATATGTCACCATTGCTGTGAGTTCATCTGCCACCATTGCTGTGAGTTCATCTGTCACCATTGCTGTGAGTTCATATGTCACCATTGCTGTGAGTTCATATGTCACCATTGCTGTGAGTTCAGTGGTCTGGAAAACTTTGTTTCCTTGTGGTCAGTTACCACCTCTAGCTCTTACAATCTTTCTACCCCATTTTCTTCAAAGATCTCTGAGTCTTGGGAGGCAGAGGTTTAAAATAGGTATCCTATTGAGAGTGTCTTCAGCCTCATGTCCTTTGTATATTGGTCACTTGTGGGTTTCTGGGTTAATCATAAGGAAACTTCTCTGGTAAGAGGTGAGAGATTCATTTACCTTATGTGTAAAGGTTGCATTGAAAAGGTGTCACTTAAGGTTATGCATCTTACAGACACTTATTCTCTGTATTTGACCAGTTGTGAAACTCTGTATTAGTTGCCATCGGTTGCAAAAAGAATCTTTGATGAATAGTGAGAGGTGCACTTGTCTGTAAATATGAGGATGCAGTCTTTTGTATTACTTCAAGCGTTCTCTGTAGTGCTGGTTTGGTGGTCAACACTTAAAGTCTATTTATGTAACTCTGCAGTCTCTTATTCTCTGAACTTTGGCTAGCTGTGGCTTTCTGGGTTAATCACCATTTGTTGCATGAGCAAGCTTTGCTGGTGAGATTTGAGACATACATTAATATTCTCTCTGCCTGAGATATGTTCCCTGACTCTTGAGTGCAGAGGCTGCACGGTAGATGTGTCACTTAGGGCGGACATTTCACCAACACTCATTTTCTACATTTGAGCAGAGTCCTTGCCAGCATTTGCTGTCACTTGTTCTCTTGATCTTAGCCATTCTGACTGGGGTAAGATGAAATCTTAAGGTAGTTTTGATTTGTATTTCCCTAATTTCTAAGGATGTTGAACATTTTTAAAGGTATTTGTTAGAAGTTTTATTTAAAGAGATTATTTCTTGTGTAAAGTAGCAAGTCATTTGGGACTATTACTTTTATTTGTAGTGAAACTGTGGAAAACAAATGTATGATACTAGAGGAGGCTATCCCAGGATGGTAGCCTAATTAGATGGTACTTTCATCCTAGCTTCTTGGTCACTCAGCACAAAATTCTTTTTATTTTTAGCCTCCAACCCTTCTCATTCATTGATTGCATATGCAGACTCTCAAGGGATGTACAACAGACTTCCCGAATCTCATCAATTCACACTTACAAAAGTACTGAGACTTTGGCTCCAGTGTCTGTCATTTTGCACCTGTGTCATTGTGGCTACTTTACAAGTAGTTTCCTAGGACCTACTCTTGATCCCTTCCCTACTCTTTTTTTTCTTACTTTATTTTTTTTAAACAATAGGTAATAAGTAATGAATACAAGCGTCCTTCATATAAAACCAATTTGCAAGCAGCTGTGCCCAAATCCACACAGCCCAAGGCTCCCACCATCCAGCTGGAGGGGCTTTTATGTATAATCATGTTGATCAAATAAGTGTCCAGTCTATATTCAGCACAAAATCCTAATTCTTGTCAATGTCCCACTATAGAGTAGTCATAGGGGCCAGGGCAGGGGATGGAGAGCTCTTGCTCTAAGCTGTTATTTAATCTTGTGACTGTTCTCAGAGTAGTCTCTGTTCAGCAGATGACTAGGGAGTGGCCCCTCTCACTTCTCTGTTGATGCCAGTAAAAGGATCAGGAGTCAGCTTTGCCCAAGATACTTGAGCATGCTCAGTCAAGATCATTAGACACAGTCAGACACAGGTCCCTGCTGATTCCAGACAAAGGAGAATTTGTTGCTACAGTTCCTGTGATTGCTTATCACATAGCATTTTTGAGGTGTTCAGTCACTAATACATTGCTCAATAACATAACTCTGACTTTATTCATTCTAAGGTTATCCACAACTAAAGTAATTTCTCAGGTTTCCTTGCAGCTGAACATTACCACTAGTTTTAGCAAATCAAATATGTGATATTTTTAGGATATCTCTTTAAAGAAATAGGAGGGTTTGGGGCTGGAAAGAGAGCTCAGCAGTTAAGAGCACTGGCTGTTCTTCCAGAAGACCTGAATTCAGTTCCCAGCACCCAAATGGTGACTAACGACTGTCAGTAGCTCCAATTCTAAGGGATCTGACACCTTCCTCAGATATCCTCAAGCATTACATGCATGTGGCACACTTACATACGTGCAAGAAAGGCATTCATAGTCATAAAAATAATAAATAAATGAAAGAAAGAACAGAAGGTCTTTCTTCTGCTTTCCAACTTATCTGCGGGACTCCCATTCTGGTGTGTGTTGACTCGAGGCTCCACAGTCAGGCTGAGCCATAGATGACACTGAGGATGGAAGCTACCAATTGAGAAGAAGAAAAAGAGATGGAAGGATGTGGTCCTGATGACAGTAGACTTGCTCCACCAACTCTAGATCATCTATATATTAGCTTTGTGTGAGAGGAATAAACTACTTTCTCACACCACTGCTTTGGGTTTTGCTCTGCATATAGCTGAGCTTAATTCTACACTTGATCTTAGCCAAAAGGCCAAGGAGGAGTGATGCTGAGCTTAATTCTAATTGGTACAAATATTTAATTGGTCCATTGGCAGGTTTGCTGTCAATCGTGAAACAATTGGCTATGTTTTACTCTTGTGCATGTTATGGCTGGTTTTTGTTCTTGTCCTAAAGGTAATAAAGTAGACAGTTTCATAAGATAGGAATAATGGGTTATAGGGCCATGTCTATGGCAGTTACAAGAGAAATGTTGGTAATGTAGGGTTAAGAGACCGTGGGCTTGTGGTGGGAAAGGGATTAAGAATCTGAGGATGTGAAAATGTAATCCAGTAGTCAGCTGGGCACTCCCTAGACATGTGAAGTCTTGTTTGTGCTGCAGGACTTGCAAGAGGCAACACTGTCACAGGCTCTCAGTAGGGATGTGTGTAGGAAAGACAAAGGAACTGACGTCATCTGGACTCTGTTCATTGTGAGAATGAAAGATGTGACTTCTCTATCGTACTCCCACTGCCACAGTTTTTTATGTGATGTTGGATTGTAAGAGTAAAAGGCTACACAGCTACTTTACCTACACCATCTTCTTGTCTCTACACAGATAAGAAAAATATTATTTTTAAACACATATGCATACATACATACATGCATGTACATTTATATTTGCATATATATGCACATATATGTATATAGATTATTGTGATTGCAATATGTGAGAAACATTGATGGACATGTATGCGTCTTTCTGTAATGTCAGGATTTATTTAATAACAATAAATTCATAAAGCACAGACAGTTTTTAAAAACTTAATTTTTAATGTATTTTATTGTGTTTTTGTGTATTTCACACAATAAATTTTAATTATCCTTAAATTCCTCCTCCATCTGCACCTCCATACCTCTTCCCACAAGATTTCATGTATTCTGTCATGTACATTAAGGTCCCTCAGTGCAAATTCATCCACTAGAGTTTAGTTACCCTATTTAGAGCCACTCCTTTAAAGCAGATCTACTCTCCTTCACTCTGAGGTAATCAGCTGCCAATAGTTTCTTGGCTAAGGTTGGGGTCTGCTGCTCATTTCTCCAGCTCTGTGCTGGGTTTTAGTCTGACTGAGTCAGTAAGGGTCTTGTGCATGTTGTCACTGTGGCTCTAAGTTCATTTAAGTTCCCAGAGACCTGGAAGATTGTTTCCTTATGTTCATGCACTCTGACTTTTACAGTCGTTCTACTCTCTCTTCCATGATGGTCCCTGATGCATGGCCGGGTGAAACCTAACATAGGAGTCCTATCCAGGGACATGCATGCTGCAGTCTCTTATTCTTTACACTTTGGCCAGTTGTGGCCTTCTGTGTGCATCACACTCTGTTGCACAAGGAAGCTTTGCTGGTGAGAGTTGAGGGATGCATTCATTCCTCTCTCTCCCTGGTGCATCTGTTTTGTTGGAAATAATTTGTCAAGGAGTTCTGACTCCCATGATAGCTGCTTGATCTCTATCATCTATCTATCTATCTATCTATCTATCTATCTATCTATCTATCTATCTATCTATCTATATCATCTATCTATCTATCTATCTATCTATCTCTATCATCTATCTCTTATCATCATCTATCTCAGAATGTCTATATAGGGTTAAAGAGGCTTCATCAGCTTTCAAAAGGAGCTGTAGCTTTCAAAAGCAGCTGTAAAGGAATCTCCCTCAGGAAGAGGGAAAACATGTAATAATTAACCACTGGAGGTCTGCTAGAGATGTAGAGTCAAGTTATAGAATCAGCTAAACCCGAGAGTTGAGTCAAGTTGTATAAGCATGTGAGGGACCATGGAGGCAGTAGAGGATAAGGGCAGTACAGGGTCCAGACAGACGGACAGATGGACAGAAAGATGATGATGTGATAGGCCACATCAACAGTGGGGAGCAAGCCAAGCTGAAGCTCCTGGCAGAATTGGGAGTTCTCTGTCTTTTGGTCCCTTGATGAACACAAAAGATGCTCAGATGACATCATCAGTGCTATGTATCTTCTTTAGGGGGTCCAAGTAAGGCTACTACAACTTTCCCTCAATCTGGTTGGGCCTTGTTTTCTTTGTATAACCTTAATGCACTCATATGTTCATATTGTTCCAAATTACTTGAAAAATTTGTAGCATGACAGTTTCTAATTTAGGAATATTTTAAATTAGTCTGTGCCTTGTTAAGGGTGCTGTTCTACCCTGCTAAGGTCATCCTGCTTCCGCATCTGCACTTACATTCAAAATAGAGTCAAATGCAGTTGGTCAGGGGAAGGAACAGCCTGAAAAACATCGTTTTACACAATATGGTGTAACTTAGAGCCCAGCCTGTTCTCAACATTATGTATGCCCCAAAATATAACTGTGTTCTTAAATTGAGGGGATGTGGAGTCCAGCATGATTGAGAACCACTAGATGGTGCTTCAACTTAATTCTTTTAACATTATGAAGGAAACAAAAATCAACTTCAGGAAAAATAATCCTGTGTTTTCTCTTTACTTTTCTTACACAACCAGTCTACTGTTTACAAATTCTTTAGGTTTTCTGAAGTGGTGTTTGGAACAATTGCACAAAGAGGCAGTGAAATGACTAAACAAACTCAAGGAGAAAAACATTTTTTTTCAGTTCCTAAACCTGTGCTGCTATTTTCACTTAATTTTAGTAGAAGCATTTTGTCTACCAAATGAGTTGGGAGTGGATATTCACACTTTAGGAAAAGGAACTGCGAGGGTGTCTTCATGATTAAGCCAAAACTAGTGCTCATTTCTTCAGATGGAGAGTTGAGAGTATACTTAGTCATTATGAAGAAAATTGCTTATTAGTGTGAATAGCTTCAGATAAAATCAGTTTGCCTTTTCCACTCATAGGCCCTCCCCATTGTCTTTTAAAGACATACGTGGCATTCTAATGCTTGAAGGAAGCTGCTGATAAATTAGGTCAACTTCCTCATTTTATAAAAGAGGAAACCGACACTCTCAGACTTCAGTGATCACGGGTTATTACTTAGAAGTCAGCTGCACTGCTCTGCTTGTCATGGAAAGAAGGTGGCAACTCTAAGGCCACTGCCAGACGTTGGCACTCTCTAAGGAAGAAGACTGAGCATCTCTTCCTAAAGCTTTTTTTATCTAAAACTCTATCTAGAGCTCCCATGAGTGGCCTCTCTCTAGTCTGATTGGCCAAACCCATATTGATTAGACATTTTGTGGAGCTGGGATTAAGATCAACATCTTTTATCAGACATAGATCCTGGTGGAAGAGGAGTCAGTAGAGACTTGAATAAAACTGAGACACTGCAAAAAAAGATAACTGGAGAATGTGTGTGAAGCCTTGATGAAAGAAGTGATGGCGGTGAATTCGAGTTCAGAGATATGGAAGAACCCTGAAAGTGTGCAAGCTCAGAGAAAGAAAGCGTGCCAGGAAGAAAGGACAGCTGGGGTGTGTCAGGGTGGGACTCACTCAGGGTGACAGAAGCTGGGTCATGTTCTCATCCACATCTTGCATTTCATGAAGTCATCTGGGGACAGAAGACAGTTATTTTATTAAAATTGCCAGAATACATTTGCAGATCTAGCAAATCTTGATGAATTTGTAATATTTTCTGAACAGAATGTACAAATCTTCTGACTAATTCATCCAACACTGGTTTTAAGATCAAATAAGGAGCCAAGGAACTGTGGTTGATACTTAGTGGGAACCAAAGGGAATCTGGGGGAGGTGGTGGGTCTGATGGATGAGGCTAATGCTAGAGGGAGGCTAATGCTAGAAAGAGATGGTGGGACTTGTCCTCAGAGCTGGGTGATGCTCTTTTATGCTTCTTCCTCATGAAATAGGAAGACAGTTCTTGCTATTAGACTAGTCAAAAAGAGGTCTTGGAATATACGCTCTGTTTATAAATGTCTTTGCAAAGGATGCTAGTGAAACACAGTATCTTGTTATTCACCCTACCTGTTTCCAAATGCCCCTCTTGTACAAACAAGCATATAGACAAACATTTCAGTGTGCTTTTCGTCACCAATCCCTCTTCTTCAAGACTTACAGAGCTCTCACATGGACAATCAGTACTTACGGTAGGATCCCAGGCCTAGTGCAACCTTCCTCTCTGATGCTCTAAAATGAGGAGAGGGCTCTTTAGAGATCCAGTTATCACCAGAAAGAGAAGAAATAGGCATCTTAGGATAGCAGAGAGAGGCCCTGGGGTGAATCAAGAGTGTCTGAAACTCTAACCAGAGGAAGAAAAACGACATTCACAGGCTCATAGTCATAAAAAGTAAATGTAATTGGAAACAACAACAACAACAACAACAACAACAACAGAAAGGACTGCATCAAAGAACTGACTTTAACAGTGAACTTCTGCTCAAAACAGTCAACTTCCTCATGGGAGAATATTGAGAAAGACTGAGAAAGAGATGAAAAGCATGTTTGGCAGAATGCATGAGCTCAGGTGGGGTTGGGGAATGGGGGGGGGCACGGGTCTAGACTTGTTAAAAAAATAAATTTATGTGAAAAAAATTATTATCGGCAAAAAAAGTAAATGTAATATGATTAAAACAGGAGGAATCATGAAGTCCACCAAAATGTTATAAGTCTGGGAAAAGAGAAGAATCACATCCCAGATTGCTATTATGATTTTCCTGTTGGTAAGAATAGAATCCTTACTGTGAGACAAATTTATACGCAAGAGACTGATCACATGCCTTTGCTCTTTAATGTGATGAAATGTTTGAATGCATCACAAATTTTCAGTTTCTCTTTAAAAAAAAAAAGAGTCCCAAAGACTTACTGAGGAGAGTGGTCTGCGGCTAAGATGAAATTTTCTACTGTTCTGAAGGGAGTTTTTTCTACTATGGGGCATCCTGAGGTTCTGAGGAGACCACAGAACCTATAGAGAAGACAAATCTCATATGATGCTGTTAAGCCTTTCAGTGGATAGGAGCACTTCTGTGGGCCTGGGAACCAGGCCAGGTTATACATTTTGTATTTACTATAAGAACCTATGCTTTATCTACAGAAAAATCCTTAAAGATTTTGGTCCGATAATACCATCTTGTGCACAGTACCTTGAAAGAAACTCTCCCAGAGACTTCCCCATATCCCATGTAATGGAAAATTACAACACCATCTACAAGACAGTGACAACCAAGCAGCAGTCCAAGAAAGCAGCTCCAAAAAGCTACGATAGACGTGTAGGGAGTAGAAAGAATGATGAAGCAGCTCACATTCCCGCAGGAAGCATCTGTCTTTTGTCTTCTCCCCACAGTAACATAAAATGTGCAGAGAACTGCCTGCTGTGTCAGCGGGGGTGAAGGTGAGCTGTTGCTAAGATTTTCCACCCTTCTCTTACAACTAAAACCTCAAATCTCCAACTGCCTATTAGTGGTGTGGTCCATATAGGCCAAAGTGGCACATTGCTGTCCATGGGAGCCCATGGCAGCCTTGCATCCTGGAGAACAACTGACACAGGCTAAGAAAGTCGGGATGTGTAATCTTACTCTTGTGCAAAACTGGGCTTGGGCTTTTTAGTTTTTTATTTTACTTTATTTTGACTTTTTCATATTTTTTTAATCTCAGATATGCTTTCTTTGGCAGCCTCCTCAGAGAACTGTAAAGTCATAGACGAGAAAGTATTATAGTTTACCTCTGTAGGATGAAAAAGAGACTTAAGGCTTGCGAGGAAGGGTAGACTCCAACACTGCTGATGTCATCCACTCCATCTGATTTGCTGGAAACTATGATTGTTACCTTGTTATTTGTCCATGTAGGTCACTTTCTGGTCTGCCTACACATCTGTCTAGCAGCCTAAAAAATACCAGAACTTATAAAAGCTTGTAACTTAAGAATTAATTAAAGGCATATGAGGTAGAAAATGAAACATTGCATCCAACTTCTGTAATAGATATGTTTCTTTCTTTTTTTTTTTTTTTTGAGTCAGGGTCTCCCTGTAGCCTCAGCTGTCCTGGAGCTCACTAGGTAGACCAGGCTGGCCTTGAACTCACAGAGATTTGCCTGCCTCTGCCTCCCACGTGCTGGGATTAAAGGCTGCATCACCACACCCAGCCTAAGACGGTTCTTAGCCACCATGTGGGTGCTGGGAATCAAACCCTGGGCCTCTGCAAGAGCAGTCAGTGCTTTTAACTGCTGAGCCATCTCTCCAGCTCCAGACATGCTTTCTTAAGTATTTGGGAAAACAACATAAAAGTCTGACATTTATGACTGTGTCATACCTTCATAGCCAGTTTCAGTTTCAAGTATGTTATAGTGTGCACAAAATAAATTTCATGTTCTTAGTGTTCTTTAATTAGGGGGGTTTTAAATTTAATTTTATTTTTCTTTTATCAATGACTTCAATTTCTTAAAGCCTGTGAAAGGCTTCTAAATGGTTCTTACTATGTAAATAAACATTTAAAGTAGGGGGATTGAAGGGGAAGCACTTAGACTGAAAAACATTTCATCTATGAATCACCAGTATTTGTGATTTCAGAGCCCTTGGTGCACACTGATGGATGCCTATAATGGTTTATAGTCTGCACCCTATAATCTTTATCTTTCCATATCATGACTCAGCTTCTCCTTGCCTACTAAGCTATGGTTTAGAAGACATCTAATCAGTAAGAATGAGGACTTCCTGTTGACATCATATTTTATGTCTCTAAATCTTCCCATGTGACTTCCGTTGCATCTGCTATGACACAGTATGAACACAGTAGGTGCCTATTGAAGCAACGAAGACATTTGCTGAGGAATATTAGATAGCTCATGGAAAGTCTCTGGCTAGAAACTCAACTTCAGGAAATGGGAAGGAATAAAGCCGACTAGTGAGGAAGGGCACTAAAGCCACTGGACTACAGGGGGTGCCATGGCTTAGCACTGCAATTCTGCCATTGAGTATTGGACACTTCCACTCACCTTACGGTCTGCATGCTTGCATCCCTAGCTCTGGATTCACGGTCCCAAGTGGGCAATTGCATATGACAAGTTTTTTCTTGGGGCCCCAGCTGCCAGAGAAACTGACAAATTAGATAATTGACTGAAACTGGCAAATTAAGTAAATGTCTTGCATATCCTGGATCCAGAATTGGCAGAAATATTCTACTCTTCCCCGAACCAATCAGGTTCCTCTCTTCACAAACACAGAAGGGGATTTCAAAGGCCAAAATGTTTTTAAAAGCCCAATGATATCTATTACAAGGATTAAAGAAGGGCTGTATTTTTGAAATCCTTGACCCTGAGAGGTTTGCAAATAATGGCTCTTTAATTATTGATTTTAAACTCCTATCTGAGCATAACAGTTTTCTATTGCTGAATAACCAGGTACCCCTAAATTTAGGAATTTAAAATAAAAATAGATACTTGTTATCTCACAACAGATTATATGGGTCAGAAATTCAGGAGCAGCTTAGCTGGATGGTTCTAGGGTCCCTAAGATGTCAGCTGGGCTACCATCATCTAAAGGTGTAAAATGGCCTTCTTTAGGGTTGGCTTCAGTCCTTGCTCCTCACAGGCCAGAGCGTTCTCAGAATGTGGAAGCTGTTAGTGATCCGGCAGAGAGCAGAGCAGAAACTTCAATTTCTTCAGTGGTATTTTTGTAGTGTTCTATTGGTCACACAGTTTATTCCTCGTCTGTGTAGGACAGGACTGCACTGAGTATTAACAGTAGAATTGAAGCTGATAGAAACTTAGGTTTTTGCAGTTAATTTCATAGTACTAGTGGAAAGTCAAATAGATCCACTAGCCTATTCCTCTGAGATACATGGACACATTTACAATGAAGTAATCATAAATGACTTGATTTGAAGCCAAAAGACTTGCTGAGCATATTAAGTTAGAATGATTAAACAAAACTCAGAAATTCAAAGTATATTAAGTAGACTCAAGAATTTTTTTCTGTTGAAGCCAATTTGGAATTTCTTCATCAAAAGATACTTCTCGTGACACTTTCAAAGTTGTCAGAATGAAAACTTAAAAATTAAGGGGATTTGAAGCATTATTTTTCAGATCAGTGTGTGTGTGTGTGTGTGTGTGTGTGTGTGTGTGTTTGTGTTTGTGTGTGTGTATGTGTGTGTGTGTGTGTGCATGTGTGTGTGTGTGTGTGCATGTGTGTTTTAAAAAGAGCCTAGATCCTCTTTTGCTTAGAATTGTAGGTATTCAGGCAGTTTGGGATATAGATCATAAAAGACACATTTTTCATGCTCTCAGATGAATCTTGACATTTTCTTCTTGTTTAGCTTTCTTGATGTTGAGTCACTATTAATTCCTATTGCTCTCATGGGATCAACAGAGAAATGAAGAGAATTTGGACAATTTCTCTTTGGTCCTAAGTAAATATATATATATTATATCTATATATATATATATATATATATATGTTCCTTAGTCCCTTTGGACTACTGAAGCCAAATACTCCTAGGTATTACAAGTGGCAGAAGTTTATTTCTCAGTGTTCTGGGACAAAGGAGCTCTCAAGAGTCTCTTATAAAGGGTTCTGCCCTTATGACCTAATCACTTTCTAAAGGCCTTCTAATACCATCATTTTTGGAGTAAAGATTTCATCATAAGACTTTTGGGACAAATAGTATAAAATACATGTCCCCTCGGTTTTAAACAAGTAATACTGCTTTTAATACGAGAAAAAAAAAGAATGAAGAAAAGAAAGAAAATGTTTCCTAGTAATTAACCTCTCATGGGCATAGACAATGGACACCAGCTAGGAAACTTAGTAGACTTATTATGTAGCCCATGGGCATGCCAATCATCTCAGCGCTGTAAATGGGTTATAAGTTAGAGGTGTCTCTAATGTGGAAACAAGGCATGTTAGAAGGTCCTGTGAAAAGTCATGGTGGTTACAGAGTACAAGGAGATTCCTTTCAACCGAGAGAAGGAGTAGTTACCTGGAACCTGTATCGGCCACATGGTAAAGGCACCCTTGCTAAATCTGGAGCTTATTGTAAATATTCAAGTAATTTGTGAACTTATTATTAAACCATTTGTAGCTTGAAGTAGGTCATGATGGCAATAACTATATCACACTGACATCAGGGATCTCATTCTATCTACTTTGATAAAAGAGGCAGATAATTGGGGCTAGAAGGATGGTTCAGTGTTCAAGAGCATTTCTAGAAAATCCTAGTTCGGTTTTCAGTACCCACCCAGACAGCTCACCATTACCTACAACCCCAGCTCCAGGGACTCTGACACCCTCTTCTGGCTTCTTCTGGCACTGCACTCATGTGTACATGCTGCAGTGACGTATACCCATAATTGAAAACAAAAAATAAAATTTAGTGGGCTGGAGAGATGGCTCAGCAGTTAAGATCCCTGACTGCTCTTGCAGAGGACCTGGGTCCAATTCCCAGCAGCCACATGACAGCTAACAACTGTCTGAAACTCCAGTTCCAGGGGATCTGACTCCCTCTTCTGCCCTGCTTGGGATTTGTATGACATGGCTACCCTTTCACATGGAAGTTAGAGGTATACTGTGATAAGCACATAGGTACACACACACACATATACACACATGTAAAAATAGACACGCATTTTTAAAGCAGATAGAAATTTTAAGAACACAAGATCTGCAAAAATGAATTTTAAGCTCTAATATGCAAATGTATGTAGGATGAACATGAGTTGCACCATATGTGGGAGCGGGTACCTCTCATTCTAGCACTGGGAGGTGGGGAGCACAGGCTAGAGAACTGCAGTATTGAATACAGTGCATTTAAGCACCTCTTGAGAGATTTAAGAAGCACTAGTTCCAGCCAAATGAAATTTTCATTTTAAAAGCATGAGAAAGCTGTGTGTCATTTCAAGTAAGATGAACGTTATGAATTTTTCTCATATATTTGAATCTCATAAGAGTAAGAAATGTGCAGACCTTGAAGACATTAATTTGAATACCATATTCCTGAAAACAACCTTCAAGAAAGACAGTAAAAATAAAATAGAATGAAATCTTATAAAAAGGATTTTCTTAAAGGCATCAATGTGAAACTTGGGGCGTTCATGATGGGGGACCCCCTGGAAAGATGCTACTATGATATAGAGTCCACAGTAATCCCATTATAGTGGTAATGCTGGGGAAAGTTGATCCTCACCCAGAAAGAAAGCTGGTTAGGCCAACTTTGGTCTGTGTAGCCAGTCAGACATTAGAGCTAAGGGAACTTCAAAGGTAAGAAAGGTGATCACAGAGTCAATTAGGATGTTTGCACCTAAAGGTATAATTTAAGTACTAATTAGGAAAAGGAGACCGAAGCTGATACCCACGGAGGCACACATTTCATCAATCTGCTGGGTCAGATGTCAGAATCAATATTGTCATCTATTTTACAATCAAGAACACTGAAGTGCGAATAGAAGTGGTAGAGTCAGGACTGTAACTCTGAGTTTCCTACAATATAGTTGTCTTCCAGACTTTCTTCTTAAAGAAAACCGGGAAAAGGAAGATAAGTAGGATTGTTTTGGAACCAGAAATCTGCAGAAGAAGCAGGGAAGTGTCTGCAAAATCAGTGAAGGAAGAAATGAAGTTCATAGATGACGAGAGCCTTTTGTTAAGACACCACGTGCCTTCGATGTGCAACACAGAGAAAACTATCTGGAGCCAAGCTGGAGGCTTCCTCCCTCCTGGCCAGGCTTCACAGTCCCAGAGGTGTTGCGTAGGCTAAGTGGAGAAATAGCATGAAAGGTCGTGTACTCAGCTGTGAATCCTATTATTTATGAGAGCTACTTGCCACGAAAGATGTGGCCACTAGTGCGATAGTGACGCTGCACTTACGGGGTAACCGACCTCTGCAGGAGGGAGTAAAGCTCACAGAGGATACCTGCTCAAAAACCTATGGCAGGGGAAGCTGAATACTGTTGTTCAGATAAACTGACACAGAGAGCATCAACTTGTCACCTAAAAAAGCTTTTTCAAGACAGGGTCTTCCTCTAGCCCTAGCTGGCCTGAAACTCACTATATAAACCTGGCTGGCCTCAGTCTCAGAGAGATCCACATGCCTATGTCTCCCAGGTGCAGGAATTAAAAGTATACAACACTACACCCAAATACATATTTCTGTTTATGTCCACTGTGGGATGATCCATTTGAATTAGGGGCTAGTTCTCAGCTAGCATCCCTCAGGGCACAATATGGAAATCATGGGACTCCTCTGACCCCACCCCAAGAGAGCAATGTGGCCCATGATGCTAGGCAGAGCAGTACAGTGGTGTGAGACTGGGGGGGGGTCTGTGATTGGCCCTGGGAGATGACGTCATTTTGCTTATAAAAGTGACTTGCAGCAGGCAATAAATTGAATTCTCCATTACCACCATTACACAGAATTCCTGGATCGTTACTTTGCGTGTATACAGGGCGAAGCAGGCCTGGATTTCAAGTGTCAGTGACTAGTGGGTTGGATGGGGATCTATCAGATTGCCAACCTGGTAAGCTAGTGTGGGGTTGGACAGAGACTAATCAGGTCACCATCCTGTGCAGTGAATTGTGAATGGGTGTAGGCTGACAATAGGCCATCACCATCAGCCTGAAATTCCTATCCAGAGACCAGCAGTCTTTGGGCAGGTGGGAAAGCACGGCCAGATGGGAGGCATTCCGCTGCCCAGGCTAAGGACCTGAGTTGGAACTACCTCTCAGGTTGGGTTAGGAAAGTAACCAACTGACCTGTGCACCAAGGGGTCAGTTCCCCACAGTGACCACAGGCAGTCACTGTGCTCCCCTTCCCTTAGCAGGACTGTGCTGTACCTGCTCATAGCAGGAGAAGCTCCTACAGCCCATAAATAAATGAAATGCTCAGCCTTAATGAGAGAAGCCGCTTTTTAGTGAACAGTAAATCTGGGGGCTCATAGCAGCACAGGATGCTGAGACTAGAGGACAGGCGAGTGTCCAACCCTAAGTAAGTCATTTATACCATCCTGTCCAAGACCCAGGGGACATTCCAGAAGAGGGAGCAGAAAACTATGAGAGCTGAAAAATAAGGAGAAAGGCTATGAAATAACATATCTGAGTAAGGCATAACAATTGCAATCACAAACGCACATCAACTGCAGATGCCGCCTGCACTGAGTCTACACAAGAATGGGTCCACCAACAGTCAAGCACTGGTGGAGGAGGGGCAGGGATCCCCAAGCTCAGGCCGAACTGTTTGGTAACAATAGATACAGGGAGCAGAGAAATCATTGCCTGTCGTGCACCCACTGATGACCCATCAGCCACCAATCAATAGTTCCAATCCAGTTGTCACACAGCTGGTCCTGGTTAAACTAAGTAGGTCACAAAACAAAACCCAACCTTAGGAATCTTGGAAAGGGACTGGTAGGGATAGGGAAAGTGTTGACAGAATGAAGTAGAGATAAAGGGACAGGGTGGTCATCAGAATACATTATGTGCATGGATGAAATTGTCAAGTAGCAAAATTAATTCTAAAAGCAAGGCAGAAAAATGGAGAAAGGAAGGAAGTTCAAAGGAGGCTTATCTCAGCATAGGAGCATTTCCTACCAGGAAAGGAAGACAGGCTGCCACTGACTAGGGCAAAGGTTTTCCTAAGTCACTGCCACAGAGTAAGGGAAATATGAACACAGGCAAACTGCAGTCTCATAAGAAAGAAAAGAGAAGTTTTATGAACTACCACATACAGTTGACAAGTTTATGTAGCCATTCTACTGTACTGAAGGTTCTAAGGGAAATTAGTGGCAATTCCTCCTCAGTTTGAGGCTGACTGAAGGAAGAAAGTGTCCTCTTTAATCAACTTTATTCCTGTGACCTCTTCTGAACCTCTGGCTCTTAAACTGGCACTCTGGGCATGAAATGGGGCATTAGGAACAAGATCACCTGCTCTTAGAAGGGAAAAACTTGGCCTTCAGTAAATGTCTTGACAACATGACATATTAGATGAACAACAATCACTTTTCAAATAAACGTGTTGAACAGACATGTAAAGTCTCTGCTAAAAATAAAAATTGGCATTTGGCTTTGTAGTTCTACCTCTGTGGTCCCATTGGAAACATGTGTTTCAAATCTTAGACTATTCAAGACATGTGTTCTGACCTATTATTTATAACAAACTGAAATGGAAAAAGCAGCCTAAAAGCTTAAAGAATTTGCCTGAGGAGTGCAACTGAACACCTCACAGGCTTGTGAGGTGGCCAAATGGGGGACCCACAAATAATTAGGATTTATTCAATGAGGTTTACACAACTCATGAATGTATAGTGAACATTTTCCTTCTTACTATATAACTCATCTTGCAGAAGATATGAGGACATTGTAACAGGCCTTCTTAAAACTTTCAACATCTTTTATTTCTGGTTTGAAATTCAGAAGACCTTGAAGCAGAGGTTGACTTGGACCTGTCTTTCTAGGAGAGCACAACTTGTCTGCTGAAGCTAGCAGCACAGGCATGCCATTCTGGGGTTTTGCGCAGCTAAGAAAGGAACCGGCAGGCCAAACAAAAAGCTGATGAAACCCAGTGTTCAAATAGTTCCTAACTCTGAGTGCAGAAAACTCATTTATAAAAGATGTTACTGAAAGGGAGAGATTTTATTCCTGAGGAATTTTAATAATTACAACAGTTCAGTGCAAATGTTTGCTCATCCATACTTAACTGATGGAGCACCATCTAAGGTAGCCAACTTTCTGTTACTGCCACAAAATACTTAAGAAAACAAACTGAAAGGAGCAATGGTTTGTTTTGGCTTAAAGTATCTGAGGCTTCCAAGGCCACTTGGCTCCACCTTTTCAAGTATCCATCACCTCCCAGTAGCACAACGGGTTGTGAATCAAGCCATTAGCCTATGGACAGTTGTAGGGGACTTAGATCTAAACCATATAGCACGGTCCATGAAATACTTGGGACATGCAGAATACATGATGTCCCTCAAGATGCTTTAATTCCTTTCATTTATCCCATAGTATAAGTGTAAATAAGAGAAAGACTGCTGAGTTTAGAGTGTCTAGCTTTTAAAAATATGCATTTAATATTTTTATTTTATGTGTATGAGTGTATTTGCCTGCATGTATGTAAGTGCACCCATGTCATGCAATAACCCTAAGGTCAGAAGAGGGCATCAAATTCCCCTGGAACTGGAGTTACAGATAGTTTTAGCCACCATGTGCGTTCTAGGAACCAAACCCTGGTCCTCTGTAAGAGCAGCCAGTGCTCTTAATTGTTGAGCCATCTCTCCAGCCCTTAGGGTGTCTAGTCTTAAATTGAAGTTTTGAAAATAGTTTAACAGCAGTTCTACATTCTTTTCTTCCTTTAGGAGATCAACAGGGAAAAAGACACTAGGATTTGTTGATCATATACTGCCATTATGGAAACCCACATAGCTTAATGGGAAGAATCCCAACTGAAACCTGAAGGCTGTGCTAGCACCAGGCTCTAAGTACACCTTAATTTGCTCAGTTGTAAAATAAGGAGTTTAGATTACATAATTCTTAGTTAAACCACTTCCTCTATGAGGTCTTAGGCTTCTGTGGAACTTAGGTATAATTACGGAACATTAGCCTGGAAGGAAAGTCTCAACTGAAAGATAGTGTGTTTTAGACCTGATATTCTACCTGGATGACGTGGTGCATGCCTATAATCTCAGCACTGAAGAGGCGAAGGCAGAAGGGCAGGGAATGCAAGGCTAGCTTGGACTGCACGGTGAGGCCCTGTCTCAAAACAAATCTGACTTTGTCACTGCAGGGTTTTATTTCCTCATCTCTAGGAAGTAGAAAGCAGTATCTGTCATCAACTACAATAGCAAATATGAGATTAGATTATTCCTTATAATGTCTTATATGACAATATACTGCAAAATACCTGAAATATTACATTTTGTTGGTTAAATAAAAATGCTTAAGCAAGTGGGAAAATATCCCTTTTCCAAAGATATTGAAGTGCTTAAAAATGTGGTTCAATGAAACAAACATAGATTTATGTAGAAAGATGAAAATAACTTGAAAGAATGAAGCAGAAAATGGGCTGAGTGTGCAACTGTGTATTAATGGGTATCTTATTGAAGAGAACATACAAATACTACATTCATGAAAAAGCACCAAACATTAGCAGGGATCAAAGAAATACAAATAAGAGCAGCAATGAGATTTTGTTCAATGCAAAAACTGAAGTATTTGATATCAAGTGTTGGTGAAAGGATAAGGAAATGAGTATCGTAACGCACCACTGTTAAATGCACAGCTGATCCAGGCATATTGGAGGGCAGTTTGACAGTGCCCCAGCTTTAAAAGTCTATATCATACGGTTGCTAATTAATTTTTCAATATCTACAAATACATCTAAGAATGATGGGAAAATACATAAACTGTAGCCATAGTTATAAAAGCAAAACATTTGGATGACACATTCCTTAGTCAACAGGGAAGTTGTTCTGATGTGGGTCTGAAGAGATGCCCAAAGGCACAAACAACAGCCTGTACGGCTATTGCTAGGTGGTAGAACCTTCAGGAAGCTGGTCCTAGTAGAGGGAAGTTAGGTCATTATAATGTGCTCTGGAAGGGAATATTGGGAACCAGGCTCTCCCCCAATTCTTTACTCCCAGCCTCCATGAGGCAAAGCCTACGTCTCCCTCATATTCCTGTCACCGTGATATACCCTATCACCATGGACCCAAGGCAGCTGGTCTAGCTAATCATGAGTTAAAACCTCCACAGTTATGGGCTTTCTAAGCTGATTTTCTCAGGCATTTTTGTCACAGTAACAGAAACTGAACACTGCAGAAGTTAAGAAGAGACAGCACATTCATACATACTCTAGGATACTGAAGCAATTAAGAAGAGGTGGAAATTTGTAAACTGACAAATAATTGTCTCTAATAAATTCTATATAGGAAAAAGCTAGTTATGAATCATTTTAGTTGCTTACATATGACTAATCATTGTTGGAGGAAAACGTGAAAATATTCGCAATTGACTGATAACAGTAGTCACCTTTTATTTACATATGACTACACATTAACAAAATATGATGTGTTTTATATTATGTACAATGGAAGAAATCATTTTGAAAATATACACAATTAACTAATAACAACAGTCACCTTTGAGAAGGGTGTATGTAATGAAAAGGACCTGAGCTTATCTGTAGCATTAGAATTTTTCTGAAAAAGAATGTATTCACAAGACCAGAAAGATGGTTCAGTGGGTAAAAGCACTTGCTACTCAAACCTGCGAACCTGAGTTCAGTCCTCAGAACCCAGGTAACAAGCTGGATGTGGTGGTATAAATCTGTAATCCCAGCACTCCCAGGGAGAGGTGAGGTAAAGACTGGAGAATCACCCAGAAACTCGTGGGCCTGCTAGCTTGGAGCACACAGAGCAGCAGCCGAAACAGCAAGAGAGCCTACACACACACACACACACACACACACACACACACACACACACGCACACTAATAAAAAACAAAATAAAAATTCAGAATATACTCTTGTACTAGTTAAAAATTTAAAGAGATTATATTTGAGGGTCATGAGATAATTGGGCTTAAACACTTGCTATTCAATGAAGCTAAAATTAATGAGTTATTTTTTTTCAGGCAGTATTATACAAGGTCTATGGATACACCATGTATTAGAATGCCACCCAGCTGAGCTGACTGACCCGAACCCTTAAAGAACTCAGGCTTTCCTGAAACTTGCTTTTTGATTTACCCAATAGTGAGGTCAATTGACAATAAAATTCAAAGTCTCAAATATTCATAAACTGACTCAGGCTCTTTGAGTGAAGAAGTTGTGGGATTCAAAGGGTGACAGAATTCTTTCATCTTATTGAACTTAAAAGCATGAGGTCAGAGGGGGTGGTGACACTTCTCCAGAGAGGACAGGTAATTATCTTAATCATGGCTGTCACTCTGCCCTGGAGTTGCTGTTTGCCTTTGCCCAGAGCAGACCAGAATTCCACAGCCTGATTGTAATTCTTCCACTGCCTTTTTTAAAAAGTCTATCCTTTCCATCAGCAGTTAGCAATTTTAGAAAACACAATCACATGCTTAACAATGGTTGTTACTTTTAGAAACAGAAAGAATGCAGAATATGAATGTTGGTGACACACAGATAAACCTTGTCCCTTTGACAGACCTACAAGTAGAGGGGTGGGGGAGGATATTACAACAGCCATTTTGTATTTAAGAAAATAAGAATCAGGGCCACTGAGATATCTCAGTGGGTAAAGGTGCATGCCACCAAGCCTGGGGACCTGATTTCTATGGGATCCACAGGGTATAAGGGGAGAACAGATTCCTGTAAGTTGAATATTTACACACACACACACACACACACACAATCAATAAATCTATATGTATACACATAAATAAATAGATGTAAGCCAGGTGTGGTGGCACATGCCTTTAATCCTAGCACTTGGGAGGCAGAGGCAGGTGGATCTCTGTGAGTTCAAGGCCAGCCTGGTCTACAGAGTGAGTTCCAGGTCAGCTGGGGCTACAGGGAGACCCTGTCTCGAAAAGACAAAAAAAAAAATAGATGTAATTTAAGAAAGGACATAAGAAAAAATGTTCTGAAATTTGGGGCTGGAGAGATGGCTCAGCAGTTAAAAGCACTGGCTACCCTTGCAGAGGACCCAGGTTTAGGTTCCCAGTACCCATATGGCACCTAACAACCATCTGTAACTTCAGTTCCAGGGGACCCAATAATTTCTTCTGGCCTGCATGTTGTATGTTTCCACACATGCAGGCAAAAGACACATACATATAAAATTTTAATTGTGAAATTTGTCTGAGGATAAATATCGATTTAGTATTCCCCTTGACTTCAACTCTGTTTTAATATCCTGTTCTGAACTTTATTCTTGAAACTAAGATCTGGAATGTGAAGACATGCATCCAAGTTGATCTTCTAAGTCAGGTAATATTTTGCCCAAGTTTTGCTTCACCAAGTGTCTGGCCCCATTCCACATTCTTTCATAGTATTTTCTTAAACCCTGTCATAACTCTGAGTTATTGTGACCCCTTCATTTCAAATGAAGGAATGAAGCTTACACTCACCACCTCACTGGGAAGTGCTGATGTGATGAATCAAATCCATAGCTCAACGAAAGGCTTTTCCTCCTAATTGAGATTTTGCCAAACTCGAAGATAGCTATCTTCAGCAGACAATGCAGGCCTTGGACCAAGTTCATCCTCAGCAGACACACACCTTTCAATCTAGGTTAACTGACTTTTACAGAACATCTGTTTGGGGGTTTTTATACATGTCTGGATGCCATCTGTTCATATTACCAAAATAAACCATTTCTAAATAATGTCATGTGTGAGCCAACAAGAGGTCCCTTCTTTTCCTCCCTCTCAGGGGGTCTCCCAGCCTTTTTTTGCCTGAAATGAGTGCTCAGGCTTCCCTTTTATTGACCAGAGTAATTTGTTTTAATAACGTCTGAGCACTCTGAGGTAATGGTCTCACCACTTCAACTAGTGCTTTTAAAGGAGAAAGAATCAGGACTGAATAGAACACTTTTTCTTTCTTTTCTTTTGACTCCTAGGTTCAGGAGCAACCAGAAAGATTGACTAAGCACTAAATAAAGATGCTTACTACCGGAAGCCTCAGGAAAATAATTTGAATAAGAATATTTAATTACAGGACCAATTTTAAAGAGACAGATAACTGGGAGGAGGTAAGAGAGCAAGAGAAAGCATCAGAGCAGACTTTCTCAGCATGCTGACTTTCAAAGCTTCTGCCTGAGCTTACGAGGGCTCACCACATGTGAGGCAGCTCTGACATGAGGTAACCAATTCTGATCTGAAAAAACCAAAACCCTCATGTAGGTTAGTTTTGTTAGTTCCATTGTATGAATGAGGAAATGAAGGCTAACAGAAATCAAACCCAAATGTATTTCTATTTAAAAAAAAAAAATAGCGCTCTTGGGACTGGAGAGATGGCTCAGTGGTTGCCTATTGGCTGCTTTTGCAGAAGACCCAGGTTCAAAAAATCCCAGCACCAACAGTGCAACTGTCCATAGCTCTAGTTCCAGGTGGATATGCTGCCCTCTTCTGTCCTCTGTGGGAACTGCATGATACCGTGCACTTACATGCAGGCAGAAACACACACACACACACACACACACACACACACACACACACACACACACACACAATTAGTACTCCCCCCTCTGTCGGCTTCCAGTCTCAGAGGAAAACAAGGCACCCACGCCTGTACCTTTCCTAGCTCAGCTGAAGGCTCGCCGGGGCTGAGCATTTGGGCTGGTTTCCATTGATCCATTTGGGCTTCTGATGCGTCATTGGGAGCTCACAGATGCTTAGTTACAGCCATGGTCAGAAGAAGGTAATTCATTTCAAAGGTGAGAAGCACTCACTTGGAAGGAAGGTGGTTCCTGTAGAAAATTATGAAATACAAAAAAAAAAAAAAAAACCCCAGAAGATGTGAACAGTTGAAGAGAAATACCTCAGTCCTCAGCTCGAGAAACAAAATGTGATAAACCAAGTTGAAACCTTCTGCACACCCTACCCTGATTTCATCTCCTCTTTCCCATCCAGAGATAACCACTCTCCTGGATCTGAAATATGTTATTGTCTTGAAGTTCTCTACAACTTCCATATATTTATAAACTTATAAAATATGTTAATTTTCCATAGTTTAAATTTTATATAAATGAACTCATTTTAAGTTGTTTTGTCATCATGTCCACAATATTTGGCCAAAGTCACTTATTGTAACTACTAAACAGTATTTTATTGTCTGGAAATATCACAGTTGGTTTAAACATTCTACAACACCTGGATATTTCCCACCTTTTCACATGACAAAAAGTGTTACTAATCTTTGTTTCTCATTAAGCTTTTCATGGGAATGATCATAAAATTAAAGTTGCTAGTAAATATGATAATGTACTCCCCGTTCTCACAGGCTGGGGCATTTTACGCACTGAGACTTTATTTCCCACAGGCTCCTCAGCTCTTGGCATTTTTAGAGTTTCATCTTGTATCAATGTGAAGGACTGACTGGAAAAGAGTATCTCATGATTTTAAAGCTCCGACTTTTGGGCACAGGCCCTAGTCAGTGACATTTCACACATTCTTAAGCTTTTGTTTTTCTTGTTCTGTCTGTTCCTACTTATGCCTACATTTCTTTTCTTTTCTTTTTTTGGGGGGGGTCTTTTCTGAGACAGGGTCTCCCTGTAGCCCCAGCTGTCCTGGAACTCACTCGGTGAACCAGGTGGCTTGTGAACTTCACAAGAGCCGCCTGCCTCTTGCCTCCCAAGTGCTAGGGATTAAAGGCAAAGATGCACCACCATTGCCTGGCTTATGCCTAATTTCTATTGGGATTCTGCTCTTCTACTGATTATAGGTAATGTTTATTAATTTACGTACAATGTTGTCTTCCACATGCATATTGTCCTTTAGTATTGGTAATGGCCAAGCAAACCCAAACCATTCAACAAGTTTTCTACATTTTGGTGCCTTCTTTCTCTTTTTATTTTTCAAAAGTGTTAAAAATGGGGCTTTTTTTATGATTACTGTGATTTAAAACCATCAATGCTAATGGTACTTGTAGTGAAGTTTACATAGAGTTCTCTACTTTTTTTGTAGGGGAGGGCAGGAGTTGAGACAGGATCTAATACAGTCCAGGCTGGCTTTGAACCCACTATACATCCAAGGCTGGCCTTCAACTCATCATCCTTCTTCCTCCACCTCCCAAGTGCTCGCCTGTTTTGGAGTTTTTTTGTCTGTTGTTGTTGTTTGTTTTTTTATTTAATTTTATTGATGCTTTTTGCTGCCATTTGATACATCATTTTCCAATTCAGATCAGGTCTCTTATTCCCTTTACCTTTCCCCCCACCCCCACCCCATCCCAGATTCATGTATTCTGCCACTAACTGTCTCTGCATCTTTCAGGTTTTTTTTTTTTCATTTTTTAGCTATATCTCAAGTGATAATCCATGAGCTTACAAGCATCTTACATGCAAAACCAACTGCGACTGTTGTGCCCAAAAACCCCCACAGTCCCAACCATCAGTGGGGGGGGACAAGTTGTTTGTTCAATCAATTGATCAAATAGTGGTCCAAGACTACATCGCATGTAGTTCACCATTCACCCCAATCGCAGCCTTTACATTCTACTCATGCCCCCTCTCCGCCAGATTGTCCCTAGTTAGAAAAGGGGACAGGTGGATGAGAAGTAAAAACCACGTCCACTCCTCTATGGAGACTGTTGACTTGGACTCTGCGTAATTCTGGTTGTTTCCTTACCTGGTCTGACAGTTTGTTCAAGGGTAACCTTTCTATCACTACTAATGAGCACACAGCAATTAGATATATAGGTATTTATAAGGCAGAAATCTTACTGTGTAACTTGGGCTGGCCTGGAATGCAGTATGTAGCCCAGGCTGTCCTCAAAGTCCCTGGGATTCTCTTGTGTCTGCTGGATAACAGCTCAGGCCTCTACTTTAGATAGATTTCCTTAAAACAAAATAATCTTTATGTGATCGGCTCAGAACATTTCTTTGTTAGTAATGTGGGGACTTTCTTTTTGTCTGTGCTTCCAAAAGAGGTAGCATTGTATAGGGTTAAAACTTTGGTGTGACAATCTCTTTCCACAGGGCTTTTTTGGACTCTTTCCACAGGGCTTTTTTGAACAAATTATTTAAAAATTTCCTAACCAGAGATAAGCACTCTGCAGCTTCTTGTTCTCTGCACATTGGTCAGTTGTGGGTTTCTCACCATCCACTGCATCTGGAAATTTCTCTGGTGAGCATTGCATTCATCCTATGTGTAGAAGTTACATTGAAGATGTATCACTTAGGGCTAAGCATCCCCACATATCTATTTACATATATACTATATATTATATATATATATTATATATATATAATATACATTCCCACCCAATTATATATTATAATAATTCTATATTAAAATATATAATTGGGTGGGAATAAGAGAGAGGCATAGGGTAGATCTAAATGACATCAAATAATTATATCATATGAAAATCCCAAAAATTTAATGAAAATTTTTAAATAATGTCCTAACCTTAGTTTCTGCATGTGGAAATGTGACAACTGCTACCTTTTGTCATGAGCCTTTGTTTGAGGGTTAGGTGAGATCATGTTAAGTGTTTTTGCATTTAATCAATGGTAGTTAATTATTGATCACATGGTCTAAATGAAATCCTCATCCAACTAAAGGATGCTTTAAAATGGTATAATCAAATTCTCAAAGAAAATTGTCTCTTTCTCCTCTTTTTTAGAGGTTCCTGTTGGAGGACTAAGATTTCTGTGGAAAAGTTAGAATTCTGTGAAAGGAACTGAAATTGAGCTAGATCCCGAATAACCCTGTTGGTCTCATGGAGCAACTCGGCTATACAAGAAGACAGCGTGTTATAGCCCGGGCCTGGAGACCAGCAGAAGCTGAACATATAACCCGTCCCACTGAGGTCACACAGGCTAACCCAGGTCGCCACTGGCAGAACATTTTGTTTGGCCACAGTGTTTTTCAAAGTTGCAGAATACTGCAGTTGTTCTGTTGTATACAATGTACTTATTCTTGGCATTCCCCAGCTCTCTATTAAGGCATATTTGTCTCCCTCATGGACACCTCTAAGGCATACACAGAAACACCCAATATACACACCAATGCTCAAATTGAGCTAACAGACTGTAAACAGAAAGCAACTCTTGGTAAAATAATAGAAACTGGTTTGGATTTTGCTTACCAACTATGATCTACTGGAGCCTCCTGGAGACATCGAGTTGCTTAGCATTTCCCAAGTACATGTCCATTTTTCCTGACGAGAACTCAGGCGTTCTTAATGTCAAGAAGTTTCAGTATTCTTTTAGCATAATTTAAAAATATCTACTATTTTTATTTTGTGTGTATGAGTGTATTGCCTGCATATATGTAAGTGGACTCATGTCATACAATAACTACAGAGGACAGAAAAGGGCATTGGATCCCCTGGAACTGGAGTTATGGACAGTCATTAGCCATCATGTGAGTGCTGGGAATCAAACCTGGGTCCTCTGCAAGACCAGCCAGTGCTTCGAATCACTGAGCCATCTCACCAGATCTTAGATCTTCTAGCACCTTTAACAAATAAATCTAAAGGTGCTTTGAGATTATATATATATATATATTATCATATATATATTATATATATATATGTGTTTGTGTGTGTGTGTGTGTGTGTGTGTGTGTGTGTGTGTGTGTGTGTGTAATGGTGAAAATTGCGTAAAGAAAACCAGCAACCTGAGCTTAGAACCCTGAAGTATCCGTTTTACCATCTGTGGGACCTGACATAGTCACCTGGCCCTCAGGCTACATACACACAAGGCACATCTGCAAAGAGAAGTAAGAAATTAGAGATAACGTACTTGGGCTGGTGGTGACTGGGCCTAGGGGAAATTAATCCCAGACCTTGGGAGGTGGAGGCAGGAGGATGACAAGTTCAAGATCATCCTCAGCTGTGTAGTGAGTTCAAAACCTGCGTGGGCTACATGATTTAAAACAAAACTTTCTTAAAAAGAAATTAAACTATGTAACCTATTCTTTTTAAGATTGTCTCTTACTTTGCAAGGCTATATGTTTATAGACTTTAAATGTCAGGAGAATAAGGGAGAATTCAAGCATTTTGGTAGAACCTCTCTGTTACCATGTGCCAGCGTGTAGGTTTCACAAGGACCAATGCAGTAGATGAATGTGTCTGTTGGGGAGGACATGTCACAGGTCACCTGGGTCCCTAGGGTTGAGAGGGAGGCAGCAGCAGGTGGGGGGGGCATTTCCAGACCTCATTTTCACTTCCCCTGTAAACAAGCGGCTGGAGGGAAGTGCCAGGGCTCCAGTTGCTTCCTCTGTTGCTAATTTTGCTGCTTTGTGCAAAGGCTGCTGCTTCTGCTGGAAGCTAAGTAGGCCAGGGTTGCCCTTGGCTGGCTAATCCAACATGGCTGCTGGCCTCCTGGAAGGTGAAGGCGGTGGGCAGGAAAAGGGCTTTCAGATATTTACCTCTTAGAGGATCTTCCAGAACAGAGTCCATGCCAGCTCGTCTTATCTCCCACTAAGTGGGCAAGAGTCAGTGGGCATGGAAGGGGGAAGGTGGGCAGATGGAGCCTTAGGAGGCAGTGTGAGATCCCAACGTTGTCCTACCAGATGTTCTCTTCAAGGTGGAAGTTCATCTCTCAATTATTCTCCTGACAAGCATTGGAAAATGATAAGAAATGTGTCTCCAAGAACAAGCACAAACCCATTCTGCTTCTGCATTCTGCCAAGGGATCATTGTATGACCTGAAGGGTCAGGAGACCCATTTTAAAATATATTATTGCTTAGGCTTGAAATACCACCACATCAAGAACCATTGTTATATCTTAAATGTGTGTCTGGGTACTGTGCTGAGATATCTAGATGCTTTCTCTGTGCAGAGTGTCTGCCTTGCTCCCCAAGGAAAGCTTTTCCCGAAGAGAAGTGTGTTCTGGGGGTACAGAAACAAATATCACAGGTGGTGTCTCTCTGGCTTTTATGTCTCCAAGGACTGAGCTCCTTGGGAAGATTGTATTAAGAAGGTGGGGAAGTGTGGCTCCTTGAAGAAGGGCAGCCCCTTAAGCAGAGAGAGCTTCATGGAGCACGCAGATATGCACATTCCCTACATCACGAAGAGACTCTGAAAAGGGGCAGGAAGCTGGACCTATGGAGTCTAGGTACTCAGCTCTGACGTTTCTACCTACACATAACTGAGCCACCACAGCTTTGCTAAACAGGCAACCAGAGTCTCGGTGCCAACACTAGACTTCCCTGTGTTTCCAAAATTATTTCAGCCTGCTGAATTGCAGCCTGAAGAGCAGGCTCCTGTCTCCCAATCCCAGGGTAGAGCTAAAGGTCTTAAGCCACATCTACATTGGAGATCCTGAAGACTGTTTGATCTTGACTGAACACAGCATCATGAGTGTAGAGAGATGGAATGTTGCAAATTAAGAGCCAAAATCTTCTTAGACTATCTTGATTAGCCGTTACATTCAACCTCTGCATCTGACCTCGCATTCCTGTGACTATTAGGTAAAACTCCTGGAATGTATTGCTAAGCTCAGCAGACACAAATAAAAATCTAGCCTCTAACCTTTGGCCTCCACCCACCCCAAAGCTAAGATTAATATAACATCTGGAACCTATAGAAGATATTTGTCCTCTTTGCTATAGGCTTCCTATGTAACATGCCTCCAAGGTATCTACTACTGTGGAAGTTCATTTGTCTTCTTCCACAGTTCCAGAGCCTGTTAGTTATTCGGGGCACAGCAAATATGTGTTCTGGATCTTTGGCCATTCATATTTGGCTTATACTAAATGATCTCTTATTCTTTTGGAGTAAGAACTGTGCTTTTGTATCAATACCAGTAATGACTAACCTTAGAAGAGGCTTCTCAGAAACAAGAACTTAGTCTTCACCCTCTTAGGTTTAGTACTTGGGGACTTGCTAATTAAACTAACAAAAAAATTTCAAGAGACACAGCAGATTTTTATTTGTGTATGTTTGTGGAAGTTCACAGAAAAGTGTGACTTGAGGAGGTGGCTGGATTTGGAGCTAATAATCCACCTCAGTAGGGGTAGGAGAGAAAGAAAAAGGCATTCATGGGAGAACATGAAATTTTTAGGAAAGGTAGATGGGCCCTTAAGGGAATAGATGGTAGATACAGAATATTTTGTAGCATTGTCTGTCCCGGGCTTTCTTAGCTTGACGCCCACTTCTCTCTGGCAAAAAGAGTCAGTCTTCTCTGTGAAATTTTCAGGGAGATATTTGTGATAGTTGAGTTCTTCTATGAGATTCTTCTTTTAGATAGAGGCAGAATTCTCATATATAATACATACTAGATATATGATACATACTAGTTTGAACATGTCATTTAGTACAGGACAAATGAATACACATAATGAACTTTAAAAAAATAATTACAAAAAAATTAAAAAGAACTCTTCCCATGGAGGAATATTTCAGAACTCTCCCGATTCAGATACAAACTGAATTTAAGAAAGCAAAGACATGCTATACTTTGCTCACACTCAAGTTCATGGAGTGAAGTTCATAGGAGCTTCAAATGGAGAAGTTCCTAAAGTATATTAAATAGGTTCACTTATTACCAGTTATTAATGGGCTAGTACAGCTTTCTTTCATTAGGACAATCACATTAGAATCTGAGAGGTAAAACCAGAAAGGTTTGGGAGGAATCACAAGGAATGAAGGCTTACTGGTAGAACTGGTCAAAGCCATTTTCATGGGATGTCAGAATATGACTCTTTCTACTCAACTGTCCCCAAAAGTTTCTTCCTTAAAGCTAAACTACCATTATCATCCAAGAAAAAAAGCACTGGCCAGCATGAACACCTGTCCTCTCTCTCAAGATTCAGAGGGCTTGGGGCATAAAAATCTTTAAACAAATCCCAGCACTCGAGATGCAGGCAGATCTCTGTGAGATTGAGGTCGGCCTGGTCTCCATAGTGAGTTCCAGGCCAGCTGGGGATGCAAAGTGACCCTGTTTCAAAAGGACACAAAAAATATTTAAACATAGGAGTTGAGTGACACCTTAGTGTAAATTATTGTTTCTGCCAGGCATGGTGGTGTACGCCTTTAATCCCAGCACTAGGGAGGCAGAGGCAGGCGGATCTCTGTGAGTTCAAGGCCAGCCTGGTCTACATAGCAAGCTCTAGGCCAGCTGGGACTAAATGGAGACCCTGTCTCCAAAAATATTATTTCTTTGACATTTCTTTTTTCTTCTGAAATGTTTAGGCTCTGCTGTGAAAGAATGGCAGAAGGTAAAGTGTTGAGCCTCTTGGGTGCGGGTGCTCAAATTTCTGATAGTCTCTGAATAAAGTCTCTTTCCTCTTCTTGTTAACCTCAACACCTCTGCACTTCCCTAGACTACTAGCAATTGTTAAGCAGTGTACTATTTACTGAAACCTTGGTAGTGTAATAAGGGATAACATTTTTCCACAGCAAACTCTTTCAAAATGTTGTTAAATATCTCTGTTCCCCCAGCTCTCATTTTGGCTGTTCAGCAATAGGGTGTTCTCCTTTCTGCTTTTCCCAAGCAGGGCCCAGTTTCCTCTATTTTGCTGAGTAATTCAATGCTTCTCCTAAATTTGCAAACCCTTAGGTCTTCAACAAGGCAATATGTCTACATGGTGTGGGACTTTCTCTCACTTAGAAAGACATTCAATAAATAATTATTACTATTTGAAAATTGCCTTACATACTGTACTTTGACTTACTCTCACCTTGTCCTCCATCTTCACTAGGTAGTTGATTAAAGTGTATTTTCCCACATATGTTGACAATTTCTTAGAAGAATGTTGACCACCAACATAATTTTCTTTGGCTGTTTGTATAACAATGCAGCTACATGTCAGAATCATTAGTTGGTTCTAAAAAAAAATCCCATGATGTGGGAAATTCAGAAGCCAAATGTTTCAGAAAATATGTTCTTTCCCCAAGGGTGAACAGAAACTTCTGATTTTTTAATATTCTTTTTAAAAAAGCTGGAGAGATGGCCTAGCGGTTAAGAGCACCGACTGCTCTTACAGAGGACTCGGGTTCGATCCCCAGCACCCACATGGCGGCCGAGAACCGTCTGAAACTCCAATTCCAGGAGAACTCCAGCTCCAGGGGAATCCGACACCCTCTTCTGACCTCCGCGGCATTGCACGACACGGGTGCACAGACCTGCATGCAGATAGTACATTCATACACATACATAAATAAATAAAATTAATAAAAAAAAATTAAAAAAAAATATTGTGCTGGGGATCGAACCCGGGTCCTCTGCAAGAGCAGTCGGTGCTCTTAACTGCTAGGCCATCTCTCCAGGCCTAGCTCACCTCTTATTTTACTTACTAAATAATTAGGTATTGAGCTGAACTATTGTGGCATAAGACATAACAAAATGTGAGGAGTTATTACTATCTTAAGGTTGATGGAATTCAGTGAGATGATGGTATTCTATTGGCTAATATTTTATTCATTCATGTAGTACAGCTTTTCACAAATGAGGAGCAAGAGAAATAAAGAGAAATGTGAGTCAAAAAAAAATAAAAAAAATATTGTGCTAAGATCTAAGTAATTTATTTTTTATTTATTTTATTTATTTTATTTTTTTATGTGTACGATTGTACTGTCTGCATGTAGGTTGGTGCACCCGTGTCATGCAATGCTGTGGAGGTCAGAAGAGGGTGTCAGATTCCCCTGGAAATGGAGTTAAAACAATTCTTAACCGCCATGTAGGTGCTGGGACTAAAACCTGGGTCATCTGCAAGAACAGTCGGCACTCTTAAGTGCTGAGCCATCTCTCCAGCCCTGATTTTTTAATATTCTGAAGCACCTGGCAAACAATGCATCTGAACCTACTGAGGCCACACCTTAGTGAGTGAGAAGCCCAAGGGTGCACAGCCAAGAAAGAAAAGAACGGAGACAGCTTGATTACGGCATGTAAAGAGAGCACAGGGTTATTTCCAAAGCAAAATTCTCTCCAAACAAAGGAATCTGTGCGTTTAGTTAGAGAACCTATACATATCCATACAGGAAAACACTTTGGGGTGGCCCCTCTCCTGAGCATTCTGTTAAAAAGGACATTCTGGAACATTTCAGTATAGTCATTGTTAGTGAACACATCTTAGCTCAAGCTCATAGGGCACATGATCAAATGGTTGAAGTGGTAGACAGAACACGTGTTTGGCTTGTATGAGAAAGTTTTACCGGTAACCAAGTAAAAAAAACATTTAAAAATGTTTCATTTAACGTGTATGAATGTAAATGAAGCTGTGTTGTGCAATGCCCCTGGATGTCAGAAGAAGGCATTAGATCCTCTGCAACTGGGGTTACAGATGGTTGTTAGCCACCATTCAGATGGCAGTGGCTGTAGAAATTTACATTACTTATGCTGCCTTATCATTAATTATCTTTCTCTAGCCATCTGGAGAATCATAGAAATATATGCATAGTTGTGGGTGAACTCTTATATTGGAAGATTGGTATAGACTTGCCTCTGTTAATTTGCTTCATAGCTATGAAGAAGAATCAGGTCTCCGTTGAACCACTCTTGATAGATTGATTACTGAGTAGTGTGTGCTGTGTGTGTGTGTGGTATAAACAAAAACATTGAGATCTCCTGAGACCAGCTGAAGCACAGGAAGGCATCTGAAGGAGGCAAGCAAAGCAAGCATTCAACACAGTGAAGAGGCATTTAGGACTCACATTGGAATATAGGCAAGGAGAAGCCCATATGCCAGGAACACAAAGAAGAGACAACACAGGAAAGGGGCAGGATTATCCCGCACCAAGCTCTACCAACCCTATGGAAGATTCCTAGAGTGGGATCCCTCTGGAGATGGCCCAGGACACAGATATCAGAAACACAATTGGGAACATATTTAAAGAACTACAAGATTATAAAGAGCAAATCAAAGAACTAAGAAAAGACAATGAAGAACTCAAGAAGGACCTAGAGAGAGAGAATGACAAACTCTAGAAGAAAGTAGAAACACTGAAAAGATCCCATGCTGAAAAAGATAAGGAAACCAACCAGCAAAGCAAAGAGCTACAGGAAGAGATTGAGAAGCTCCAAAAAGAAGTAGAAATACTAAAGAAATCAGAAGAGGAAATGAAAAAGGAAATCAAACACTCATCCAATCAAGAGGAAAGGAATGGAAAAAGCCTCAGAAGCAGAATGGAGGAAGCAGAACAAAGAATATCAGACCTGGAAGATAACACAGAACAACT
>VZQC01011451.1:694008-752899 GCA_009823505.1 Rhizomys pruinosus
TGTGCTTTTGTATTTGTATTGGTTTTTCTCTTTTTAGTTTGGGGGAAGTTTTCATTCATCTATTATTCTGTTGAAGATCTGATCACTACCATTCTCTGGGATTCTTCTCCTTCCTCTATTCCTATGTGTGGCAGGTTTGGCTCTTTTCATAGTGTCCCACAGTTCCTGTTGTTCCACTTTTGTGTATTTTTAAATTTTCATAATCTTAACTTGAGGTTTCGTATATATTCATGATTGTGAGATCTTGATCGTCAATTGCTCCTTTAACAAAGATGTAATGGCCCTCTTTGTCTCTTTTGATTTCTTTTGCTTTGAAGTCTATTTCGTCTGATATTAGAATAGCAACACCTGCTTTCTTTTTGGTACCATTTCTTGGAATACTTTCTTCCATCCCTTCACCTTAAGTTGGTGCCTATCCTTGAAATTGAGATGGGTTTCTTGTAGACAGCATATAGATGGATTTTGTTCCCTAATCCATTCTCCCAGTCTATGTCTTTTGATTGGGGAGTTTAGCCCACTAATATTTAAGGTTATGGGGCTGGAGAGATAGTCTAGCAGTTAAGAGCACCGACTGTTCTTGCAGAGGAACTGGGTTCGATTCCCTGCACCCACATGGCAGCTGAGAACAGTCTGTAACTCCAATTCCAGGAGAACTACAGTTTCAGGAGAATCTGACACCCTCTTATGACCTCCTCGGCATTGCATGACACAGGTGCACAAACCTACATGCAGACAGTACATTCATACACATAGAACATAAATAAAAATTTTAAAAAATATTTAATGTTATAATTGAAAGATGGATGTTGCTTCCTTTCACCTTCTTATCCATTTTGACTTTTAGTCTCTGATTCTAGTCTTATCATTATGTTTTTATTAGTTTCTTTTCCTAGGTGCTTGAGGATGGTTGCTCCTCTCTTCTGCCCTTTGAATTGCTTCAAGTATTTTATGAGGAGTTGGTTTTCTGGACATGTATTCTATCATCTTGTTTATGTCGTGGAAGATTTTTCTCTCTCCTTCAACTATAATCGACATTTTGCTGGGTAAAGCATTCTGGGTTGGCATCCATAGTCCTTTAACACTGGAAATGTTTTGCTCAATGCTCTTCTTGTTTCGTGGTTTGCACCGAGAAGTCAGTTGTAATTCTGATGGGTTTCCCTTTGTATGTGACTTGTTTTTCTTTTGTAACCTTCAGAATTTTGTCTTTATTTTGGGCATGTACCATTTTAACTATAATATGGTGTGGGGAGTTTCTTTTCTGATCTTGTCTATTTGGGGTCCTATGTGCTTCTTGTGTTTGTATGGGTTTGTCTATTTTTAGTTTGGGGAAATTTTCATCTATTATTCTGTTGAAGATCTGATTAATACTGTTCTCTTGAGATTCTTCTCCTTCTTCTATTCCTAATGATGTGGAGGTTTGATCTTTTCATAGTGTCCCATATTTCCTGGTCATTCCACTTTTGTGCATTTTTAATTTTTTCATATTCTTTATTTGAGCTTTTTAGTTGCTCTGTGTTATCTCCCAAATCTGATATTCTTTGTTCTGCTTCCTCCATTCTATTTCTGAGGCTTTTTCCTTTCCTTCTTTTTTTTTTTTTCAGAGAACTAAGGAGAGATCCTTTCTTCTTGATTGGATGAGTGTTCTGTTTCCTTTTTCATTTCATCCTGTGATTTCTTTTTCCATTTCCTTTTTGAACTTCTCAGTCTCTTCTTGGTGCTCCTTACTTCGTTGGTTGGCTTCCTTTTTCAGTGTTTCTACTTCCTTTCAGTTTGTTTTTTTCTCCCTCTAGTTCTTTCTGGAGTTTGTCAATCTCTTCCTTTAGTTCTTTCTGAAGTTTGTTGTTGTATCCCTCTAGGTCCTTTTTGAGTTTTTCATTCTCTCTCTTTATTTCTCTGAATTCTTCTTTATTTTCTTTAATTTCTTTAATTTTTAATTTTTTTATTTCTTTAATTTTAATTTAGAGCTTGGTGCAGAATTATCCTGCACCTTTCCCATGTTGTCCCTTCATCGTGTCCCTGGCGTGTGGGTTTACCTTTTGTGATTCAAATCAAAAATGTCTTTTCACTATGTTAGAGGTTGGTTTTGCTTGCCTCCTTCTGATGCTTTTTTTTTTCTTTCCTCCTCCTTGTTTATGGAGTATTGACTTGTCTAGGTTTCAGGCTTTCAATTTTGCTTATATATTGGTTATTGGAAGTCTAAGTCACTCTTCCCTTCCTGTTCTGAAGGTTTTCCAAAAAAGTCCACTTGGATACTCTCTCATCAATTCCATTTGGGGGGGGGGTGGATATGCCTGACTTAGCTCACTCCCCGGTACCTGTCTGGAGTGACTTCCGGGATCTGTCCTTCAGGCCCCCCCCCCCCGCAGAAAGACACAATGGCACTGAACCAAACCCATCCAACACCGAACCGAACCCACCCGGCACTGGCTAAAAAGGTGAAGGGCAGCTCCACCCAGACAGTCACCCCCTACAAGGGTTTAGAGTTTAGGCCCTTTTCCAGCGGCGTTGCAAGTCACGGGTGCACAGACTTGCATGCAGACAATACATTCATACACATACGGAAATAAAATAAAAAATGTGATCTTCTGTGTACTGTATAGGTTTTTTCTTTCTTTCCTCAATGGTTCTATCTAAAGACAACCACTGTATTGTAACAGCTGTGCTGCTAACATTTTTCATTTCCTTACCTCTCATATCCTACTGGCTTTCCAGTCAACCCTGCCACACACCATCTTCTTCCTTCTGTTCCTATTCTTCCCAGTAGGTGCAACTCATTCAGAGCTAGGCTATTCTAATTCAGTTGGGTGTCTGCGTAGAGAACATGAAATTCTAAAGCCACTTTGTCCCCTTTAAGGAATCCTTATTAAGAATTGTATTAGTTACTTTCCTCACCACTGTGACAGAATGTCTATAAGAAGCAATTTTAAACAGGAAGGATTTATTCTGGCACATGGTTGGAAGGGACATCCGTCCATCAGAGTCGGGAAGGCATAGGGAGTGGCTCCATGGGGGCAGGAAGCTTGCTTCATCTCAGAGGAACAGGAAGCAGAGATCTTGAGTCAGAATCGGAGAAGCAGAAACGGGCTATAACCTCAAGTCCCGCCCCCACTTCCTCCAGAGAGGCAGCACCTTCTAAAGGTTCCACAGCTACCTAAAACAGCACCGCCAGCTGGGACCAAGTGTTCAAACACAGGAGCATTTGGGGCAGATTTCACATTCAAACCACAACAGGAGCATTCTCCTTTCCATGCTCCTAGCTGAAGGCCAGGAGGAGTTGTGTTCCTTGGAGTAGTCTGGAGATAAAAATCAAGGTAACACAGCAACCTATATCAAGCCTTCCATCTACTGTATGCTGATGATTGAAAAAGACACTGCTATTTCCATAGGTCCCAGAGAAGACAGATGAGGAATTCATTGGCAAGATTATGAGTACTGCTTCTTACAGTATTTATTTGTGAAATACAGATGAGTCATTGAAAGGGTATTGCTCCAAGATTGCAAGAATTTTCATATGAATCAAGAGGGTTAGAAAAAATAAAAGACTTCTTAAGAAAGAGGAGGGGAGAGACATGAATCAGCAAGGAGCCCATGTGTGGTACTGCGTGGGCCAGTTCTGGAGTAGCGTATTTCCTCTTGGTATGTGTGGAACTTAACAGAATGTGGAACATTTGTGTTGGAGTCTATACATTCTTAACAACAATCATTACCTGACTGAGAGCAGAGTTTGCTCAAGTTTTTCCTATAAGACCATAAAGCTATCACTGAATAAAACTATTAATGCAAAGCTAGAACACTTGAACAACAGTTATTGACAAACTACTTCAAGTCAAATGTTTTCCAAGGTGCAGAGATGGATGATCAACAGTTCCTGCTTTTGAGAAATCTATGATCTAGTCAAGGGTGGAGATAACTCTCTTTTCTTTCTAAGCCTAGCTGCTCAATGCATATGTTTCAACATGACCTATAAAATTCTCACCAAAACTACTATTGTTGGTATAAGAGAATGGCATTAGCAACAAAATAATGATTTTAACACTGTCCAATACTGTTGCTTATGTCCCATCTGTAAATCTTTCCAATGTTTTCAATTAAAACGATGTTAAATTCATCTTAATTTCCCCCCTTTAAAACAGCAATTCAAATCTTTTTATTGCAGTTATTTTATTTTTCCAAACTTGTAATTCTTTTAAGTAGCCTTATTGACCATGTCTCTAGTACTACTGAACAACATTAAGTTCCAAGTCCTGTACTACATATAGGGAAATGGTAGTGAATAAAACAAATGAGTTTCTATCTCATGGACCTGGGTTCCTAAGCCTTTCTGAATCGCCTTGGTCATTCCTATAGCCTCTATATTCATAAGTTTAAGGAAAGGTCTGGCATAGGGGACACCATCGTCTGAGACTCAAGATTCAACGGGATCACTGTCACTTCTAGCTACCCCGTCTCTGGGCTATGGTCTGTGTCCCATGGCTGAAAGGAGGATATGGCTTAATTATTATTATCACAGGCTGATGAAATTCAAGAAGAATATAGCAGGTTGTTTAAGATGGACCCAAGGCTTGACATTTGAAATGTAGTACATGGTCCACGGAGAATTGTTAGATGGTTATGCCTACCAGTTCTGCAGTCTGCAGGTAGGAGAATTAGTCCATTAGTATGTTTATAAACCCACACTGAGTACAAGCTCCAAGTCACTGTGAGCCTCAGCATGACAGAAAGTAAATGTTCTAGGCAGTCAGGGTCAAGGGGACTATGTACAATGGATTTAGCCATGTGACTGACAATACTTAGGTAAGCAACCAAGGGCTCCAAAGGAAGTAGTAGTAGATTATATTTCCTCAGGAACAAGGTAAAGGTCTAGTTAATTTTTGTGGTTCAGGGTTTCTGGGAACAACAGCATTGTAAAAGATCAATCAAAAGCATTGTGTACAATGATTATACAGTTAAGTTTATATATCCCTAGATACATACAAAACAATTCTCTTAGGTAACAAAAGGGACCAGAAGGACTTGGGACAATAAAAACAGCTCTTCTGAAAAAGTCTTATTGGGTTTCTGACAGCTTAAAGGTGACTAATATGGAAATAAACACTGAGAATTTCTGGTTCTGAGAGATAAGATTAACATCAGATCAGAGGTCTGTATGGGAAAGGCCTGAAGACAAGGCAGTACTCCACAGGCCTGGCACAGGCTCCTGGTGAGGAAGGTGTCCAGTATGATTCAGTGTGGTGAACCTGTCCCCTGGGACAGGCAGCAAACAATGGAACCTGGGAAGGTTCGGGGGACCTTGAATGGGCACATGATTTATTACCACATTTCAAACTTTGAGCCCACTTACCAGTTTGGCCTTTTTATTAACTCTCCTTCAGAGTCATTCATACTACCAATTTATTCTTGAGAATCTCCAGGTAAAAACTGAATCATCAGAAAGATTGATCAGATTTAGCTAGGGATTCTTGTAAACCCCACTTTTCACCATCATTCCGCTGCTCTCAAGGCACAAGGTTAACATGAAAGCAAGGAGCAGTGTCTGATAGACTCAGATTTAAAGGTTATCAGGGGCACTGTGTTTACTACTGTGAGGTACATTAGAGTGGACCAGACTCTGCGGAGCTAGAAATCCCCTCTGGCACGTACTACACTTCTAAATTAGTGGTGAAGACTAGTCACAACTGAGCAGCACTATGGGAAAGATGACTCAAAGCAAAGGAACGCCAGGTGAACATGCCACTCTGAACCAGAAGGCTGCACTTGCTAAGGGAGCACACAGGGTCCAGTAGACTCACGGCAACCTGGCATGGGGCAGGGCAGAGGTGGGCTTCAGAGGAAGACCTGGTGACGCCTGTGCCAATGCAATAGACCATCAGCCAGGAAATGTGAGTGGAATAAAGCTACAATCTGTATGCTGATTTCCTCCATGTCCTTGGAATCCATAGGAAGCCTGCGTTCTGTTATTCAGTCTTAGATAGTGGGATTTAGACATGAATACTGCCAAGAAGTTGAGTAGAATAAATGAGCTATGGATTTACCACTGCCCTGCTTAATAAGAGCATCTCCAGTTGGTACCCACAAAGAAAGGAGGTGTTTGCAAGCATGGACAAGTCAGAGTAAGCTTCCCTGAGAGTGGAGAAAGCAAATACTTGCTATTGCGTCTTTGGATGTGGAAGATTTAGGAACACTAATAAAACACCCAGTGTTAAGTTCTGTTTTTTATGGAAATACAGCTCTATTTGCTCTCTGCCACCAGACAGATGCTGAGCTAGAGCTCGAGCCCATCGCCCTGTTCCCTCTTTACACTGTAAACCTTTGTAAGGTAACCTCTGACCCCCAGTGGGGTTTTTTGTTTGGTTGGTTTTTTTGTTTGGTTGGTTTTTTGTTTTGTTTTGTTTTGTTTTTGCAAGTAGGATAATGTGTGTCAAAGAAATCGAGAAGCTTGTTCAAATTCACAGAAATTCAGCTATATTATGTTTAGATGCTGAAATTTGTCCTCTTCTCTTGCATCTTGGTGACCTTGAACTTCTGCTTCTTTCTCCAACATCATTGCTACGGCCACACCACAGACCTCTCCTGCCCAGCTCACTCCTACTTGTCCTTCGCATAGGGCTTATTTCACTTCCTCAAGAAGTCCTTCCTGTCTCACCCTCCCTCCCCCAGTTTGGTTACCCATCCTCCTACACAATTCCATTTCCTCATCCCAGTATTTATCATTTTAGTGAAAGTACCTGTTTATTAGCCCTGTCTTTCTCTTGGCTATAATGTCCATGGGGCTAGAGCCAATGTTTTATTCATAACAATATTTTTAGTAGGGTTAAGAGGGGCTGGGCTGGTTTACAGTGGAATTCCATAAAAGTCTTTGAGTGACTGAGGACCACTGTTTAGAAATGAAGGCCAAAGAGGAGATTATAGGATATAGTAACTGAGGCCAGCTCCTGAGTGGCTGGGAAGAACTGGCTTCAATTTCTCCTCTGGGCCTGTGTCTGGCCTGCAGAAAAGGACTTCGGAAGGAGGGCTATGTAGACTTGTATCCCGCAAGTTCAGGCCCAGAAAATCCAGACAGACACACTCGTTGATAGAAGTGTTCTTCTTAGAAAGGAAGGTAAAACTTCAGAAAATGACTCTGTTGGGTGCCATGGGATGGAATATGCTAAGGAGATGCAAGAAGAAACTATACTAGAACCTTCCTCCCTGGCCTCTAGATGCAGTTCTGAAACCCCAGCTGCTTCTTATTTTACATCCCCCAACCTCTTTCGCCCTTGTACACCTGAACCCAACCCAAACCACACCCCTAGCATTTCCTTTCAACATTATTTAATTCATCCTTGCCTTTGAAGCATCTGTCCTTGTCTGCTAATGGTTCACGGTAAGGCCTGTTCCTCGGGCCTCAGCTTCTCGTGCTCCTCAAGCAGCTGCTGATCGGGCCTTAGGCTCTTCGCATCCTGCCATGCTCCAGACCAGTTCTTCAACAGACTCCATAGCCTCCAGCTGGGATTCTTATACCAGAGTCTAGCCTGCCTCTTATTTTAACCAATGTATACTTTATAGCATCAAAGAGATTATGTGCCCTTGAGCTGAGATGTAGAGGATTGTGTTGGAAAAGAAAAGCTGTTTTCAGCCTTGGTGAAATTTGAGAGCAGACCAAAAAATGCCTGTGTGTCCTCCACTAACTACTCACCAACAGATAGATACTCACTGAGAACCTACTGGATTCCATCTGATAAAGCCATAGAAAAATGCCAGAAAAATCTGGCACACATCTGTAATTTCATCTTCTGAAGAGGCTGAGTTGGGAGAGTGAGTTTGTAGTCAGCCTGGGAAACTAGATGAGACACTGCCTCAAAAGAAAAGACCTAATAGTCATTGAGCCTAGAACTCTCCCAGGTAATTCGAGTTACCACCTTCCAGAGAAAATGTGTCCTGAATTCAAAGACTGAAGTAAATGCTGTCATTTCTGATACTGATTAAGCCATGGGGTGATCTCTGACAAGAGGAATTTCTGGAAATGGGAGGTTCCATCATTACCTGCCTCTAGGTCTTTTAGAGCCCTGATCCTCTACAGAACTGTCCTTCCCTCAGTGCTCCTCCCGTTGTCCTGAACTGACATCAGCCATCAGGGCAGTGACTCCCAGAAGCAGGGGTACTAACACAGGGTTTAGGGAGCTGGTCATGGCCTCTACAGCATGAGTCAGAAACTCCGAGAAAGAGCTCTGGATCACATGCTCCATTCTGGGTGATTCTGAACTCCCTTTGGATGAACACCACAGGGCTTAGGTACAGAATAGCACAGGCTGCTACATTGGCAGCATGTCAGAGAGCTGTTTCTCCACCCAACTTGGATAGAAGTCTCCCAGACAGATGATGTCAGTGGAACTCATTAAAATCTGTGCTCTTAGTGGTTGAGAAAACATTTCCTGGAACCCTCAGGAACTGGTGGAGGGAACTTAGACTGGGGTAGTCATTCTGGAGATAAATTTGGCAGTGCATGGTGAAATCATGGGAGCCTACACCCTGTGAGCTACCCAGACCTCTTGGTATGCTATGCCTTAGAGAAACGCAGGCCTGGGTCCATAAAGGGGAGGCACAAGGATGGTCACTGAGTCCAGATGGAGGAATGTCATGATGATGGTGCTTAGTCTCCCCAAACCTGCTAGATTCTTACGTGACTTTAATACTTTGCACATCCTCAGCACTCCACGAAGCATACATCTTTATGATTATTGTTTAGGAGAGAACCGAAGACTAGCAATGCTGAGTAAATGGGCCGAGCACACAGCTGGAAATGGGATACAATGGCAATCTGGCTCTTGAGGATGTACTTCAACCACTGCACTTCGTGCTTGCTTCTGCAGCTATCAAGGAAGAGTGCATGTCCAGAACCTTAGAGTGAAAGACAAGTAACGGAACAAGTTGTATAGTCTGCTACTACTGGTCTGGATCCAGATACACACACACACACAAACATACACACACATGCACACACACACACACACACACACAGAACACATGCAACTCAAATGTTATTACTATTATACATAGAAATCCCAAGACATATTAGTGAGTACCCATGAGGTGTCACGAGTGGGCGAGGCACATCAAAAACATACATAAAATAAAAAGAAACAAAACAAGAAAATGCCTTGCCTAGAATGGTGATAATTGTATGCCATGGATTAAAGCTATGCTCAATTCTGCTCTCTTCAGTTCCCGTCCACAATTCCTTTCATAAAACTAGCTCCAAAGCTTCACCAGTCTTTTAGGGAGACCCAGAGAAGCCACATTCATTCTCATTTTATTCCTGTGGCTCCATCTTGTGAGCAGATTCTTGCAATATGTATTCATTTACCATGGCTTTCCATTAGTACATGGTATAAGTGATTTCCTTACATTTCATAGATGAGAAGAGAAGAAGAGAGAAAACAACGTGCACATTATCAGCAGATCAAGGGTTCAGCATTGTGGTTTATAGTATGACACTGTAATGGTTCTGGCATCAACTAGTTTCATTTGTTGAAAGAGCTACCAGTTTCCCAGAAGCAGCCATTATCCTAACAGTGTTTGATGAAAACCCCAAAATAAAGGCTATATGTTTGATGAAAACCCAAAAATAAATACAATATAGTCAAGGATGACAATAAAATTTTCTAGAGCCATACAGGAATAGGATGTTATTGCAAACTTTTGAGAATATTATTAACTTGTATTTCTGGTGGCCGCTGACTCTAATACAGCATTATTTACATATCCACATTTGTGTGCATCCCATCTATAATGAGCACCTCTAAGGCTATTCTTGCCTGCACATCTAAAATTGAATTCTGATTAAACCTGTTCTTAGTTCACTTGCCTTCACATGGTTGTGTCTCATGCAGGTAGATTATTTCAGATTTGATGCTGTGAAGAATGATTTGATCGGATTCATTTGGCAAATGCTGGATGTCAGTGTACTTCTCTCAGTTTTCAGAGTTTGGATGGCATGAGAACCATGTTTCAACCCTTGGAGGTTTTATTACCATAGCACTTAGTTACAAGTGGTTAACCATCTATCTGACACAGTGTTGGTAGAAAATAAGGCACTGACTGGGGACTAGGTTAGCCTTGAATGTAATGGGATGGTGTTGGGTGGTACAGTCCAAAGAGCAATTGAGGATTAGAGCCAGTCTCTTGGTGGATCCTGCAAAGAACTTGTATTGGGTCCTGAAAATTGGGAGGGGAAAGTTTGGACAGATAGAGCAGGGAAGCAAGATAGTGTGATAGCAGGCTTCCCAAGAATGAAGTTATCAGGAAGAAGAGGGCAGAGGTATGTGGGAGAAGGGAGGTCAGTGGTGAAGGAGTTGGGAAGGGAGTGCCTGGCTGAGAGAGGAGGAGCAAGGCCAAGGGCATGAGGAGGGCTGGGGCCATGTGCCAGGCTCTGCCTTGGACCATGGAATATGTAGGGGTGAGCCTGAAAGTAGGTTCTCCCTCATACTGGTCTGTCTAATAACTTCCAGGACTGTGGGCTTCTAAACGAAGCTCATTTGGATGGGCTGTCTTGTCTGTTTTTTTTTTTTTTAATCACAAGAAGCATGAAAGATACTGTAAGTAGCAAAGTGAATTTCCCTGGAAGCAGCTGACAGGTATGAGATTCAAGTGGCTCACGGGAGAGGCAGAACCCTTCTCTCCTGAGCTTTTGCATGGCCATTCCCCTCACTAGAGAACCTTGCTCTTTCCTCTCCAGTCCTGTTCTGTCCAATCTACTCTGTGGCTATGACCATGGTAGCCTATATTCCACCATTAAGCTATTTTATTTATTTTATGTGTATGAGTGTATTGCTTGCATGTATGTAAGTGCACCAGTGTCATTCAATGTCAGTAGAGGTCAGAAGAGGACATTGGAGCCCTGGAACTGGAGTTCCAGAGAGTTGTTAGCCACTATGTGGCTGCTGGGAATCAAACCCAGATCTTCTGCAAGAGCAGTCAGTGCTCCTAACTACTAAGCTATCTCTCCAGCCCCAATTCTCCACCATTTTAAAAATTTTGATTTTCATATTTTTAAAAATTTTTATTTGAGAATTTGACATATGAATTTTGTGTTTGCATTATTTTCCTTCTTCCCAGTTTTCCTCCAATTCCTCTCATGTCTCCCACCCATTTCCTCTCAATTTCTTGTCTTCTTCTTTATTATTGTTGCACATACATACATTTATATATATATATATATATATAATATATATTGCACTGAATTCATATTCTACCATTTGACTTTAAGCAAAATCATTATACTGGGATTTTTTTAAAAAGTCCAGGTTATTTTTTAAATGTTTTTTTTTAATTTATTTTTATTTTAAGTGTATGAGTGTATTAACTACATGTATGTAAGTGAACCCATATTGTCTAGTGTCCACTGAGGACAGAAGAGGGTGTTGGATCCCCTGAAACTGGAGTTAGGGATAGTTGTTAGCTACCATGCAGGTGCTGAGATTCAAACCCAGATATTCTGCAAGAACAGCCAGTGTTCTTAACCACTGAACCATCTCTCCAGCCCCATATTAGGCTTTTTAAAGTATTACAATTTTCAATATTAAAATAAAATGCAATATTGAAATTCTCAATGTTACACTTATGAGACTCAACCTTAATTTTCATGTTAGTAGTAGTTTGTTAATTTTCAGTGCTGGGCAGTATTCTACTTTAATAACTTGGTAGGCTAATTTGTTACAGTGTCAGTAGATATCTAGGCTATTGTGAATGCTGCTGCTATGATTCCTTGTATGTACCAAGGGGTGGAATTTTAGATTCTAGGGTATGTATATACCTTTAGAGAAGATGCTTCTGTTAAATAATAGTTCAGGAGCCCGTAGTCTTGGATTGAGCTCCTACAATCAGCACAACAAAAGCTGTATCTGTTCATCTAGTCAAAATGGCATCATTCCATCTTCCAAATTGCTGGCCCTTCAATAAGCCTGATTCTTTCCTATCAATCTCAGTTCCTAAATATTGACTCGACTAACATTAATTCACTTCAGGTAACTGTCCTTCCAAGAGCTTTAACCCTTGCAAGTTCCTAAGGGAACTTACTAATAGTTGTTAAAATTTCTGTATTTTAGGAATTGGCAATAGTTCTCTTCTGCTTTCTTACACACAGCTTTGTTATGGTTTCAGTTTGTGATGCAGCATCTTAGCACGATGGACTCCATTTTGAATGGTCTATTAGGGCTTAGCTCAGGAGCTCAATCTAAATCAGTAATATTAGTCTTAGCTTCTTGTTCCTGTACCTAAATACCACAAACTAGGTATCTTACAAAGAATCAGAGTTTTGCCTGCTTATGTACCTTAGTGGTTCAATGTTCAGGGCTGATACCTAGTGAGGACTTTCTTGGTGCTGGAGACTCTGTAGAACAGAGAGGTGCCCCAGGGCATCACATGATAGGAGGAACACATTTAGAAGAAGCAGATAAACTGGTTCTTAGGTAAGTTTTGAGAGGCACTCTAAACATAACGCAGTAATTCATGAATGGACTGATCCATTCTTGACAGCAGAAACCTCACAATCTATTTACATCTCAAAAATCCTACCCAGTCCCATCTTTTAATACCTTGTAGTAGGGATTAGATTTCAGCATGAGCTTTGGCTATAACATTCAAATCATAGTGGCTTCTTGTAAATTTAACTTAATAATAGTGATAAAGATTATTTTCATGTTCTTATATGTCAAGCACAGGAATACATGCTTTCCATAGAAAAGCATTGTCTCATTAATCTCATGGAAAAATCTCATCAGACATCTACTAGCACATTTGGAAAGAAACAAATGAGATTCAGAGGTCAAGGTCATACAGCCATAAATCTGCAGAACTAAAATTCAAACTGGGGTCTACCTGGCCCAAAGTTGGTTCCCTGAACATTCATATATATCAAATAGCATTTGTTATATATCAGAGCCCTTCCGAGCCTTTAGATTAGCTTTGGGGCCCTCTTGAGAGCCCCACACCTCCTATCTAGGACAAGAAAGCTATTTAGCATTGTTTTTTGTTGACTGCTTAACTCCTGGGCAAGAAGTTTGGTAACTTTCATTCAAGGCGAACACCTCCTTTTCAGGCTATACTATGGCTAGCTCCAATGAGGCTTTTTTCTTTGAGAAAACCTTGTTGCCTTTTTGCACACAAATTCTCATTCCTCCTCTCTCACTATCTTTCTAGACAGGTCCACTGCTGCTGCTTCCTACTGGCTGTGTCTCTGAGTACTGCAGGGCATGCAGCAAGTCACTGCAGTGCGTGGCTGAGGGCAGGGGTCAAGAAGTGACCTCTAAATCAAACCTGGTACCTGATCATCTCAGGAGACCAGAAATAAGAAAAAAAATGATCTTTTATAGAGGCTGGAGAGATTATTCAGTGGTTAAGAGCACTGGCTGTTCTTGCAGAGGACCCAGGTTCGAATCCCAGAACCCACATGGTAGCTACCAACTGTTACTCCAGTTCCAGGGGCTCTGACTCCCTCTTCTGTCCTCTGTGGGCACTGTATAACATGGATGCAATTATGCATATGCAGACATAACACTCATACACATAAAATAAAAATAGATAAATTAAATTAAATGATCCTTTATAGTATAAAGTGCTCTTACTCTCACTGCATCAAAAGAGAAATAAGGCTCTGGTCCCTGGCCAGTTCACACCAAAGTTCATGGACACACAAAGGAAGTTCCCTGGAAAGCCCATTTCAAAGATATTTTCTTCACACTGTATTCTTTTCTGTACCACTTCAAATCAAAACCTTCAACTGATTCCTGGAAGAATACTTATGTGGTCAAGAAGGAAAAAGAAGAGTCCATTTTACAGACACATAAGCTGAGTCTGAGGAGACAAAGAACTTGTCATCTACTCAGCCATTTATAACAGATCCATGACTGGAATCTGACTCTGTTAATGTTCAGTATCTAATTATTAGACCTTGCTAATTCAGAAGTAAGGTTCATTAATGTTTAAAGCAATGCTCTCTGATAATTATTTAGGTGCCAGGGTTTTTCTATTCTTTTATGCTGCTAGTTTTTAGGCCATGAAAACAATAGTTTTTAGAGAATAGATGGGTGTAGAAGATGGAAGAATTAAAGCCTTCTTACTAAAATGCAACAGAACTGTGACCAAATGGCAAGTATTAAGTTTAAAGATCTCACAGACAGCAACACCTGTGAATCATTGGTTAGATCAAGAAATAGAACATAATTATTACATCCAAATAGCTCTCTTCATGCTACCAGCTAAATATTCTGCAAAGCAGACCGACATTAAGATAAACAGCTGCAGAAATAAACTTGTAGGGAGTAATGGAATAAAGCTCTGAGTGGGTTCCCTAGGCAAGGTTTTGAATGCTGCCTGGTGTGTTTAAATATTGCAGGACAGTATCTTGGGGAGGGAAAAGAGAGACAGGATAAGTAGCTCAAAGGATAAGGCTGATCTGCTGTTAGCTCCATAGGAGGACGGGCAGGAGCTTGGGGGGAGGACCTGGCATCTGAAAAGCCTCCAAACTGTTGCTTCCTCTTACCAAACCTGCTTCTGGCTGGCAGTGCTCTGCTTGGTTCTCCCCCAACCTCTAATCTCTCTCATACACTTGCTGTGAAGTTCCTATAGTGACAAGAAGTTAGAGCATAACTAATGTACCCTAATGAGAAGACTTGGAAGAGACTCTTGTGGCTTTAGCTTAGCTGTTCAACCTCAATGTCCTCCAGTACTTCCTGAAAGTGAGTGAGAGGCAGGCAAAGGGTCCACACAGTTATTCCCTGATAAACAGAGAGAGAACCGAGAAGTGGTTATGGTTTAAATAGACCCTTATTTAGGAAAGACTGTTACAGTATTTGGAGTTTGTGTGATCTGGGTGGTAATGAAGCTGAAATTTCAAGTTCTCGTATGTTTGACTTATAGCTGCCTATTTAATTAAAAACTGGAGGTTTTGCCTATATAGGGTAGTCTTATTAAAATCTAAATATCCCAAAGCAGAAACTCTAAAATAGGAAGCTATGCTATCAATGAGTAACTTAGTCACCTTATCATTAACTGTCTGCATCTAGCCCAAGAAAGGTCTTGGCTTGCTCTTGACCTTTTTGAAGACATCTACCCAAATTGATATTCCCAAGGAAATTCTTTCGGATAAAGGGAACAATCTATAGTAATTATACTAGAGGCAGCAATTTGGAGAATTTTCCGTGTCAGGCAAATATACGGTATGGTGGTGGTACGGTGTGTATGAGTTTGGCAGAATTATGAAAATTGTTACTCTGGCTCTGATGATCACCCAAGTAGCCCCAGGTCCCATAGCTATCCTGCTATTTCTGCCCTGCCTTCTTCAAACCTCAAGTGTCACCCAGTTATTACCCTGGGTCCCAAATCTTACTACAAAGGTGGTTTTAGTTCTTTTAGGCAGACAAAACAAAACAGTAGACTAGGTAATTTTTAAGTAGCAGAAATTGTTCACAGTTTTGGAGATTGAGCCATGCGAAGCTGAGGCACCAAATTTAGTGTCTGGTGAAGGCTCCGTCCTCATGGCATCTTCTATGTGGTCTTCCCTGAGGAAAGGGGCTCACAAGCCCCTCAGACCTCTTTGTTAAGGACACTAATCCCATTTATGATTTATCTGCTCTCATTATCTAACCACCTCCCCCATACACCTCCTAAACCACCACAACACACAGAGGATTGGAGATCATCGTATGAATTAATGGTGGAGCACAGATAGTCAAACCATCACATATGTTTTTAAGCATTTCTGACTAACTATAGAAGGAACTATTTTGCCCTACAAAGTTATTTTAAAGTTTGTGAAACAGTGTCTACATATATGGGAGCCAAAGGAAAGCCTGAAAACCTCAGTTGCTTTTACTTACTTGTTTTGTCACTAATTTTAGAGTCTGCCTAGCTAAACGATATATTCCCATAAGTCTACTGTAGATATTGGTGTTGCCTCTAAATTTTTCAGGAACTTCAAGGTAGTTAAAACCAGTTCAAACCAGTCATCCCACACTAGGGCTTCTATAAGTGTCCAGTAGATAATCTCTTGATTTCAGAAGGCCCAAAGTACATCCTCAGAGCACACTCATGATGCCATTTTCTGAGCATGTATCATATAAAGAGTCTTGAGATTTGATTACTTAAGCATAGATTGCTGCTTCTTCATACCTTAGGTCACCTTTGCTCATGCCTCAGACCACCAAGTTTTTAATTTCATTAATACTCTTAAGCCATTTCCTCCAGCAAGCAGACTTGATTCCTGGATCTCCTTCTTCCTTGCTGTTGGCTGCCTTGTGAGTATATTCCTACTTTGCAGAACCTGGCCTTACTGTGGCTGGTACTCTGCTAGTCAGGTACAATGTGACTGGTTTGGCAATAAACATCTACATCTTCTACTTGAGTACTTACTACTTTATTTTATGCTTTTATTTTTAAAATGAAGAAATGCCTGGAACACTAATTTTGTAACTTCTGTTGGCCAGGGTAGTCCAAAAGACTCCCAAAATACAGAGGCTATTGCCCCAGCCCTTGATTGTCTCCCCAAACTTGAAAGTAAGACTCTATTGTTGAAGACAAAACACTCTTTGGACACAGGACTTGAAACAACCTGGAAGCCTGCTCCTTGAAGACTAGCTCTCACAGATCTAGAAGATACTCTACAAGTTAAGGGAGAAAATAAATCACCGGTCCAACCCAAGTATAAAGCCTAACAACCACAATGACTGGCACAGAAATCCATCTCTATTGGCGCAGTAGTGGCACTTTAATCTAAGGGGTAATCAACAGGTATCTAATCAGACGACTTAAAGCCATCTTACTAGGAGGAAACTCTTGAATATCACTGTAAATTTAGCCAAATACACATGGCTGGAGAGTTCATAGATCTCAGAGAATACCCTATCGCTGTCATATCTCTAGACAAATGAAATTTCTTACTGAATGCTAAATATGGATCCTTATATTTACAGACAAGTATACTGTGCACCACTAATCAGAGAAACTTCTTTTTTGAACAGACGAAGGCTGTTGCAGACTTCTACTTCTAGTCACATACAGAGAATATATGTCTGAGATGCCCAGCCCTAACAGACAAATCTACAGTGGAACCTCCATACCTAAGGCTCATAGAACATAGCTGAAGAGAGCACACTAATACATCCCTCAACTCTCCTCGCACAACAGAATGTGATGCTTACAGAAGTCCATAACTGGCCAAGGGATAGAGAAAAAGAGACTGCAGAGTGTGTGTCCCTAGATAGGACTCCTTTATTACATCTCACTCACCCATGGCTCAGGAAACATTGTGGATGAGGGAGCAGAAAGATTATGAGAACCAGAGCTGGTGCCTGAGAATAATGAAACAATTTTTCAGGCCTCTGGGGACTTACTCATATGAACTTTCAGCAATGTTGTCAGTATGCACAAGACCTATGCTGACTCAGACTAAAACCCAGCATAGAACTGGGGAAATGGGCAACAGACCCCAACCTTAGACAAAGAACTATTGGCAACTGATTATTGCTGGATGAGGGAGAGTCTGCTTTCTTTCAGGGAGTGACTCTAGATAGCCTGACTAGAGTCCAGTGGATGAACTTGTACTGAGAGGACATCTGGGTACAAAAGCCTCACTGGGGTCTGGAGAGATGCCTCAACAGTTAAGAGCACTGGCTGTTCTCATAGAGGACCCGGGTTTAATTCTCAGCACCCACATGTCAGCTGACAACCATCTGTAACTCAGGGAATCCAACTCCCTCTTCTGACATTTGCAGGCATTGCATGACACAGGTGCACTGACACGTGCAGGCAATATACTCATACACATAAAATAAAAATAACAAATAAAATACTGTTTTAAAAGCTTGACTAGATAGGCCTTAACATATATGACAGGATGCACAAAATCCAGTGGGTAGGAGTGGTCTACATATGATTAAGACGTAGGAAATGCACAAAAACTCAATAAAATATACATTAAAAATAAAAGGTTTAGTGAGCAAGATGGGCTTCTATTTTTCCTTTGTTTTGGTTTTCAGTGAGCCTCAAAGCTTCACCAGTATTTGAGTATTTTGTATTTTATCCATAAGCTCCAGAAGGCTTTCTAGAAGCTTAGGTGAAGAAGAGAGTTTCTACAGACACCTTACTTTCCTTCCACCTGGAAAGCAGACACAGAGCGAAGCTGTGTGGGAGGGGCTGGCAGCTGCAGGGGGTGCACCTCAAAGCAAGTAGGAGTCAGACTAGAGTACAACAAGAGAGGTGCAATAGTTCTTTTGATATCTGAATCCTGAACTTACCTTGTCAACATAAAGCCATATGATGTTTGTTAAACCTAACATCCACACAATCCATATAACGCCTGGGACTTTGAGAGCTAAGAGGTGGGGTTTGTGGACTCAGGATATGAATTGTCCTCTTTTCAAGATGGAGACTGAGATATTACAAGAATAGTAAAGGCTGGTAAGGAGGGTCTGTGAAAGAAAAGCTAGAGCTGCAACTAGGAGACTCAAAGATCTCACTAGGAGGGCCGTAATCAAGGACCGAGGAGTGTGAAGTTCAGCTCATAGCAGTGAAAAAGAAATAATTCCTAAAGAACATTAAAAATGGTGCACGCCTTTAATCCTAGCACTTAGGAGGCAGAGGCAGGTGGATCTTTGTGAGTTCAAAGCCAGCCTGGTCTACAGAGTGAGTCCCAGGACAGCTGGGGCTACAGGGAGACCCTGTCTCGAAAAGACAAAAAAAATAAAAAATGGTTGAACATTGGCCCTCAGTCCAGAGAAGTACTTGAAAAGTAAAGGTAAATAATACTCCTCTCCAATGGCTCAGGTATAAAAATATATTTGTTGTTCAATTTCTGTTCATTAAGTGTATTATCAAATTAAGAAGCTTTAGGTAAGATTACGCACTTTGAATTGGATTTAAACCCAGATCTCCCTGATTTTAAAAGTCATAAAGTACTTGTCACAAAATCCCACTAACTCTAAAACTGTCTCCAAAGTACTGGAACTATAAGCAGGTATGTTACCAATGGGAACCCATAGGAAAAACGCAGCTCCCTTTGTGTTAGTAGTCAGAGCTTGGGTATTAGTGCACTCTGTTCTTAGTGCTACAGTTCGGGTTTAGGGTATCAAGATTCTTAGCTCTTAGTGTTATAGATTGGTGAAGTCAGACCTAGTGATTCTCAGTGGCTTTCAGGAACTCTTCTAGTGTCTGGGGCTCAGCATTTCTGCCAGCTCAGTTCTCTGCAGCTCTTCATCTTTGACCTCTTAACTAAGCTCGCCACTGTATCTCACCTCAGCCTTAATCTCAGGTGTCCACAGTCTGCTCCCAGCCACTCTCTGGAACTCTTCAGCTGTCTTCTAGCTACTGTCACCTGTACTTGTGTGGCTGGCAGTCTGAATGTTCTTCACATGACCAGCTCAGTCTGCTCTTCTCAGAAGAAAAGCCATTCAGATAAGGCATTATTGGGACCTAATACTGCCGCACAAGAGGTTACTGTACAGGAGCGAGGTTTTCTAGAGTCACTCAAGGAGAGTAGCTGATGACAGGTAGTCACATATACACACAGCCTTCCCTTTACTAGCCATACACGCTCTGTCTGCTCATGTTGCTCCACAGGCACACTGGGCCTGCCTGCTCTGGTGATCATGGGTAGAGGAGGAATCGTTTCCTCACTATATTGAAGACAGCTGTAGAATCTGTAAAGGGGCAGTAGATGGGGTCATCCACAGCAGTTATAGCTAAGGTCATATGAGGGCTGTCTCAGATTGTCACATGTCTGAAGCTGATGTTTCTTGGAGCCAATCACAGGGCAGATGGAGTGGCCATGACACAAGCAAAATCTACCAAACAAAAAACCCAAGCTTGGAATAGAAGCCACGGTACTTGTGACCTTCCTGTGGCTGAGGAGATCTGACATTATATTGGAGACTCCTTGAGTAGCCATGAGGGTTTAAGGCTATGAGAGTTAAAGATGCCACGATGACTTCTAGGGATCACCTGCTTGATTAACAGCTCCTTATGCTCTGTCTCCTGGAAAAAGCTAGGGCTGAAATTTTGCTTGCTGCTGCTCTATAGACCTCTAGAAGTAATAGTAACTAACAATGCTGCCAGACTTGGGAACCTCTGAGGCAACAGTAGTTACTGTTGTTCTGATCCAGTATCCTTTCTGCCTTACCTGGAGTATTTACCTGGTTCTGTTTGTGGGCAGTTGTCATTACTACAGAATGCCAGAAAGGTTTGACAGCTGTCAGTCAAGTGGCCTCACTGCCAGAGGCCTACAACTTCAACTACTTCAAAGGAGAAACATTGAAGATATACTTACCATATGTACGGTAAATAATATATGTATAAATATAAATGATACATATAAATAATATATATAAAACTTGAATTTAACAGGTCTTTTCATTACATTTCATCCAATACTTAACCCTGGCCAAATATCTTTATAGAGAATAAATGTACCCCATTTGGGAAGGTTGAATTGGATCCTCCTTATCTAGCTTGGTGTTTTATTTATTATTATTTTTCCCTTCTCTCCTATATTTTTAATTTTTCTTATGATCTTAAATATTCCCTTTTTAATGAAAAGTAAATTAATTTATCTTAGTTTCTGAAAAAAGTTACACATCAGAGACTTATTATCAATCAAGACAGGCAATGGTATTTTAATTATCTCAAGTAATTTTGCCAGCACTCGTTTATTCTTCTAAATTTCAGAGGAACTAGAATGCATTTCTGAGTTGAATTCTTTCTTATAGCAGTCTTGGTCATTTGTTCACATTGGAGTCATCTTTGAGGGGACACTTCCATTTTCTTCTCCTCAGTCTGAAGCCTGGATTAGTCAATGTTCTCCATAGAGACAGAACCAATAGAGGAAGATGAAGATATTTATATCTGGGTAGATATAATTGTGTGCCGATGTGTTTGTATCAGCACTACTACACACGTGAATAACACATTAGGATGCAGTGCTATGATAGCTTTAATGCCACTTGGCAACAGAACCTTTGAAAGCTCCATTTTAACCATATGGGAGCCACAATTATATATGTAGTCTGTTATTGACTGAATCATTGTTATGCAATACATGACTGTATACATAGAGAGGATTTGCTCGTGTTATCACAGAGACCAAGATGTTCCATGAAAGGCTGTCTGCAAGATGGAGATCCTGGGACACCAGTAGCCTGGCTGAGTCCAAAGACAAGGCCTTCAAAACACCAATGGTCTTTTGGTATAAGTTCTGGAGTTCAAAGGGCAGAAATCTGGAGTTCTGATGCCCGACGGCAGGAGAAGAATGTCGCAGATCAGGCAACAGAGGAGGGGAAAACAACCTTTTTTTGTTCTATCCACCCACACTACAAAAGAACTTCCCTTGGAGCTGGAAACATGGCTTAGCAGTTAAGAGCACTGGCTGCTCTTGCAAAGGATCCAGGTTTGATTACCAGTATCCACATGGTGGCTAACAACTGTCCACAACTCCAGTTCCAGTTGATCTGAAACTCTCTTCTGACCTTCGTGGTCATTGCGCAACATGGGGGCACTTACAGACATGAAAGCAGTACACCCATACACGTTATTTTTATTATTAAGTAATAAATAAAATCTTTTACAAAAGAAAAATCTTTCCACTCAGTCCACTGACCCTCATACCAATGTCCTCCTGCAACATGCTGGCAGACTCCCTCATAAAACTCAATCAATTTTATAGATAGTCCTTAACCTACTCAAGTTTAGAGCTTAAAATTAAACAGCACAATAACTGAACTTCACAGCTTATTTAGGGGCATAGGGATGTTTACATGAAGTTCTCAGAGGAGGGAAATAACTGAAAAAGAAGGACTTTTAGTTACTGAGGTTAAAGAATGGTCAGCAAAACAGCGACTGAACAGTTCTGAGCATTGGAGTCCCATGTCTCAAGGGCTGTTTTCTCTGTAATAAAAGTGTACTGTCACAATGAGATCCAGGTAAGTTCAGGAAAAGGACTTCAAAAACAGGGTAGCTGGGCTTGGCCTCAGAACTTGCCTTCACAAGCTTGTTTTAAACTGTTCTAAGTTCTGGGCCATTTGTCTCATTCCTGTCATCTTCATGTATGAACTGTAGTTGTGACATTCCAATCTTTTGTTGGGCTATTCCTGAGAAATCATGACTTTATGTAGTTGCAGAGGTTATCCAAGAAACTGCTCCAGACTCTCTAAAACTTGAATCAGATCACTAATATGAAAACACTGGGGAGAAAGAAATCAAATCGAAGTTAACCAAATGGGCACACAAATGCATGCTGATTTTGTGCAGTTCTGCCCCTCTAGACTGCTCCACCATCTTTCACCACTCTGTGCACTTCCTCCTCCAATCATGTACTTTATAGGTGTTCTTCACATAACTTTATTTTGTCTGTGCTACTCTGGTCTTCAATCTACAATAAAGAATGAAGTTGTGATAATCTCACTCGAGGACCTTGCTGGAGGTTCTTGGCACCATGAAGGAATGACAAAGGAGAGGACCTCTTCTCTCCTCCAGCTTAGTGGCTTTTCCAAAGATCAAAGAGCTTGAATTTAAAATCCTCACTTGGGGCAGGTCCATTGTGGACTGAATAACCAAATCTGAGGAAAATATGGAGAATGTCTTGAGAAGATTCAATATTTGGGAAGGTGTGATGCCAAGTTGTATTGGGTAAGTGTCAAAGCTACATGTCATGTACACATGAAATATTGCCATGATCTCAGGTGTAATGAGGATGTATGACCACACGTACTTTAAATGATTCAGATCTGGATAATTTTCTCATGTTTTCATGGCACTGGAGAAAAACAATCCCATAATGACATCTCCAGGTGGTACCTCGGAAGGCTTCTGTGGTATGAAAAAAAGAGGCAAAGAAGAAGAAGAAGAGTGAGGCTAAGAAAGAGATGAGGCTTACTTCAGGGCAATTCATTGCTTTAGAAGTGAATACCACAATGGGCAGCTTCCAATCTGGAGTTCCAACCAGGAATGATTCTGAAAGAGCAGACTTAGCTAGTGAAATCCATGGCCTTGGCATCAAATGCACCCAGCAATTATAGACGGATGTGAACCAGAAGAATTGTGGTCATGACAACAGCAGGGAGAAGTAATCAAGATGGCATCTTTCTTCACCCCAATAGTGCAATTTTAATTCAGAGTCTGGATCATGGTTGTAAACCGGCCTTACTTGGTAGGCACTCCCATCTCGATTCCAGTCTCTGAAACAGTTGGCCCTGACTTCTGTGGCAGCTTGGGCCTTATCAGGCCAGACGTCATTTACTAATTCAATAGGGTCCCTCTCTCTCTCCCTCACACTTTCTCTGTTTCTCTTTTTCCTTCATTTCCCCCCTCCAAATGTATGAGCTGTTATTTCTTATTTTCTGTTTACACAGTGGGTTCCAGAAGTCATGACATTGCAGGGCCAGGGAGATGGCTCAGGACTTAAGATCATTGGCTGCTCTTGCAGAAGACCCAGGTTTGATTCCCAGCAGCTAACAACCACCCATTGGATGGTCCACCCAGGGCATCCAACACCTTCTGACCTTCATGGGCATTGCAAAACATGGGTGCACCTATATACATGTGAGCATTCATGGGCATAAAATAAAAACAATAAAATATTTTTAATGAGATTTTTTAAATTTTTATTTATTTTTGTATGTGTATGAATGTACTGTCTGCATGTAGGTTTGTGTACCCATGTCATGCAATGCTGCGGAGGTCAGAAGAGGGTGTCGGATTCCCCTGGAACTGGAGTTAAGATGGTTCTCAGCTGCCATGTGGGTGCTGGGGATCAAACCCAGGTCCTCTGTAAGAGCGGTTGGCACTCTTAACAGCTAGGCCATCTCTCCAGCCCAACAATAAAATATTTCTTAAATTTAATTTATTTATTTTCTATGTGTATGAATGTACTGTCTGCATGCAGGTTTGTGCACCTGTGTCGTGCAATGCCGTGGAGTTCAGAAGAGGGTGTCGGATTCCCCTGGAACTGGAGTTCTCCTGGAATTGAAGTTACAGACGGTTCTCAGCTGCCATGTGGGTGCTGGGGATCAAACCTGGGTCCTCTGCAAGAGCAGTCGGTGCTCTTAACTGCTAGGCTATCTCTCCAGCCCCCAACAATAAAATATTTTTAAAAGAGTACAGGGAGAGGGGAATGTGTCTAAATTGGACTGAAAGATAATGAATGAAATACACAAATCATCAATAAAAGTATTTAAATAAACACTCATACACATAAAAATAATAATAAAAAGAAAAAAGGGTACACTGGATAACATCTGTTCATAAAAGAGCACAGATGTGTGCAGCTGAAGGCTCGGAAAAATATGTAGATACTATGCCTGGGGTAATGGAATAGAGCATGAGGGGAATTCAAAGCATTTTATATTCCCTTATTCTTGGGAATTCAGGTGGTTCAAAGGTCTTGTCTTAGTGAATTTAACCATGAAATCTCTATTGACAGAAAAAGTAGGCAAAGTGGGACTGGCTTCTTTATGAGGACAGAATATAGTACTCTGAGGGAACTTGCTTGTGTTTTGGGGATGTTATTAGCTTTAGACAGGAAAAATGACTGGGAACAGTGATTGTTTGCTCAAGGCCAATAGGTTTGCCATCTTTGATCCGTCTATGCCTTTCGGGAAGCTTTAGGACACTGGTTGCTTATTACAGTGAAAGACTTGTTTTGAGTTGCACATTTACTTTTCTAGCATTTGGCCACAGGAATCAAAGGTGGATGAAATTGGCCAAAGTTCTGCTTCAGACCATACAGCTCCTTTCAAAGGATCGGGATCACATGTCTCAACTCTGTCAGCTTCCTGTACTATCCTCTTTCATAGACTGGATTCACACCAAAGGCAAAGGAAATGATGGCGTTTCCTTTAACCGTGAGTGGGATTTGAGGAGAGACTTTTTGTTGGTGTTACAGTTCCCATTTATGCTGGATGTGAGAGTTTCCAATGCTGATGGCTGAAAGTCCGCTGCCGGATGGTCTCTTACCAGTGTCTTGGATCAGTTGCTTGTGAGCCAGTTATTACATCACAGTTTGGAAGGTAGTGTTCTACCTCATCTGTTTCCATGTTGCTGGCTCCCAGCCACATTCCTATCTTGTAACAGAAACTCAAATATTTTCTTAAATTTGTGATGAACTCTGTCATTTCAACTATAGCATGTAGCAAATCTCAAAACCCAAAAATAAACCCCAAAGAAATGGAGAATGTGGTGAAGAGTGTCCCTCCCTCCCCAAAAGATAAATATGCCCGTCTCAATCTCTGGAACTTGTGAATGTGACTGTATTTGGAAGAGTCTTAGATATAACTGGGTTAAGGATTTTGAGGAGAGATTGTCTTGTCTTATCCTTTGGCCCCAAAATTCAGTGACACACAGAGACTAAACCTAAATTGAGGAGACAGAGTCTAGTCTTCAGATGGCCAATCTACACAAAGGTCTACCACAGCCACCAGAGGCTAGAATAGAAGCCTGGCACTGATTGTCCCTCAGCCCCTACAGAGGGAGCCAACCCTGCTTATTTTAAGTTAAAAATGGCTTTTAGAATGGTGAAAGAGCACATTTTTGCTGTTCCACACTACCAAGTTTGTGGTAACTAACTATGGCATCCTGAGAAATTGATACAGGATCTATTAAGAAAATCCAAGGAGATCTCCCGAGAACAGCTCAGGCAAGCCTAGGTAGGTGGACAGCAGCTGAGTGCTTCAGCAAGGCCGACTGTTGACTGATTTCATCTAGTTAATCCGTTAATCCAGTTGTCTTTGATTGGTTGGCTTTTGTGGCTGTGGGGGCGGAGTTATCCTCCCAGCCTGGATTAAAGGCAGGGCTGTGTGACTCTCAATCTGAGATCTCCCGAGAAAAGCTCAGGCAAGCTCAGGTAGGTGGACAGCAGCTGAGTGCTTCAGCAAGGCTAACTGTTGACTGATTTCATCCAAAATCCCCAAGAGTTTCTTCACAGGCTTGGAAACAAAAGTCCTTAAATTAATTTTGAAAAACAAAAGACCTCGAATAGCCAAAACAACCCTGAGCAAAAAGAGCTACACAGGGGGGGGATCTCTATACCAGACTTCAAACTATACTACAGGGCTATAGTCATAAAAACAGCCTGGTACTGGCACAAAAACAGACCTGTTGACCAATGGAACAAAACCAAAGATCCAAATCTGAGCACATACAATTTCAGCCATCTCATATTTGACAAGGGGGCCAAGAAGCCACAATGGAGAAAAGACAGCATCTTCAGCAAGTGGTGTTGGCAAAACTGGATCACCACTTGTAGAAGAATGAAATTAAACCCCTACCTCTCNAAAAATCAAAAACTAGATAAATTAAATTAAATGATCCTTTATAGTATAAAGTGCTCTTACTCTCACTGCATCAAAAGAGAAATAAGGCTCTGGTCTCTGGGCCAGTTACCCCTAAAGTTCATGGACACACAAAGGAAGTTCCCTGGAAGGAAAAGCCCCTCCATGTTCAAAGCTATTTCTTCAACTGTATTCCTTTTTTTCTCTGTAACCATCTTCAATCAAAAAACATTCAAACTGATTTCCTTGGAAGAACTCACTTATTTGGTCCAAGATAGGAAAAAAAAAGAAGAGTCCATTTTACAGACACATAAGCTGAGTCTGAGGAGACAAAGAACTTGTCATCTACTCAGCCATTTATAACAGATCCATGACTGGAATCTGACTCTGTTAATGTTCAGTATCTAATTATTAGACCTTGCTAATTCAGAAGTAAGGTTCATTAATGTTTAAAGCAATGCTCTCTGATAATTATTTAGGTGCCAGGGTTTTTCTATTCTTTTATGCTGCTAGTTTTTAGGCCATGAAAACAATAGTTTTTAGAGAATAGATGGGTGTAGAAGATGGAAGAATTAAAGCCTTCTTACTAAAATGCAACAGAACTGTGACCAAATGGCAAGTATTAAGTTTAAAGATCTCACAGACAGCAACACCTGTGAATCATTGGTTAGATCAAGAAATAGAACATAATGATTAACATCCAAAATAGCTGCGCTTCATGCTACCAGGCTAAATATTCTTGCAAAGCCACGACGACATTAAGGATAAACAGCTGCCTAAGACAATAAACACTTGTAGGGCGTATGGAATAAAGCTCTGGTGGGTTCCCTAGGCATAGTTTGAATGCGCGGTGTGTTTTCATATGCATGGACCGTTATCTGGGGGGAAAAAGAGGGACAGGATGAGACAGGATTAAGTAGCTCAAAGGATAAGGCTGATCTGCTGTTAGCTCCATAGGAGGGAGGCAGGGAGGCTTGGTGGGGAGGGACCTGGCATTGAAAAAGCCTTCCACACTGTTGCTTCCCTACCAACCTGCTTTCTGGCTCCGGCCAGTGCTTCTGACTTGGTTCTCCCCCACACCTCTAAATCTCTTCATACACTGCTGTTGTTGAAATCCTCTATAGTGCCCAACGGATGTCAGAGCAAACTAATGTACCCTACAGAAGACTTGGAAGGACTCCTTGTGGCTTTAGCTTAGCGTCTCTTCCACCTCAACGTCCTCAGTATTCCTGTGAAGTGAGTGACGAGGCAGGGCAAGGTTCCACACAGTTATCTTTCCCTGATAAACAGAGAGGAGAACCAGAAGTGGTTTGGTTTTTTAAATGACCCTATTTCGGAAAGACCTGTTCAGTGTGAGTTTGTGTGTGATCTGTGTGTGTATGACAAGCTGAAATTTCAAGTTCTCGTATGTTTGACTTATAGCTGCCTATTTAATTAAAAACTGGAGGTTTTGCCTATATAGGGTAGTCTTATTAAAATCTAAATATCCCAAAGCAGAAACTCTAAAATAGGAAGCTATGCTATCAATGAGTAACTTAGTCACCTTATCATTAACTGTCTGCATCTAGCCCAAGAAAGGTCTTGGCTTGCTCTTGACCTTTTTGAAGACATCTACCCAAATTGATATTCCCAAGGAAATTCTTTCGGATAAAGGGAACAATCTATAGCATATACTCAGATGCAGCCAAATTTGGAGACTTTCGTCAGGCACAAATATACGGTATGGTGGTGGTACGGTGTGTATGAGTTTGGCAGAATTATGAAAATTGTTACTCTGGCTCTGATGATCACCCAAGTAGCCCCAGGTCCCATAGCTATCCTGCTATTTCTGCCCTGCCTTCTTCAAACCTCAAGTGTCACCCAGTTATTACCCTGGGTCCCAAATCTTACTACAAAGGTGGTTTTAGTTCTTTTAGGCAGACAAAACAAAACAGTAGATAGGTAATTTTTAAGTAGCAGAAATTGTTCACAGTTTTGGAGATTGAGCCATGCGAAGCTGAGGCACCAAATTTAGTGTCTGGTGAAGGCTCCGTCCTCACGGCATCTTCTATGTGGTCTTCCCTGAGGAAAGGGGCTCACAAGCCCCTCAGACCTCTTTGTTAAGGACACTAATCCCATTTATGATTTATCTGCTCTCATTATCTAACCACCTCCCCCATACACCTCCTAAACCACCACAACACACAGAGGATTGGAGATCATCGTATGAATTAATGGTGGAGCACAGATAGTCAAACCATCACATATGTTTTTAAGCATTTCTGACTAACTATAGAAGGAACTATTTTGCCCTACAAAGTTATTTTCACGTTTGTGAAACAGTTCTGTCAAATATGGGCGCCAAGGAAAAAGCCTGAAAAAATCAGTTGCTTTTAACTACTGCTTTTCTGTTCTTTATTTTAGCGTCTGCCTAGCTAAACGATATATTCCCATAAGTCTACTGTAGATATTGGTGTTGCCTCTAAATTTTTCAGGAACTTCAAGGTAGTTAAAACCAGTTCAAACCAGTCATCCCACACTAGGGCTTCTATAAGTGTCCAGTAGATAATCTCTTGATTTCAGAAGGCCCAAAGTACATCCTCAGAGCACACTCATGATGCCATTTTCTGAGCATGTATCATATAAAGAGTCTTGAGATTTGATTACTTAAGCATAGATTGCTGCTTCTTCATACCTTAGGTCACCTTTGCTCATGCCTCAGACCACCAAGTTTTTAATTTCATTAATACTCTTAAGCCATTTCCTCCAGCAAGCAGACTTGATTCCTGGATCTCCTTCTTCCTTGCTGTTGGCTGCCTTGTGAGTATATTCCTACTTTGCAGAACCTGGCCTTACTGTGGCTGGTACTCTGCTAGTCAGGTACCAATGGGGCCTGGTTTTGGCAATTAAACATCTACATCTTCTAACTTGAGTCATCTTTACTACTTTATTTTATGCTTGTTATTTTTAAACAATGAAGCAATGCTGGAACACTAATTTTGTTAACTTCTGTTGGCCAGGCGTAGTCCAAGACATTCTCAAAATAACAGAGGCAATTGGTGCAGCCCTTGATTGTCTCCCCAAACTTGAAAGTAAGACCATATTCTTGAAGACAAACACCTCTTTGGACACAAGACTTGAAAAACAACCTGGAAGCCTGCTCCTTGAAGACTAGCTCTCCCAGATCTAGAAGCATACTCTACAAGTAAGGGCAGAAAATAAAATCACGGTCCAACCCAAGTAAAAAGCCAACAACCAACAAAGCCTGGCACATGAAATCTATCTCTATTGGCCGCCAGTAGAGTCAGTGGTCCACTTAATTAAGGGCTGTACTCCACATGGTATATAATCAGAGACTTAAGCATTCGTATCTTAGGAGGAAACTCTTGACTATCACTGAAATTGTGTCCAAATACACATGGCTGGAGAGTTCATAGATCTCAGAGAATACCCTATCGCTGTTCATATCTTAGAAAAAAATTTCTCTTCCTGAATGTAAACTTGGATCCTTATATTTACACGACACCGTATACTGTTGTCACCACTATCCGAGAGAAACTTCTTTTTTGAACAGACGAAGGCTGTTGCAGACTTCTACTTCTATTTCACATACAGCGGAATATACGTCTGAGATTGCCCGCTCTTAACCTACACAGACAATCTACAGTGGAACCTCTAAAACATAAGGCTCATCGAACATAGCTGAAGAGAGCACACTAATACATCCCTCAACTCTCCTCGCACAACAGAATGTGATGCTTACAGAAGTCCATAACTGGCCAACAGGGATAGAGAGAGAAAAAGCGGCTTGCACGTGTGTTCCTAGATAGGACTCCTATATACATCTCACTCACCCATTGGTCTCAGGAACCATTGTTGATGATGGAGCCGAAAGATTATGAGAACCAGAGCTGGTGCCTGAGAATAATAAAACAATTTTTTTCAGGCCTCTGGGGGACTTCTATATGAACTTTCAGCAATGTTGTCAGTCTGCACAAGACCTTACTGACTCAGACTAAAACCCAGCATAGAACTGGGGAAAATGGCCAACAGCCCAACCTTAACAAAGAACTATTGGCAACTGATTATGCTGGATGAGGGAGAGTTGCTTTTCTTCAGGGGATGTGGGACTCTAGATGCTCTGACTAGACCTCCGTGGATGAACTTGTACTGAGAGGACATCTGGTACAAAAGCCTCACTGGGGTCTGGAGAGATGCCTCAACCGATTAGAGCACTGGGATTTCTCAAGAGGACCCGGGTTAATTCCCAGCCACCCACATGGCAGCGACAACCATCTGTAATCAGGGGAATCCAAACTGCCCTCTTGGCGACTGGGGCAGGCATGGGATGATCCACAGGGTCACGTGACACGTTGGAGGCAAGATACTCTGCCGCACATAAAATAAAAAAATACAAATAAAAGACGGTAAAAGCCGGACAGATGAGGCCGTAACATTATGCCAGAGTACAGACAAATCAGGGTACGGCGGGTCGGACATATAAAGACGGGGAGGAACAAGCCACCAAGACAGCATAGAAAATACGATCAGGAAAAGAAAAGGGTGAGGGAGCAAGATTGGGTCATTTGGGGCCTGTTGGTTTCGGGGGGCGTGATGCTCAAAAGCTGGTCACCAGATTTGAGTGATTGGGGGATGTAGCCATAAGCCCAGAAGGCTTGGGCTGAAGAAGCTGAGGGGGAAGAACGAGACGGTTCACAGCACACTTCACTTGGCCGGTCCACCTGGAAAGCGCGACACAGAGCAACGCGGGGGAGGGGGGCGGGCAGCTGCAGGGGGGGCACCTCAAAGCAATAGGAGACAGGACAGAGTACAACCAAGAGAGGTGCAATGAGTGCTGGTTGAATCTGAATCCTGGAACTTACCTGGGCAACAAAAGCCAGATGATGTGTGTGAAACTAACATGCCACACAACCCATATAACGCCTGGGGACTGTTGGAGGGCTATAGAGGTGGGTGTTTGTGGACTCAGGATATGAATTGTCCTCTTTTCAAGATGGAGACTGAGATATTACAAGAATAGTAAAGGCTGGTAAGGAGGGTCTGTGAAAGAAAAGCTAGAGCTGCAACTAGGAGACTCAAAGATCTCACTAGGAGGGCCGTAATCAAGGACCGAGGCTAGAGTGTGGAAGTTCAGCCATGAGCAGTGAAAAAGAAAATAATTCCTAAAAACATTTAAAAATGGTGCACCGCCTTTAATCCTAGCACTTATGAGGCAGAACGGCAGGTGGATCTTTGTGAGTTTCAAACTCCAGCCTGGTCTACAGAGTGAGTCCCAGGACAGGGCTGGGCTACAAGGAGACCCTTCTATTTTTTAATATTTACAAAAAAAAATAAAAAATGGGTTGAACATTGGCCCTCTGTCAGAGAACGTACTTGAAAAGTAAAGGTAATATACTGCCTCTCCAATGACTCAGGTTATTAAAAAATATTTTGTTGTCAATTTATGTTCATTAAGTGTATTATTCAATTAAGAAGCTTTAGGTAAGATTACGCACTTTGAATTGGATTTAAACCCAGATCTCCCTGATTTTAAAAGTCATAAAGTACTTGTCACAAAATCCCACTAACTCTAAAACTGTCTCCAAAGTACTGGAACTATAAGCAGGTATGTTACCAATGGGAACCCATAGGAAAAACGCAGCTCCCTTTGTGTTAGTAGTCAGAGCTTGGGTATTAGTGCACTCTGTTCTTAGTGCTACAGTTCGGGTTTAGGGTATCAAGATTCTTAGCTCTTAGTGTTATAGATTGGTGAAGTCAGACCTAGTGATTCTCAGTGGCTTTCAGGAACTCTTCTAGTGTCTGGGGCTCAGCATTTCTGCCAGCTCAGTTCTCCGCAGCTCTTCATCTTTGACCTCTTAACTAAGCTCGCCACTGTATCTCACCTCAGCCTTAATCTCAGGTGTCCACAGTCTGCTCCCAGCCACTCTCTGGAACTCTTCAGCTGTCTTCTAGCTACTGTCACCTGTACTTGTGTGGCTGGCAGTCTGAATGTTCTTCACATGACCAGCTCAGTCTGCTCTTCCTCAGAAGAAAAGCCATTCAGATAAGGCATTATTGGGACCTAATACTGCCGCACAAGAGGTTACTGTACAGGAGCGAGGTTTTCTAGAGTCACTCAAGGAGAGTAGCTGATGACAGGTAGTCACATATACACACAGCCTTCCCTTTACTAGCCATACACGCTCTGTCTGCTCATGTTGCTCCACAGGCACACTAGGCCTGCCTGCTCTGGTGATCATGGGTAGAGGAGGAATCGTTTCCTCACTATATTGAAGACAGCTGTAGAATCTGTAAAGGGGCAGTAGATGGGGTCATCCACAGCAGTTATAGCTAAGGTCATATGAGGGCTGTCTCAGATTGTCACATGTCTGAAGCTGATGTTTCTTGGAGCCAATCACAGGGCAGATGGAGTGGCCATGACACAAGCAAAATCTACCAAACAAAAAACCCAAGCTTGGAATAGAAGCCACGGTACTTGTGACCTTCCTGTGGCTGAGGAGATCTGACATTATATTGGAGACTCCTTGAGTAGCCATGAGGGTTTAAGGCTATGAGAGTTAAAGATGCCACGATGACTTCTAGGGATCACCTGCTTGATTAACAGCTCCTTATGCTCTGTCTCCTGGAAAAAGCTAGGGCTGAAATTTTGCTTGCTGCTGCTCTATAGACCTCTAGAAGTAATAGTAACTAACAATGCTGCCAGACTTGGGAACCTCTGAGGCAACAGTAGTTACTGTTGTTCTGATCCAGTATCCTTTCTGCCTTACCTGGAGTATTTACCTGGTTCTGTTTGTGGGCAGTTGTCATTACTACAGAATGCCAGAAAGGTTTGACAGCTGTCAGTCAAGTGGCCTCACTGCCAGAGGCCTACAACTTCAACTACTTCAAAGGAGAAACATTGAAGAATACTTACCTATGTACGGTAAATAATTATATGTATAAATATAAATGATACATATAAATAATATATATAAAACTTGAATTTAACAGGTCTTTTCATTACATTTCATCCAATACTTAACCCTGGCCAAATATCTTTATAGAGAATAAATGTACCCCATTTGGGAAGGTTGAATTGGATCCTCCTTATCTAGCTTGGTGTTTTATTTATTATTATTTTTTTTCTTTAATTTTTATTTTCTTATGATCTTTAATATTCCCTTTTTAATGAAAAGTAAATTAATTTATCTTAGTTTCTGAAAAAAGTTACACATCAGAGACTTATTATCAAGTCAAGACAGGCAATGGTATTTTAATTATCTCAAGTAATTTTGCCAGCACTCGTTTATTCTTCTAAATTTCAGAGGAACTAGAATGCATTTCTGAGTTGAATTCTTTCTTATAGCAGTCTTGGTCATTTGTTCACATTGGAGTCATCTTTGAGGGGACACTTCCATTTTCTTCTCCTCAGTCTGAAGCCTGGATTAGTCAATGTTCTCCATAGAGACAGAACCAATAGAGGAAGATGAAGATATTTATATCTGGGTAGATATAATTGTGTGCCGATGTGTTTGTATCAGCACTACTACACACGTGAATAACACATTAGGATGCAGTGCTATGATAGCTTTAATGCCACTTGGCAACAGAACCTTTGAAAGCTCCATTTTAACCATATGGGAGCCACAATTATATATGTAGTCTGTTATTGACTGAATCATTGTTATGCAATACATGACTGTATACATAGAGAGGATTTGCTCGTGTTATCACAGAGACCAAGATGTTCCATGAAAGGCTGTCTGCAAGATGGAGATCCTGGGACACCAGTAGCCTGGCTGAGTCCAAAGACAAGGCCTTCAAAACACCAATGGTCTTTTGGTATAAGTTCTGGAGTTCAAAGGGCAGAAATCTGGAGTTCTGATGCCCGACGGCAGGAGAAGAATGTCGCAGATCAGGCAACAGAGGAGGGGAAAACAACCTTTTTTTGTTCTATCCACCCACACTACAAAAGAACTTCCCTTGGAGCTGGAAACATGGCTTAGCAGTTAAGAGCACTGGCTGCTCTTGCAAAGGATCCAGGTTGATACCAGTACTCCACATGGTGGCTAACAACTGTCCACAACTCCAGTTCCAGTTGATCTGGAAACTCTCTTCTGACCTTCGTGGTCATTGCGCAACATGGGGGTACTTACAGACATGAAAGCAGTACACCCATACACGTTATTTTTATTATTAAGTAATAAATAACTTTACAAAGAAAATCTTTCACTCAGTCCACTGACCCTCATACCATGTCCTCCTGCAACATGCTGGCAGACTCCCTCATAAAACTCAATCAATTTTATAGATAGTCCTTACCTACTCAAGTTTAGAGCTTAAAATTAAACAGCACAATAACTGAACTTCACAGCTTATTTAGGGGCATAGGGATGTTTACATGAAGTTTCGAGGGAGGGAAATAACTGAAAAAGAAGGACTTTTAGTTAACTGAGGTTAAAGAATGGTCAGCAAAACAGCGACTGAACAGTTCTGAGCATTGGAGTCCCATGTCTCAAGGGCTGTTTTCTCTGTAATAAAAGTGTACTGTCACAATGAGATCCAGGTAAGTTCAGGAAAAGGACTTCAAAAACAGGGTAGCTGGGCTTGGCCTCAGAACTTGCCTTCACAAGCTTGTTTTAAACTGTTCTAAGTTCTGGGCCATTTGTCTCATTCCTGTCATCTTCATGTATGAACTGTAGTTGTGACATTCCAATCTTTTGTTGGGCTATTCCTGAGAAATCATGACTTTATGTAGTTGCAGAGGTTATCCAAGAAACTGCTCCAGACTCTCTAAAACTTGAATCAGATCACTAATATGAAAACACTGGGGAGAAAGAAATCAAATCGAAGTTAACCAAATGGGCACACAAATGCATGCTGATTTTGTGCAGTTCTGCCCCTCTAGACTGCTCCACCATCTTTCACCACTCTGTGCACTTCCTCCTCCAATCATGTACTTTATAGGTGTTCTTCACATAACTTTATTTTGTCTGTGCTACTCTGGTCTTCAATCTACAATAAAGAATGAAGTTGTGATAATCTCACTCGAGGACCTTGCTGGAATTGTCTTGCACCATGAAGGATGGACAAAGGAGAGGACCTCTTCTCTCCTCCAGCTTATGGCTTTTCCAAAGATCAAAGAGCTTGAATTTAAAATCCCTCACTTGGGGCAGGTCCATTGTGGACTGAATAACCAAATCTGAGGAAAATATGGAGAATGTCTTGAGAAGATTCAACATTTGGGAAGGTGTGATGCCAAGTTGTATTGGGTAAGTGTCAAAGCTACATGTCATGTACACATGAAATATTGCCATGATCTCAGGTGTAATGAGGATGTATGACCACATGTACTTTAAATGATTCAGATCTGGATAATTTTCTCATGTTTTCATGGCACTGGAGAAAAACAATCCCATAATGACATCTCCAGGTGGTACCTCGGAAGGCTTCTGTGGTATGAAAAAAAGAGGCAAAGAAGAAGAAGAGATGAGGCTAAGAAAGAGATGAGGCTTACTTCAGGGCAATTCATTGCTTTAGAAGTGAATACCACAATGGGCAGCTTCCAATCTGGAGTTCCAACCAGGAATGATTCTGAAAGAGCAGACTTAGCTAGTGAAATCCATGGCCTTGGCATCAAATGCACCCAGCAATTATAGACGGATGTGAACCAGAAGAATTGTGGTCATGACAACAGCAGGGAGAAGTAATCAAGAGGCATCTTTCTTCACCCCAATAGTGCAATTTTAATTCAGAGTCTGGATCATGGTTGTAAACCGGCCTTACCTGGTAGGCACTCCCATCTCGATTCCAGTCTCTGAAACAGTTGGCCCTGACTTCTGTGGCGGCTTGGGCCTTATCAGGCCAGACGTCATTTACTAATTCAATAGGGTCCCTCTCTCTCTCCCTCACACTTTCTCTGTTTCTCTTTTTCCTTCATTTCCCCCCTCCAAATGTATGAGCTGTTATTTTCTTATTTCTGTTCACACAGGGTTCCAGAGTCATGACATTGCAGGGCCCGGGAGATGGCTCAGGACCTAAGATCATGGCTTGCTCTTGCAGAGCCCAGTTTGATTCCCCAGCAGCTAACAACCACCCATTGGATGGTCCACCCAGGGCATCCAACACCTTCTGACCTTCATGGGCATTGCAAACATGGGTGCACACTATATACATGTGAGCATTCATGGGCATAAAATAAAAACAATAAATATTTTTTATGAGATTTTTTTAATTTTTATTTATTTTGTATTGGTGAATGTACTGTCTGCCATGTAGGTTTGTGTACCCTGTCATGCATGCTGCGGAGGTCAGAAGAGGGTGTCGGATTCCCCTGGAACTGGAGTTAAGATGGTTCTCAGCTGCCATGTGGGTGCTGGGGATCAAACCCAGGTCCTCTGTAAGAGCGGTTGGCACTCTTAACAGCTAGGCCATCTCTCCAGCCCAACAATAAATATTTCTTAAATTTTATTATTTATTTTCTATGTGTATGAATGTACTGTCTGCATGCAGGTTTGTGCACCTGTGTCGTGCAATGCCGTGGAGTTCAGAAGAGGGTGTCGGATTCCCCTGGAACTGGAGTTCTCCTGGAATTGAAGTTAAAGACGGTTCTCAGCTGCCATGTGGTGCTGGGGATCAAACCGTGGGTCCTCTGCAAGAGCAGTCGGTGCTCTAACTGCTAGGCTATCTCTCCAGCCCCCAACAATAAAATATTTTTAAAAAGAGTACAGGGGAGGGGAATGTGTCTAAATTGGACTGAAAGATAATGAATGAAATACACAATCATCAATAAAAGTATTTAAATAAACACTCATACACATAAAAATAATAATAAAAAGAAAAAAGGGTACACTGGATAACATCTGTTCATAAAAGAGCACAGATGTGTGCAGCTGAAGGCTCGGAAAAATATGTAGATACTATGCCTGGGGTAATGGAATAGAGCATGAGGGGAATTCAAAGCATTTTATATTCCCTTATTCTTGGGAATTCAGGTGGTTCAAAGGTCTTGTCTTAGTGAATTTAACCATGAAATCTCTATTGACAGAAAAAGTAGGCAAAGTGGGACTGGCTTCTTTATGAGGACAGAATATAGTACTCTGAGGGAACTTGCTTGTGTTTTGGGGATGTTATTAGCTTTAGACAGGAAAAATGACTGGGAACAGTGATTGTTTGCTCAAGGCCAATAGGTTTGCCATCTTTGATCCGTCTATGCCTTTCGGGAAGCTTTAGGACACTGGTTGCTTATTACAGTGAAAGACTTGTTTTGAGTTGCACATTTACTTTTCTAGCATTTGGCCACAGGAATCAAAGGTGGATGAAATTGGCCAAAGTTCTGCTTCAGACCATACAGCTCCTTTCAAAGGATCGGGATCACATGTCTCAACTCTGTCAGCTTCCTGTACTATCCTCTTTCATAGACTGGATTCACACCAAAGGCAAAGGAAATGATGGCGTTTCCTTTAACCGTGAGTGGGATTTGAGGAGAGACTTTTTGTTGGTGTTACAGTTCCCATTTATGCTGGATGTGAGAGTTTCCAATGCTGATGGCTGAAAGTCCGCTGCCGGATGGTCTCTTACCAGTGTCTTGGATCAGTTGCTTGTGAGCCAGTTATTACATCACAGTTTGGAAGGTAGTGTTCTACCTCATCTGTTTCCATGTTGCTGGCTCCCAGCCACATTCCTATCTTGTAACAGAAACTCAAATATTTTCTTAAATTTGTGATGAACTCTGTCATTTCAACTATAGCATGTAGCAAATCTCAAAACCCAAAAATAAACCCCAAGAAATGGAGGATGTGGTGAAGAGTGTCCCTCCCTCCCCAAAAGATAAATATGCCCGTCTCAATCTCTGGAACTTGTGAATGTGACTGTATTTGGAAGAGTCTTAGATATAACTGGGTTAAGGATTTTGAGGAGAGATTGTCTTGTCTTATCCTTTGGCCCCAAAATTCAGTGACACACAGAGACTAAACCTAAATTGAGGAGACAGAGTCTAGTCTTCAGATGGCCAATCTACACAAAGGTCTACCACAGCCACCAGAGGCTAGAATAGAAGCCTGGCACTGATTGTCCCTCAGCCCCTACAGAGGGAGCCAACCCTGCTTATTTTAAGTTAAAAATGGCTTTTAGAATGGTGAAAGAGCACATTTTTGCTGTTCCACACTACCAAGTTTGTGGTAACTAACTATGGCATCCTGAGAAATTGATACAGGATCTATTAAGAAAATCCAAGGAGATCTCCCGAGAACAGCTCAGGCAAGCCCAGGTAGGTGGACAGCAGCTGAATGCTTCAGCAAGGCGACTGTTGACTGATTTTATAGTTAACCGTTTTAATCCGTTGTTTTGATTGGTTGGCTTTTGTGCTGTGGGGGCAGTGGAGTGATCCTCCCAGCCTGGATTAAAGGCAGGGCTGTGTGACTCTCAATCTGAGATCTCCCGAGAAAAGCTCAGGCAAGCTCAGGTAGGTGGTGGACAGCACTGAGTGCTTCAGCAAGCTAACTGTTGACTGATTTCATCCAAAATCCCCAAGAGTTTCTTCACAGGCTTGGAAAAAAAAAAAAAAAAAAAAAAATTTTGAAAAAAAAAGACCTCGAAAGCCAAAACAACCCTGAGCAAAAAGAGCTACACAGGGGGGGGGGATCTCTATACCAGATTCAAACTATACTACAGGGCTATAGTCATAAAACAGCCTTGGTACTGGACCACCCAAAAACGACCTGTTGACCAATGGAACAAAACAAAGATCCAAATCTGAGCACTACAATTTCAGCGATCTTATATTTAAACAGGGGGGCAAGAAGCCACAATGGAGAAAAGACAGCATCTTCAGCACGTGGTGTTGGCAAAAACTGGATCACCACTTGTAGAAGAATGAAATAATCCCCTACCCTCTCACCCTGTGCAAAAGTCAACTCCAGATGGATCAAAGACCTCATGTGAAACACCAAACTCTGAAGGAGAAAGAAGAAAAAGTTGGCAGCAGATGAACATAGGCTAGGAAAAGACTTCCTAAATCAGACAGCAGTGGCAGATTAAGGTCGACAATTGACAATGGACCTCATTAAACTCAAAAGCTTCTGTACATCAAAAGAACAATTAAGGAGTGAAGAGAAATCCCACAGAGTGGGAGGAAACCTTCACTGCAGATACACCTGCATTGATTTCCAGTATTAAAACTACTCAAAAAACAAAGAAGAAAAAGACAAATGACCCACTCAATAGATGGAGCAAAGAACTGAACAGAGACTTCACAAGTGAGGAATTAGAGATGGCTGAGAAAACACTTAAGAAGTGCTCAACATCCAATCATTAAGGAAGTGCAAATCAAAACCACTTTAAGATATTATCTTACTCCAATAAGACTGGCTAGGATCAAGAAGACAAATGATACCAAGTGTGGAGCTGGAGAGGTTGTGGGGAAAGGGGAACACTCATCCACTGCTGGTGGGAATGTAAACTCGTACAACCTCTATGGAACGCATGTGGAGAACCCTTGGAAGACTTGGAATGAACTTGCCACCGACCCAGCCATTCCACTCCTGGGCATGTAACCTCAAGATCACCCCACTGCAGAGATCACATGCGCATGGCCATGTTTATCTCATCTCTCTTCACAATAGCAGGAGCTGGAACCAAACCCAAATGCCCCTCAACTGGCAGTGGATAGAGAAAATGTGGTACATCTACACAATGGAGTTCCATGCAGCAGTAAAGAAAGATTGCAGGAAATGGCTGTGGAGCTAGAGGACATCATGCTGAGTGAGTAACACAGTCCCAGAAAACAACAATGACAAATGGTTCCCTCATCTGTGGATGCTAATGCCAATTACCTAGTTGTAAGTATTTCTTGTGTATGGCCCCCTGGCTTTTGTCCAAAGCATTTGGAGTGATACTATTGAAACACAAACAACAACAAACACAACAACAACAGAAAGGGCTGCATCAAAGAAACTGACTGAAACACGATGAACTTCTGCTCACAACAGTCAACTTCCTCAGACTGAGAAAGAGACGAAAGGCATGTTTGGCAAAATGCATGGAGCTCTGGTGGGTGGGGGGAATAATAAATAAATAAAAAAAAAAAAGAAAAATCCAAAAAAAGGCACTTCCCCTGCCAAGGTCTGTATGGGCAGGTGGGTCAAATGTAGCTCAATTTCCAATCCATAGCATTGCAATGTCCTGAAAATTCACCAGCCCTTGGTTTGCTTCTTCATGGTCCAGTCCAGTTTGACTTTGGGTAAGTCATTCTCCCTGGACTTCAGCTTTTCCATTATAAATGGGAGGTTCTCTTCCTACACCCTACATACTTCCAGAAAAGTCCAAGACAAGATGGAGTCAAAGGAGGTTGCCAAAGCTTGGGTGTAAAAGAATAGCAGCCCTGTGCAGATTTGTGCAGGCTAGCTCCTGAGGCTCAGGAGGCTGGAAGTAACTCAGGCAGAACCTTCAGAACAGGAGGGAAGAGTGACTTAGGCTTCCAATATCCAATACATAAACAAAATTGAAAGCCTGAAAACTAGACAAGTCAATACTCCATAAACAAGGAGGAGGAAAGGGGGGAAAAAAGAGCATCAGAAGGAGGCAAGCAAAACCATCCGCTAACATAGTGAAAAGGCATTTGTGATTTGAACCATGAAAGGGAAACCCACATGCCAGGGACACGAAGAAGGGACAACATGGGAAAGGCACAGGATAATCCGCACCAGCTCTACCAAACTTAGGAGATGCTACAATGGGATCCCCTTAGGAGACCCAAGGAACAGATCTTAGAGGATAATTGCGACCCAAGCAGAGAAATTAAAAGAAAATAAAGAAGAATTCAGGAAATAAAGAGAGAGAATGAAAAAAACTCAAAAGGACCTAGAGGGATACAATGAAACAAACTCAAGAAAGACTAAGGAAAAGGATTGACAACTCTAGCAATAGAAACTAGAGGGAGAAAAAAAAACTCCCGAAAGGAAGTAGAACACTGAAAAGGAAGCCAACCAACGAAGTAGGGCACCCCAGAAGAGATGAGAATTAGACAAGGAAATGGAAATATCGAAATAAGAAAACAGATGAGGAAACAAAAAAGAAAGAGAACACTGCACAACAAGAAGAAAAGGAAAGGAAAAAAGCCTCAGAAGTAAAGGAGGAAGAAACAAAAAAGATCAGACTGGGAAGAAACACAGCAACTAAAAACTCAAATAAAGGAGAATAAATAAAAAACACGCAAAGGGAACAACCAGAAAAATGAGACACTAGAAAAGATCAAACCTCCGCATCAAGGAAAGAGGAAGGAGAAGAACTGCAAGAAAAATGAGTAGATCTTTGAACAGATATAAGAGAGAAAATTCCCCCAAACTCAAAATACCAAACCCATACAAATACAAGAAAGCACATAGGACTCCAAATAGACAAGATCAGAAAAGAAACTCCCCATGCCATATCATAGTTTAAAATGCTAGATGCCCCAAAAACAAAGCAATTCTGAAGGCTACCAAAGAAAAACAAGTCACCTCAAAAGGGAGGAACCCATCGCAAGTACAACTGATTCTTCTCAGCACAAACCATGAAAGGCAGAAGAACATGGAGCAAAGCATTCCCATTTTTAAAGGACTATGGATGCCAACCAGAAAACTTTACCCAGCAACAAAAATGTTCAACTATATGAGAGAGAGAAAAATCCATGGACATAAACACGATGATGAGGAATACAGTGTGGGAAACCAACTTTTTAAATACTTGAAGCAATTACAGGGACAGAAGGGGAGCACACAATCCTCAACACCTGGGAAAGAAACTAATAAAACATAGCTGTAGAAGTAAATAAGAGGCTAGAAGCCACCATGAATTAAGTGAAAGAGGGAAACAACATCCATCTTTCAATTATTCAACTTAGATATTAATGGTCTAAACTCCCCAATCAAAAGGCATAGACTAGGAAAATGGATTAGGAAACAAAACCCATCTATATGCTGTCTACAAGAAAACCGATCTCAATTTCAAGATAGGCACCAACTTAAGGTGAAGGGATGGAAGAAAGTACTCCAAGGCAAAAATGGTACAAAAAGAAAGTGGGTGTGGCTATTCTAATATCAGACAAAATAGACTTCAAAGCAAAGAAATAAAAGAGACAAAAGAGGGCCATTACATCTTATTAAAAAAACAATTGAGATGACGATCTCACAATCTGAATATATACGCACCCAACACCAGTGCACCAGTGGCATTTTTATAAAGACATTCTTCAGGATCTCAAGGCACAGATTACCCCAGCACCTAATATAGGGACTTCAAGTACCCCATTAAGTCCCTAGACATATCAACAGGACAAGAAAAACAGAGAGACATTTGAACTAAATGACACAACTATCACCAATATGGACCTCACCGACATCTATTGAATATTTCACTCAAACACCGAGAATACACTTTCTACTCAGCACCCCATGGAACATTCCCAAAATAGACCATATACATGGGACACAGAAAAAAACTCAACAAAATACAAAAAGATTGAAATAATGTCATGCATTCTATCAGACCACAGTGCCAATAAATTTTAATATCAACACCAGGATAAACTACAACCTAGAAGAACACATAGAGATGAAACAAAACTCCCTGAATAATGAAAGGTCAAGGAAGAAATAAAGAAAGAAAATAAAAACATTCCTGGAACGAATGACAATATAAAAAACACAGAAAAACCTATGGGACACTTTAAAAGCAGTTCTAAGAGGGAAGTTTTATTCTTTAAGTGCCTACATAAAAAAGAGAAAGAGCACAAGTGAATGATCTCACTGCAGCTAAAAATACTTGAGAGACAACACACATGAAACCTAAACTCCGCAGAGAAAGAAGAAATAACAAAAATCAGAGCAGAGATAAAGAAATAGAAAACAAAGAAAACCATACAAAAAAAAAGTTGGTTCTTTGAGAGAATAAACAAGGATAGACAGACCTCTAGCCAGTTAACCAAAAGAAAGAAGAGAACAACTCCAAATCAATAGAATCTGTGATGAAAGGGGAAATATCACAACAGACAATGAAAAGATCCCGACAATCATAGGGATACGTCAAAAACCTATACTCTACTAAGTTTGAAAAACCTAGAAGAAATGGAAAATATCTGAAATACCTGGGAACACCAAAGCTCAACCAAGAAGAGTCGCACCAGCCAATAGGCGCCATAATACAGGAAGAAATTGAGAGTGTAAATGTAGCTCCCAGCCAAAAACCAATGCTCAGACCCAGTGATTTCACAGCGAAAATTCTATAAAATATTTTCAAAAAAAACTTACAACCCTCATTACTACTCCGTTGTTGAAGGATACACTGGAGGGGTTCTCCCCAGATTTCCTTCTATGAACAACCCGCATCACACGATCCAATATCACGTAAAATCAACCAACCAAACGGAGCTATGACCCATCTCCCTCTGAACACCCACAAACTTCTAACCGAATACTGGCAAATCGCATACAGACCCACATCAAGAAGATCATCCACCATGACCAAGTTGGTTCAATACCAGAGATGCAGGGATGGTTCAACATATGAAATTAATAAAATCATCAAACATAATGGACTGGAAAGACCAAACACCCTTCATGCACCAATTGATGCAGAGAAAGCCTTTGAAAACCAGCATCCCACATGTTTAAAGTCCTAGCGGGAATGACTGGAGGGATCATTCCTTCCATGTAACCAAAGCTATATAACAGGAAACCCACAGCCATATCATCCTAAATGGGGAAACGACAGAGCATTCCCCTTAAAGGTGGAATTCGCAAGGCTGCCCCCTGTCACCACTCCTTTTTCAATATATTGCTTGAAAAAGTGCTAGAGCAAAAGGCAAAAAAAAAAAAAAAAAAAAAGAAAAAAAAAAAAAAAAAAAGTCAAGCTATCCCTTTTTCTAATGATATGTGTGTCTACCTAAGAGATGCCAAGAAACTCCCCCGAACGCCTAGAAAAGAAATGATATGGCTCGTAAAGGGGCAGGAGACAAAATAAACGAGAAAAAAAGCAGGAGGCCTCGGGTACACCACAACAAGCAACCTGAAGAGAGCCCGAGTGAGACCCTCCACCAAAGCCCAAATACAAAGAAAATTGCTAGGAAAAACTAACCAAAGCACCCAAGGATCTACAACAAAAAAAATTTAAAATTTAAAAGAGCTGAGATGAAAGATCAGAACATTGAAACCTCCCATGCTCTGGTTGGGAAATATGTAGTAAAAATGTCCATCTTCCAACTAGTGTACAGATTCTAATGCATCCCAATGAAAATCCCAAGAGTTTCTTCACAGGCTTGGAAAAAAAAATCCTCAATTTCATTTGGAAAACAACAGAAAAAAAAAAAAAACAAATACAAAAAAAAAAGAAATACAGGGGGGATCACTCTACCAGACATCAAACTATATACGGGCTATGTCATAAAAAAACAGCCTGGTACTGGCACAAAAAACAGGACCAGTTTGACTAATGGAATTACAATGAAGATCCAAACCTGAGCTCATACAATTTCAGCCACCTCATATTTGACAAGGGGCCAGAAGACCACAATGGAGCAAGACAGCATCTTCAGTAAAGTGTTGGTCAAAACTGGATCACCACTTGTAGAAGAATTAAAGTAAACCCTACCTCTCACCTGTACCAAAAGTCAATTCCGAAGGATCAAAGACCTCAACGTGAAACCCAAAACTCTGGAGGTGATAGAAGAAAAAACTTAGCAGCAGGCTACAAGACATAGGCGTAGGAAAAGACTTCCTAAATCAGACAGCATCTGCACAAAAAATCAGATTGACATGACCGATGGGATCTACTTAAACTCAAAAGCTTCTGTACATCAAAAGAAAAAATAAAGGAAATGAAGAGAAACCCACAGAGTTGGGAGAACCCTTTTCACCTCAGATTTCCAGTGACAAAATATTCCAGAGTGTATAAACTACTCAAAAAACAAAGAAGAAAGGAAAACAAATGAATCACTCAAAGATGGCAAAAGAACTGAAAAGGACTTTAGTGGAGGACATTGAGAGATGCTGAGAAACATCTTCAAAACATTCAACATCACTAATAATTAGAGAAATGCAAAATATAAAGACCACTTTAGATTTTATTTACTACCATCAGATGGCTAGTTAAGAAAACAAATGATATCAAGTGCTGGAGAGGTTGTGTGGGGAAAGGGGAACACTCATCCATTGCGGCGGGAATGTAAACTTGTACAGCCCCACTATGGAAAGCAGTGTGGAGAACCCTTAGAAGACTCAAATGAGCTTGCCATTTGACCCAGTCTACATCCTGGGCATATACCCACAAGACTTATCTACTGGAGAAATACATGCACAGCTATATTTATTGCAGCTCTGTTCACAATAGCAAAAAAGCTGGAAACAATCAATTGCCCTTCAACTGACGAGGGTAGAGAAATGTGGTACATGTACACAATCGAGCTCTATGCAGCGGTTAAAGAAAAGACCAGCATATGAATTTTGCAGGTTAAATGGATGGAGCTAGAAGACATATTAGTGAAGTAACACAGTCCAGAAAAACAAACGATGAATGGTATCCCTCATATGGGATGCTATAGTTATAAATATTTCTTGTGGAGAGTATACATATTAAAGATTCAATAATAAGGACTGCATCAGAAAAACTGACTGAATGGTGAACCGGAGGGGTGGAGGGGTGGGAGAGGGAAAAGACACGGGGCTTATATTTGATTATGTATATTTAATTGACGTGAGTATCAAAAGTTCCAGTTTTTGCCCAGACTTGCTACAGGTTACATGGTGTTTAGATAAAATAAAGTAAATATGGTTATTAACACACTGGATTAAAGGTTCTGAAAAAAACGGTAATGACCTGAGTTAATTGGAAATATAAATTTCTGTTGTCCACATTTGTTTTATTAAAACTGATAACAATAAATTTGGGATTGGCACATACAAATGTTCTCTATAATTGTTTCTGTTGTACAGTATCACTTGTAGCATTCCCTTACTGTAGGTGATTTAAATTAAAAAATTTAAGTTTCTTCCCAAGTTAACCACATAACAGTCACCCAAAACAGCATGGGTGAATTTGATGATGAATCTGTGCCTTGATTCCAAGCCTATAGGGTATGTGTAAATAACTCGTTTTGTAGACTCAATGGGTCAAAAAACAAAAACATATAAAAAAACAAAGGGGATACAGATATATAAAACATTTTTTTGTCAAAAACCTTGCAATTCAAAATCTTAAAACATAGCTACAGGAAAAGATTTGCATGTTCCAACAGGCAAAAGTCACCACTTATAGCTGAGAAAGAAAAGATACAGCTTTGCATTGTTTGCATGTACGAGGAAGTGCCAGCAGAAGGTTGGCCCGTCTGAACATTGAAAGAAGAAGAAAAGCCCTCAGATTGCTACAGACATCAAACCCCTCAGTGGATCCTACTTGTAACAAACTATTTATAATGAGTCCTAATGAAAACTTACCTTTAGGTGCTGCAAAGTTTTTTTTTTTAATTTTTTTAAAATTTTATTTATTTATGTATGTGTATGAGTGTACTGTCTGCATGTAGGTTTGTGCACCCATGTCGTGCAATGCCGCAAAGGTCAGAAGAGGGTGTCAGATTCCCCTGGCACTGGAGTTCTCCTGGAATTGGAGTTTCAGACGATTCTCGGCCACCATGTGGGTGCTGGGGATTGAACCCGGGTCCTCTGTAAGAACGGTTGGTGGTCTTAACCGCTAGCCATCTCTCCAGCCCCGTGCAAACGTTTTAATACGAGAGACTTTCTTTACCTACCCCCCATAAAACAGGAGAAATATGATGATGATGAGGTGTTCTCTACTTGTAAATGGAGCCAACTGTTATAGAGGTAATCTCTTATAAAACTGGTAAAAACTGCCTTCTTTAATTTGCCTAATAGAATCTAGGACTGGAAACGTGAAAAGGAATTCTTATTCAGACCAAATAGTAATACTAAAGTCTCCTTAAGCTATGCACTTAAGAAAAATATATTAATACAGGAGAGCTCTGATATCAGAAATGGATTATTCTACCAAGGAGATGTTGGCCAGGGGATCCAAGCCCCCACAAAAGATAAAGGCTTCTTGCCTGTAAACTGGGATACCTGCAAGAAGAGAGGCGATAAAGCCCTGCTGTCAAAGACCTGATGTAAGCATGGGAAAGATGTATTGAGACCGCACTTGCAAGTGTACAGTTGGTCTCTGGAATACCAGAGAGTGTTATCAAAGGCCACTAAACCAATAAAGCAAATATGGGTCTCCTTGAGTCAAGCAAGACTCCTCCATCAGCACCAGCTACACCTTGTCTGCCTGGAAATACTGTGTAGCAGTGGCAGTCATATGCCTGTATATCCCAAATCTAATTGGCTATTAGCTCTCTTCTTGGAAGAATAACCCACGGCTGATGCCACAAACTTACATCCTCTAGTGGTTAGGAGATGTTATAAGCCACAGTAAGACCCTGTCACATTTTACAGAAAAAAAGTAATTCATGGATTAACATACCATCCAAACATCTGTGTCTATACCAAAGTAACCTACCATAACAATTAGTACTGTTTAAATACCTATATATCTAATTGCTTGTGCCTCATTAGTAGGCTTGAAAGGTTATTCATGGACAAACTGTCAGCCCATGAAAGGAAACAGCCAGAACTGACCAGACTCCAAGACAACAGCTCCAGAGAAAGTAGACTGTTTTGTTTCTCGTCCACCTGTGCCCCTTTTCTAAGCCTAGGGTACAATCTGCAGAAGAGAGTGTGTGATATAATGTAAGGGCTGCAATTGGGGTGAATGATGAAACTATAGCAATATAGTCTGGACACTCATCTGATCAACTTGATTGATCATACAAGCCCCCCCCCCAGCTGGATGGTGGGACCCATGGGCTGTGTGGTTTTGGGCACTACTGCTTGCAAATTGGTTTTACATGAAGGATGCCTGTACTCATAAATGATTACTTATTGTTAAAAACTGAAAAAAAAAATAAAGAATTGAAAAAAATAGCATGAACGCCACAACTTAAGGTCTGTGATTGGAGCATGCAATAGCACAGTGTTCTTAGCTCTAGTAATGGGCTCTCACCCATATGTTTGCAGTCCTGTGTAATTTTTGAGTGGCCATGCTTGTTCACTTATTTTCCAGATAGACCCAGACTAAGGCTTAGATGTCATTATGTTTTTATGAGGCCTTAACAAGCTTCAGATGGCAACAGAGCTGTGCCAGCTGAGTGGCTGCAGTTGAGTCAATATAAACAGTAACCAAGAACATTGTAAGCTAGAAAAATGGTCTGTGCTGAAAGGACACGAGTCCCAAGAGAGGCCACCTGGAGCCTTGAGCTCTCACATGGAAGGCTGGACCTTTTCTGTCATCCCAGCAGCTGAGCAGTCCTTGGTGTTCCACAGCTAGCTTGGGTCCATGAACAGCCTCAAGATGTGGCTGGATTACCACAGAACTTCCCTTTATCTCACTGCAGAAGCTTATGTCAGAGACTGCCCTGTTTTCTGTGTACTGTGGATCAGCTGTGGGGATGGAACGCCCAAGACAGGAGCAGGCTCTGGTCCAGGTTCACAGCAGATGACTCTGAGTCCACATGAGGACTTTGTCCCTATTCTTGTCTGGATGCCGGGGAACTGCTCAGTTGTCATATAGCTCAATAAGAATCCATACATGTACAAAGCACTACTTACAATGATAAAACCCAGTTATTTTCAAGTGCACATGCTACACTCTACTATCTGATAGTAAGATGACCAGTTATGGGCAAAGATGAAGGCAGGAGGGAAACCAGGAAGCAGGTCAACAGGAGCGAGAACATAAAGAAAAGCTACAGTTTCAAATGCTTATGTGTAAAAGAGGGACCTTCTGGAGACAATAGCCTAGGTCCCTAGCTGAAGAATCAGGAAAAGCAAGAGCAAAGTAAACACAAAATAACTTGAAGGAAAAGAAGAGATAATGATAATGAAAAAAAAGTTCAATAAAACAGAAAATAATAAAATCCAGGAACACACAGGAAGGATATTAGAGCACATTCATACCTGTTTGTCCTAGGAATGTAACTAAATCAGATTTATTATTCAGGAAAGTCAATATTCTTCACACACGTCCATGCATATTCCCTGCCCCCACTAATACATACAACAACAACAACAACAACACACTAACACGCAGAAAAAACTGGAGGACTTATTCTACCTGGTTTTATGATTTACTATAAAGCTATAATAAGCTATACATTTTGACAATGGCAAGATTATCATCTGTCTATCCATCCATCCATCCATTCCTCCAACCATCCACCTATCTACGTACCTACCTACCTATCTACTTACCTCCCTGTCATTAGGAAAGAATAGTATCCAAAAGGAAGTTTGCACATATATGGTCAATTGACTTTCTACAAAAAATACCAAGATAATTTTATGGGAGAAAAGTCTTTTCCCCCAAAAGTTTATATTGAATATCAATATGAAAAACTAGTTAAATTACTTCATACAGAAAACTTATGAATGAAACTTATGCACAAAAAATTTGGACAAAGATCCCATTGTAATATACAAAACTATAAAATATCAAGAAGAAAGACAGGAGAAAATTTTTGCTTTCTTGGTGTAGGCAAAGGTTTCTGAAACTGCAAAAGACAAAAACTGTAGAAGGAAACAAATGGTAAAATGAGATTTCGTAATAATTAAAAACATTTGTTCTTCACAAGAGAGCAAAAATGCAACCACAAACTTGGATAAAAGTTTGCAACAGATATATCTGCCAAAGGATTTGTTTCTATGTAAAATATGTAAAAACTCTTTAAAAAATTGGAAAAAACAAAGTCAATTAAAAATGAATTTCACATATAAGGTGTGGTGGTTTGAGTGAGACTGTCCCTCTAGGCTTCAAGTATTCAGACATTTTGTCTCCAGTTGGTGGTGTTGTTTTGGGGGCTTCTTAGAAGGTGTGGCCATGCTGGAGGAAGTACGTCACTGGGGGTGGGCTTAGAGAGTTTAACAAACCTTGGTAGTCTCTAGTGGCTGTCTCTCAGCTTCCTGTGCTTATTGGAAGATGTGAACCTCAGCTTTCTGCTCCAGCTCCTGCCACCATGCCTCCCCTCCACAATGGACTCTAATTCCCTGGAACTGTGAACTGTAAGCTCAAACTCTTCCATTTTATAAGTTCCCTTGGTCATGGTGGTTTTGTCACAACAACAGAAAAGTGACTAATACAGAAGGATATATGAATGGCAATGAACATAAAAAATTTAATGTTATTAGTATCAAGAAAAATGCAAATGAAAACCACAGTAAGACACCATATCAATCCTATTGGATAGCTTAAAGAAACTGGCGAGTTAGGTGGGGGTAAGGATTCAGAGTCACTGGAATGCTCTTTTTTTAAGTTTTTTTTTTTTTACTTATTTCTCTCTATGTGTATGAATGAACTGTCTGCATGCAGGTCTGTGCACCCGTGTCATGCAATGCCGCGGAGGTCAGAAGAGGGTCTCAGATTCCCCTGGAATTGGAGCTTCAGACAGTTCTCAGCTGCCATATGGGTGCTGGGGATCGAACCCAGGTCCTCTGCAAGAGCAGTCAGCGCTCTTAACTGCTAGGCCATCTCTCCAGCCCCAAGATTCTCCTCCAGTAAAAAGTGACTCCCAGTCATCTCCATTCTTATGATATGCACACTACAGACTGTGCATGTTGTCCCACACAAAGCCAACAGCCACAGGTACACATTTTAATTTAAATTCATTAAGTAAAATAATTCATTTCCTTAGTCATATAACCAATATTTCTGAAGGTGGTTGTCCAAAATTTTTAGAAAAATATTTTATTTAATTTTAAAATTGTATGTTGTTGAGTGCTCTTTGTATGCATGCAAGTGTACCTGTGCATTCAGTGTTTGTAGAGATTAGAAGACGGTTTCAGTTCCCCTGGAACTAGAGTTGCACACCACTGTTAGCTATCATGAGAATACTGGAAACCCAACCTGGGCTTTCTTCAGGAATAGATAGTATTCTTAAGTTCTGAGCCATCTCTCCAGCCTCTGAAGCCAGCTGTCCAACGTTTAGACATTGCAACTAAATATCAACTACGAAATTCATGCTCAAGAACTGCACAATCAAGTTACACACACAGAGACCATATAATGTTTTTAAAAGTTTTGTGCATTTTGTAGATCCTTTCTCAGTACAATTTAGACTCATTTCCCTTTCTATGGCCCCCAACCCCACCCAAGTTCATGCATTCTGCCATACATGTCTTGTATCTTTTCCTGAGTCTTTTTTTTTAATTTTATTTATTTCTGTATGTGTATGAATGTACTGTCTGCATGCAGGTTTGTGCACCCGTGTCGTGCAACGCCGCGGAGGTCAGAAGAGGGTATCGGACTCCCCTGGAACTGGAGTTCTCCTGGAATTGGAGTTTCAGATGGTTTTCGGCCGCCATGTGGGTGCTGGGGATCGAACCCGGGTCCTCTGTAAGAGCGGTTGGCGCTCTTAACCGCTAGGCCATCTCTCCAGCCCCTTCCTGAGTCTTTTTAAAGTTTTTCAAAGCAGAGGATTGTTATTTTGGGGAGAACTTTACTGTTTCAGTCAGTTCTCTTTCCCAGTCTTTTTGTTGTTGTTCCCTCCAAATTGTATTGCTTCAACATATGCATATATATATATATATATATATATATATATATGTCACACCTCTACTAAATGTTGTCATCTGAAAAAAAACTGTATGTTATTTCCAAATCATATTTCAGGATTCACATTTTCCCTTTAATTTTATATTACTCTAAAATATGCATACATACCCTCCACCAATATACCAAGATTACAAAGTCTAAAAATAAGTGGTAGGTTAATTCTAGGGCCTGTTAAAAGATTCACATTATAAGAGCACAGTTGCTTTAAGCTAAAGAGGAACAGAACATTAACATTGCTCAGTTTACCTTACAACTAGGAACTTGTTACTAGCATCCACAAAGTGGAATATTCTTTGTTTTTCTGGGATTGTGTTGCTTCACTTAGTATAATATCTTCTAGTTCCATCTAGCATAATATCTTCTAGTTCCATCCACTTCCTTGCGAAGTTCATGTGTCATCTTTCTTTACAGCTGCATAGAATACCATTGTATAGATGTACCCATTTTCTCTATCCACTCATTGGCTCAGGGGCACTTGGGTTGGTCCCAGCTCTTTGCTATTGTGAAGAGAGCTGCAAAAAACATGGCTGTGCATGTATATCTGCAGTAGGATGAGTCTTATGGGTATATACCCAGGAGTGGTATGACTGGGTCAGGTAGTAGCCTTATTTTGAGTCTTTTAAGAGTTCTCCACGCTGCTTTCCATAGTAGTTGTATGAGTTTACATTCCCACCAGCAGTGGATGAGTGTTCCCCTTTCCCCACACCCTCTCCACCATTTGATATCATTTTTTTCTTGATCCTAGCCAGTCTTATTGGAGTGAGATGTTATCTTAAAGTGGTTTTGATTTGCATTTCCTTAATTATTAGCGATGTTGAGCACTTTTTACTTATGATGTTTCTCAGCCATCTTTACTTCCTCACTTGCAAAGTCTCTGTTCAGCTCTTTATTCCATCTTTTGGCTGAGTCATTTGTTTTCTTCTTTGTTTTGAGTAGTCTATATATTCTGGAAGATAATGCTCTGACAGATGTATCACTGGTGAAGGTTTCCTCCCACTCTGTGGGTTTTCTCTTCATTTCACTGACTGTTTCTTTTGCTGTACAGAAGCTTTTGAATTTAATGAGGTCCCACTTGTCAATTGTTGACCTGTTTCCTGCACAGCTGCTGTCTGATTTAGAAAGTCTTCTCCTATGCCTATGTCTTGTAGGTTCCTGTCAATGTTTTCTTTTATCACCTCAGAGTTTCGGGCTTCACATTGAGGTCTTTGATCCACTTGGAGTTTATTTTGTACAGGGTGAGATACAGGGGTTTAATTTTATTCTTCTGCAAGTGGTGATCCAATTTTGTCATTTGCTGAAGATGATATCTTTCCTCCATTGAGTCTTCTTGGCCCCTTTGTCAAATATGAGGTGGCTGAAACTTTAAGTGCTCAAGTTTGAATCTTCAGTTTTGTTCCATTGGTCTACAAGTCTGTTTTTGTGCCAGTACCAGGCTGTTTTTATGACTATAACCCTGTAGTATACTTTGAAGTCTGGTATAGAGATCCCCCCTGTATTGCTCTTTTCGCTCAGGGTTGCTTTGGCTATTCAGGGTCTTTTGTTTTTCCATATGAATTTAAGGATTTTTTTTCCCAAGCCCGTGAAGAAACTCATGGGGATTTTAATTGGGATTGTACTGAGTCTGTGTATTAATTTGGGAAGAATGGATATTTTTACTATATTAATTTTTCCAATCCATGAGCATGGGAGGTCTTTCCATCTTCTGATGTCTTCTTCAATCTCCTTCTTCAGGGATCTAAAATTTTTGTTGTGAAAAAATCAATTATAGTTAAAGGAGAAAGAAAAATCTTTTGTGACATAAACAAGATGAAAGAATACATGTCCAAAAAACCAACACTTCAGAAAATACTCGAAGCAATTCAAAGAATAGCTGAAAGGAGCAATTATCCCTAAAGAGAGAAATTAACAAAAGCATAACAGAATAAATATAAATCTAGACCAAGAATGTGAACAAAAAATAAGGCGAAAGGAAGCAACATACATCTCTCAGTAATAGCCTTGAATATTAATGGTCTAAACTCCCCAATAAAAAGACATACACTGGGAAAATGGATTAGGAAACAGAATCCTTCTAAATGCTGTCTATGAGAAACCCATCTCACCGTCAAGGACAGACACCACCTTAGAGTGAAAGGATAGAAAAAAATATTCCAAGCAAATGGTACAAAAAAGCAAGCAGGAGTTGCTATTCTAATATCAGACAAAATAGACTTCAGAGGAAAACTAATCAGAAGAGACAAAGACGACCATTGCATTCTTATCAAAGGAACAATTAACCATGAAGATTTCACAATCCTAAATGTTTATGCACCAAACTCAGGTGCACCAAACTTTATTTTTTTTTCTTAATGAACAAGTTTATTTCTAGAGTTTAAAATAAAGTATCATGGCCCATGGTAATTGCCTCTCGCAAGTATAACCCATTCTTTACGAATCACAATTCAAAGTACAATATTTAATCCTCATATCTCCCAGAATAAAAAGTAGGGCTGAGATCTGCCCCAGAGGGGTGGTAGTCCAAGTTCGTGACTCTGGAGAGGTCTCTACTCCCTCCTCTTCTTGCCTTCACGCTCACGTTCCTTAGGCCAACTGCTATCTGAGGGTCTTTTGAAGCCATCATGATATTTGGCTTCTTGCAGAAACTTGTCCAGACGAAAGGGGTCTTCCTCAGAATGGACGAGTTCTTCTCTGCCTCTCAGTCTATGGGCTGAACCAGAAAACTCCTTACAGCGAGCAAATGTGGCAGTCATTATTCTGGCCTCCCTGTACCTGTCCTGGTCCAGATTTTTACTGGGCCTGTAAATACTCTGGAGCCTATCTCTCCAAGCTTGATCATAAACATTGTAAGTCTCATATTCTCCACCTGCGAATCCGCTGTCCATTCCCATGGACTGATAGAAGAGCCTTTGGTCATACATGTCTTCATTAGCTGTGCAAGGCTTGGGCACACTAAGAGCAATCGCTTCACTGATGTCTCGATTTTCATTTCTCTGCAGTTTTGACTTCTTCTTCAGAGCTGGCCTGGAAAGATTCCTGTCGTGCTGTCTCTCTCTGAGCCTATCATAGCAGATTGTGTCCCTTTTCCCGGGCCTCTCCATCTTTATCCACTTGGGTTTGAATCCCAGCTCTCCTCTCTCTGGCTTTCTGGGCCATTTCTCGAAGCTCCTCTTCATGTTTCTCCTTTTCTTTTTGAGTCCTCTTTCTCTCTACCTGGACCTGCATTTCCACAGCTTCACTAGCCTTCTGCTCGGCAATGCAGAGAGCCTCCGCCAGTTTGGCAAAGTTCTTGTTTATGTGGACTGTCTGAAGTCCTCTTCTGTCCGCAGCTAGCCGTTTATCTAATGGGACTGTGTAGCCCTTTGGGTTCTTCTGGTTGGAAACAGCAGAGGAATCTTCCAATCCTGCTGTTCCTTCACAGCCAGCTTCTGAATAGGAGAATGCATGACGGGGGCAGGAGGACAGGGTGGTCCCCGTGGAATTTTCTTATTCAGCTTGAACCTTGGGGGCTTCATTGGATCTTTCTGCATCTCTGCCACCCGAATAACCCTTTGGTTGGCTCCTGAGTTGAAGGCCACTCCCTGCTGGGATGGTTTGTACCTGATGTACTGAGCAGGGGCCGGCTCGCCAGCTGCTCCAACGAGCATGGCTACAGCAACCTTCCGAGATGCAGATTTCTCTAAGGCGACCCTTGTCTTTTCTGTTATCTCCCTAATAGCTTCTTCATCCGGTCTTTGCAGGTCTGGGTCATCTTTATTCGTAACCTCTTTTTGAACCAGGTCAGTATACTTGTTATAAATGACCGTGTCTTTTGACTGCCCTTGTTGAGCAATGGGCCGCATTTAATTTTCCCTTCAGGATCCACCTGAATGGCCAGTACACTGGACATTTTTCTATTTCGCCCCATATCCAGTGGAACTGGGCCACATGGATTTCTGGAAAAACTCCTCCATCTCCAAAATGCCCCAACAAGCGAGGTCTCCATCCTTTCTGGTCCCCGTATCGGGGAGGTTCTCTTCTGGAGGAGACCAATGAGGTCTGCAGTGATCTCTGAGATCTCACAGCCTTTTCCTCAGCTTCAAGTTGGTCCTGAGTCGAGTAGGGGCAGGTAGAAAGCTGGTGAGTGCCATCCTCTTCTGCTTCTTCCAGAAAACGTCGCCCTCAAGACTGATCCGAGTCTTCCAAGTTTCCTCCAGCCGGTTTTAGGAACCCAGCACTGAAGTTGATGGGGTGAGGTCGACTCTAGTCTTTATCTCTCCAAAACTGGAGTTTCAGCTCATCCAGGATACTCTCAAGAGCCGGTGGCATGAGCAACCAGAGACACGGGCCTCTGAGCTTTGTGGTGGTATGTACTAACCAAGTCTCACACTGTAAGGACCAGAGCACAGCTCCTGTTTCCAGAATGAAATGAAGACCTGCTTTCTCTCCTTTATATGTAGCCCAAGACCATGCCCCAGAAAGGGAACCGCCCACAGCCAGGGTGTAGTTTCTGCCTCAAATAAAGTAATCAATGTAGATAAAATAACACAGGAATGCACAGAGGCTGGTCTCCCTGGCGTCCTGGGATTAACGGTGTGTGCCACCACACCCGGCAGGATTTTGTCTTTTTCACAATGCTAATCATCTCAACTCCATTCCTCGTGGTTTCGAGCAAAGGAAACTGAAGATTTGAGACTAAAGCCAAGAGCCTAGATAGATGCTGATAGACTATGCCAGAGTACGGGACCACAGATGTTCTTAATTTCCTAGGAAGGAATCTCCATATACAGAATTGGTTAAGAGTTGGTTGGTTCTGCTGGGCATGGTGGCACACACCTTTAATCCCACAATTGGGGAGGCAGAGGCAGGCAGATCTCTGTGAGCCCAAGGTCAGCCTGGTCTAGATAGAGAGTTCCAGGGCAGCTGGGACTAAAGGGAGATCCTGTATACACACACACACACACACACACACACACACACACACACACAATTTGGTTGGTTCCATGTGGATGTTAGCTCTAGATATCTTCCAGAAGATTCAATGTATGGAAGATTCAGTGTCTTTGAAATAGAACTGTGCCCATGTTACTCCAAAATGAAGGAAAGAGCTATATGAGATCAGACCCACCTGGATGGAAGGGCAAGAGGAGGCTAAACTTGGAATTGCTTATTTCTTAGTTTGGATTTTACTGGAAGAGCAGGCTTTATGTATGCACTAGTTTGGAAGTTTTCATTAATCTGGAGATTTCAGTATTATTCAGTCACCATTGCTCCTTCTGTGGTGTTCCTTCTGTGGTCCTATCACAGAGGACAAAGAGCAGCAGGGCCCATGAGAGGGAGAAACTCCTGTGCTTACAGGAAACATGGACAACTGCCTGAACTCTGTTAGTGAAGAGCCATCAGTACCCAATCACCTCCAAGTCCCACTTAGAGAGCTAGCAGGCTGGGAGGCTTCGGAAGGGCCTCTCCTTGGTGATCAGCTTTGCAATCCCACCTTTCCTCTTCACGAACACTAGATATGTAAGCATTCAAATGTCTCTCCAGGGTGTTTAAAATGCCCTGTGAAAATGTAAATTTATACAGCTTCGAAGGCCATTAAAGGAAAGCTAATTCCTGTTGGTCCAAAGAACAGAATCAGAGTTCCAGTTCTAGGCTTTGGTAGAGAAAGATCATTGTAAGCTGTCTCAAACACTGCATTATGTTGTCCCTAAGGAATTAATGGAAATGTTTGACTCAATCACATAGCCAGAAGAACAAGATCCAGGAAAGCTGATTAACCTGAAAACAAGCTAAGGAGATGGCAAGACATAATCTCCTCAGTGAGATAAAGTACCTTCCTCCCAGGAGAAGCCCCTCCCTAGATGCAGTCCCTGGTGCACTTTCCTGCTAACCTGTGGGTTTTGGTTTCTAAATCCAAAAGTACTAGCTCCCCCCACCCTTTTGTCTTCAGATAATTACAATCCTAACAAGGGGATCTCCCATGCTTGAGGAACTAAACAGACATTAGCAGGCTCAGAGGCCATTGAAGGCCAGATCCCTCCCTGATAATCTGCTCTGAACCCATCTTCCATTTGCCTGGTAATCCTGGAAAAAGACCCATGTTAACTGACCTCCCAAAGATTTCAGGGCCCCATGGAGAAGGTAGCGGGACCAGGGCTTGGTTGAGGTCCACCAAAGGAAAACTACTTTGTCCTCGCACCAAACTTTATAAAAACAATTCTGCAGGATCTCAAGACACAGATTAATCCTGGCACACTAATAGTGGGGGACTTCAATACCCCACTGAGCACATGGATAGATCAATAGGACAAAAAAAATAAACAGAAAGACATTGGAACTGAACAATACAATATACCAAATGGACCTCACAGACATCTCTACAGAATATTCCACCAAAACACCAGAGAATATACTTTCTTTTTTTTATTAATTAATTTATTTTTTAAGGGATTCTACAATACAATGACACAGTTGTTTGTAGATAGCATTGACGTCACTCATTATGTCATACAATCAGGTAATTGGTGCATTTTGCAAGTATCTATGTCCAAATTTTGAACAACCCAAGGTTCCCATAGACCAGTTGGAAAAGCTTGTATGCACAGACATGTTGATTAATCAGGAGTCCAGACTATATTCCTGTAGTCTCATGATTCACCCCTATCTCTCCACAGCCCTTGCATTCTACCATGCCTCCTCTTCCGCAGTTTGTTCCCTGGGCTTTGGGAAAGGGGCACAAGTGGGTGAGAAGAAAACAGTCTAATTTCTTTGGAGTTGTCATTTTGGACTCCAGTCTGTTCAGGTTGCTTCCTTTCATGGATTGACAGCTTTCCCAGTGATACCCTTTTTAGTCATATTAACAAAGCACAAGCTATTGGATGTACAGGCATTTAAGCAGTACCACTTATTATGTCAAGCTAAGCTGTGAGCGTAGACACAGATGCTTGGATGGCATGCTAATC
>VZQC01011451.1:757499-775909 GCA_009823505.1 Rhizomys pruinosus
TTTCTGGAGTTTGTCAATCCCTTCCTTTAGTTCTCTGAATTCTTCTTTATGTTCTTTAATTTCTCTGCATAGGTCTGCAATTATTCCTCTAAGGTCTGTTTCTGGGGTCACCTCCAGGGGGATCCCATTGTACCTATCTCCTACAGGGTTGGTAGAGCTTGGTGTGGAGTTATCCTGCACCTTTCCCATGTTGTCCCTTCGTCGTGTCCCTGGCATGTGGATTTCCGTTTTGTGATTCAAATCACAAATGCCTTTTCAGTGTGTTGAAGGGTGAAAGCTTATTTTGCTTTGCTTACCTCCTTCTTTCGCTTTTTTTTTTCCCTTCCTCTCCCCCTCCTTCTTTATGGAGTGTTGACTTGTCTAGGTTTTCAGGCTTTCACTTTTGTTTATAGATTGGATATTGGAAGTCTAAGTCACTCTTCCCTCCCTCTTCTGAGAGTTCTCATAATCCAATCCACTGGATACTCTCTCTTCCTCAAATCCAATTGTTGGTGGGGGGGGGGCTCCAAGTGTTCCTAACAGGTCCGTACCCAGAGTCCAAACACATGACCCTACTAAGACTGAGTCAGGCCGAGAATATACTTTCTACTCATACTTCATGGAACATTCTCCAAAATTGACCACATACTGGGACACAAAAGGAATCTCAACAAATACAAAAAGATTGAAATAATTTCATGCATTCTGTCAGACCACAGTGCAATAAAGCTCAATACGGACACCAGAATAAGATATTCTAACTACAAGAACACATGGATACTAACCAACACAATCCTGAATAATGAATGGGCCAGGGAAGAAATAAAGAATTAAATAAAAGTATTCATAGAACTGAACAAAAAGACAATACAACACAACAAAATCTGTGGGATACTTTAAAAGCAGTCCTAAGAGGGAAATTTATAGCCCTAAGTACCCAATTAAAAAAAAAACCAGAAAGGGAACAAATAAATGATCTAATACTGCACCTAAAAACACTCCAGAGACAACTACAAATGAACCCTAAGCCCAACAGACAGGAAGAAATCACAAAAATCAGAGCAGAAAATCAATGAAATTTAAAAAAAGAAAATAATACAGAGAATCGATGAATCCAAAATCTGGTTCATTGAAAAGATAAACAAAATAGACAGACCTCTAGTCCAGTTAACCAAAAGAAAGTGCAAGCAACTCCAAATCAATAGTATTCACGATGAAAGGGGAAACATCACAATAGACAAATAAAAGACCCAGAAAATCATATGAAAATCCTTCAAAAACCTACACTCTACTGAATTTGAAAACCTAAGAGAAATGGTTGAATATCTGAAATCCTGGGAACTTACAAAGCTTAACTGAGAAGAGACTGACAGCTTAAACAGACCCATAATATTTGATGAAATTGAAGATGTAATAAAAATCTCCCAACTAAAAAAAGCCCAGGCCCAGATGGTTTCAAAACAGAACTCTATAAAATATTTAAAGAGGCCTTACAATCATTACTACTCAAACTGTTCTGTAGGATACAAACAGAGGAAATATCCCAAATTCCTTCTATGAAGCCAGAATCACTCTAATACCAAAACCAGGCAAAGATACAACGAAAAAGAAAGCTATAGACCCATCTCATTAATGAACACAGATGCAAAAATTCTCAGCCAAATTCTTGCAAATCCCATATAGACCCACATCAAAAAGATCATTCAATCATGACCAAGTTGGATTCATACCAGAGATGCAGGGATGGTTCAGCATATGTAAATCAATAAATATCATAAAACACATAAATGGAATGAAAGACAAAGACCACATGATCATCTCAGTTGATGCAGAAAAGGCCTTTAATAAAATACAACGTGATTTTATGTTTAAACGTCTTAGGGAATTGGACTGAAGGGAACATTCCTCCATCATAATCAAGCCAGATATCAAACCAAACACTCCAAACATCATCCTAAAGGAGAAAAGTTAGAAGCATTCCCTAAAATGAGGAACCCAGAACAAGCTGTTCCTCTATCTATCAGCCGCTCCTCTTCAAACATAGTACTTAAAAAACTTGCTAGGGCAAAGACAAAAAAAAACCTAAAAAAAAACAAAAAAAAAAAAAAAAAAAAAAAAAAAAAAAAAAAAGGAAATTAAAGGAGTACTAATCAGAAAAGAGGAAGTCAAACTATGCCTTTTTGCAGATGATATTATAGTTTACCTAAGGAATGCTAAAAAACTCCACCAGAAAACTCCTAGAAATGATTAAGAGTTTCAGTAAAGTGGTGGGATACAAAATTAATCTGGAAAAATCAGTAGCCATTCTTTACACCAACAATAAGGAATTGGAGAAGGACTATAAGGAGAACTTCCCACTCACAATAGCCTCAAAAAATAAACCTGGGAACAAACCTAACCAAAGATACCAAAGATCTCTACAACAATTTTTTCTTTATTGACATTTTGTATATTTCATATGTCATTTTTCATTCCAATTTGGATACCTTCCCTTCCTCCTATCCCAGTTTATGCATTCTGCCATATATATCTTGCATCTTTCTCTCAGTGTTTCCAAGGATTTTTTTTCTGCAGAGGCTTGTTATTTTGAGCAGAATTTAACTGTATCACTCAGTTCTTTGATCCACCTTATGTAGTTGTTGTTCCCTCCCTTTTGTATTGCTCCAAATTATACCAATATAAACAACACATATGTTTCAAAATTATTATGCCTGGGAATAAACTATATGTTAATTCCTAAATATGTTTTGGGGTTCACATTTTTCCCTTTAATTTTATATTACTCTAGAATATGAATACATACCTTCCACCCATATATGATAATTACCATGTGCGAATATAAGTGGTAGGACAATTCTAGAGCCCATTAAGAGATTCACATTGTAACAACACAATTGTTTTCAGATACAAAGAAATATAATAATAAAGTTGCTCAGTTTGCCTGCCAACTGGGGATTGGTGTTAGCATCCACAAATGAGGGGAACCATTGCCCCCCCTTTCTTTTTTCTTCTGGGACTGTGTTACTTCGCTTAGCATAATGGCTTCGAGTTCCATCCATTTACTGGCAAAATTCATGATGTCATTTTTCTTTACCACTGCATAGAACTCCATTGTGTAGATGTACCCCATTTTTGTTATCCAGTCATCAGTTGAGGAGTGTTTGGGTTGGTTCCAGCTCTTTGCTATTGTGAAGAGAGCTGCAAGAAACATAGCTGTGCAAGTATCTTTGTGGTAGGATGAGTCTTGTGGGTATATATCCAGGAGTCATATGGCTGGATCAGGCTAATTTTGAATCTTTTAAGCATTCTCCACACTGTTTTCCACAGTGGTTGTACGAGTTTACATTCCCACCAGCAATGGATGAGTGTTCTCCTTTCTCCACATCCTTTCCAGCATTTGGTATCTTTTGTTTTCTTGATCTCTGCCTCCAGAGTGCTAGGATTAAAGGTGTGTGCCACCATGCCTGGCTTTAAAAAGGCTCTTAGCCATGAAGTGGGTGCTGGGAATCAAACCCAGGTTCTCTGCCAGAGAGGTTGGTGCTGTTAACTACTGAGCCATCGCTCCAGCCCCACAGGTGGCCTTTTAAAACTCCCATTGGCTGTAACAATTATTTTTATGCTAGTTCAAAAATTCTACTTAAGTAAAACTAAAGGTTTGGCAAATAATTTCATGGCACATAGCTTACATATTTCTGTCTCTGAAAATACAAATTCTGGGGCTGGAGAGATGGCCTAGTGGTTAAGAGCACTGACTGCTCTTGCAGAGGACTGGGGTTCAATCCCCAGCACCCACATGGTGGCTAAGAACTGTCTGTAACTCCAGTTCCAGGGGAATCTGACACCCTCTTCTGACCTCTGCAGCATTGACATGGGTGCACCTACCTACATGCAGACAGTACATTCATACACATAAAAAATAAATAAAATTAAAAAATACAAATTCTTAGACATATAATTAGTAGTAATTATCCCAAAACTAGATAGCCCTGGGAATAGTTTACATGCTATCTGTACTAAACTTTGATAGATGTTACCCCCAGATCACAAATTGAAGCAGCACAATTTGAGGGAAGATGATCCTGGGTTACAATCATGTGAGGTCATTTTTATGTAAGTTACTTTCAAGAAAATGTGCAATCTTTCTTAATCTAGTAGCATAGGTTCTTTCCTATGAAATGGAGTCAGTTTTGTTACTGACACTCTGTCTCATCGTCAATAGGAAAGGATTCTGTTATGTATCTTTTTCCTTTAGGGAGGCTGACCTTGAACTCTCAGTCTTCTTGCCTTAGGCTGTCCCTTCTGAGTTCTGAGTTAGAAGTGTGTGGTGTACCATTTGCTTGGCAGTATGTCTTCTTTGTGTTCTCAGAGCTCAGAACAGACAGGGGTAAGGACTGGGGTGTGACTTGGTGGTGGAGCTCTTGCCTTGCTGGTACAAGTCCCCAGGTTCACTCCCGGCAGTATGAAACAACAGGACAGTGAGCAGATTACAGAAGAGAAAGGCACAGCCAGTGAGCAGTACATACTGAACTAGTCATTGAAGTAATTTTCATGAATTCCCTTCATGAAAATTACCTTCAACTTGCTCTTCCTTATATAAATGTGGGGGACTTTGCTGAACAAAGTTTAAGGAAGGTGTCCCTGAAACCATGAAACGAGGGGAACAATGGTAGCTAGTGAGGGTTTTTAGGATACTTTGTGGAATTTATAACAAAGATCTAGTCAATTCGTGAATGCTTTGAGTCAAAGTGATATGATTTAACTATTAATTTACCCTTGCCTCACCTGGCTTCAGAACAAGTGTAATCAGGCTATATTTTGTCTGGGTTACAAGAATAGGAGAGATTAAAATTAGACTGTGTGAGCCGGGCATGGTGGAGCACGCCTTTAATCCTAGCACTTGGGAGGCAGAGGCAGGCAGATCTTTGTGAGTTCAAGGCCAGCCTGGTCTACAGAGTGAGTTCTAGGACAGCTGGGGCTACAGGGAGAACCTGTCTCAAAAAGATTAAAAAAATTAGACTGTGTAAATTTATATTTTAGGATTTATATATATAGTTTCTGATATTTTAGGATTGTTTAAGTGGTTCTTTTTCTGGTTTGTCCTGTCATCATAAGCCACTCTGGCTCAAAAATCAGTAAAACAACAGTAGTTCTGATTTTAGAAAGCAACTCTCAGTCTCAAAGAAGCTGGTCAGTTTTCTTCACAAGTGTTATACATAAGGCCACATTTTTATGAAAGCTCACAGGACAAAGCTCTGCAGACCCATGATCAGTAAAGTCTAACAAAAGTCTGATTTTTTTTGTCAAGTAGCTTCTGAATTAATGGAGGAACAAAACAATTGGCCAGATGTGTGTGCAATAGAACTCCAGCTGAGAGGCACAGAAGCCAGGCTTTGTTGGCAATTTGAAGAAAGGGTTTGGTTACTCTTGGAAAGCCTTTTTGCAAAGAAGGACTGAATGTTCAAAACAGATAAGCATCCTGACAGGCTGGGAGTCTTTGGTGGCTAAAGACTATGAATACATTGTTCCTTGCTGTGTTTCCTGGAGCCAGTGGCCAGATGTGCAGGGTGCCAGGACTGAGCTGGCCCAGTACATGGCTCAGCCTCAACTCTATTTTAGTCTCATAGAGGGATGAAATTCTGTTGTTATCACGGAAGAAACTGGATGATTCTACATATGCTCCCTTAGCATATGTATATTCACCTTCATTAGAGTTTGCGGTATTTGGATGAGAAATGCCCCCCACAGGCTCAAGTATCTGAACACTCAGATCCCAGTTGGTGATGCTATTTAGAGAGGTCATGGAGTCTTTAGGAGGCATGGCTTGGTGGAGGAAGGATGTCATTGGGGGTGGCCTTTGAGAGTTCCTAGCCTCAGCTCATTTCCAGTTCCCTCTCTTTGCTTCATGTTCATTGTTGAAGATGTGAACTCTTGGCTTCCTGCTCCAGCCACCTGCTGCCCTTCCCTTCTGTGTACCCCACACCACCCCTGCCACCGTGTTGGACTCTTATTCCTCTGGAACTGTTAGCCAAAATGAACTCTTCCATAAGTCAGTTTTGGTCGTGGTATTTTTTATTTTTTTTTGCAGCAACACAATGTTCAGTGGCCTACATTCACCTGCTACCTCCTGTAACAAAGAAGATAAAGCAGCTCTGGCCATCTCTTTTGAGTTTGGGCTTCTTTATTTTGCCTTGCCTGCTTTGTTTAATTTCTTGAGAGTGGGATACAGGTGAGTAAGTCTGGGAGGGCCTCCTTTGATATCAAGTATTTAACTATCATTGAAGAGATTCTCAAAACACTCTTTAAGAATGGTGGGAAAAGGCCCTGTGTGGTGGTGCACACCTTTAATCCCAGCACTCGGGAGGCAGAGGCAAGCTGATCTTTGGGAGTTCAAGGCCAGCCTGGTCTACAGCTCCAGGCCATCTGCGACTAAAGGGAGACCCACTTTCAAAAAGATAAAAAAAAATGGTGAAAAATATCTTCTCCAAATGTTGATTTTTACCCAGTTCTACTTCTGTAAATTCAATTTAAAAAAGAAATTAATGTTCTAAACTTATTTCTGTCACTTCCTTTTCTTTTTAGGACATGAGGCCACATCTGAGTTCCTTCAGGAAGTCAGAAGCTGCCTGGGCTTCAAGGCTTCTTGTTTCTGTGTTAGAATATCTTTTGTCCTTAGATCTTTAGTGTACATGGAATTTTGGGTCCGTTTGGCCTAATGGTGGCCATAGACATGTATTGATTGGTCACTAAGTCCTGAGCATTGCCTCACCCTCCTGTACCAAAACACATACAAACAGAGCTTACTCTGGGAGAGGGTGTCATCCAGGGACAGGATACTGGAAGAACAGAAAGTGCTTACAATCAGCTAGCGAGTGTCTCCACCCCTGTTTTTCTCAAGTGCCAAATGAAGGGTTTGGAGTAGGTAATCACAAAACCTCTGCCAGCTCTGATATCACTGAAGTCCCCAAAGCTGGAGAACATGGAGGCAGACAATGGAAAGGAAGACAGAATTCATAAAGGCAGTGCATCTTCTTCCTTTCTCCAAATGGAAGAAAATTCTATGCAGCAGACTGGAGACTGCTGTTACTTTAGTAGGTAGTGAAGATACAATAGTTAAAAAGATAGTTCATGTTTTAAAACTGTGCACTAAATATTTATGTTTATGCCCATACATTTGTGCTGTTCTCAACCTTTGTCAGAGAAGCTTCTCCTTCTTCTTCTTCTTCTTCTTCTTCTTCTTCTTCTTCTTCTTCTTCTTCTTCTTCTCCTCCTCCTCCTCCTCCTCTTATTATTATTATTATTATTATTATTATTATTAAACTTTTTCCATAGGTCATACATCATTTCTCAATTGAATCTAGAGTCACTTCCTTTTCCATGCCGCCCACCCCACCAGAGTCCCTGCACTCTACCATACATGTCCTGCATCTTTTTCTGAGTCTTTCCAGAGTTTTTTTTTTCAGTTCTTTTGTTGTTGTTCAGAGAGGCTTCTTTTTGCAGTGAGTAGTGGTTAATGTAGAAATTAACAACTGGAAAAGTGCTAGACTAAGTAATTGTGAGTGTTCAGCCATAAATGGATCAGCTACATCAACCTTTACCCATGCAAGGCTCAGGGCACATAGCAGAAGAAGGTGCATAAAGAATATTAGAGCTAGAGGGCAAGGGAAGAGAGCTGTCAAGTGTCATCTGGACACGATGTTGTTGCGCTCATGAACTCACAGCAGTGATGGTTACCTGGATAAGACCTGCAAAAGATCAAGCCAGTCAAAATTACAGCAAGGATGAAGGAGGGCTCCCGAGGCTCCCCTCTACTGAGAAGCTGTTGGAGGTGATGGTGACTTAGGGAGGGAGACTCACTTTTCTTTGGGGTTGTTCATACCTCATTGGATGGCTCCAAATCCATGCATGTATAGGCAACACTCATTAGAATTAGGGGGCTGTCAATCAACTTTTTAAAAGAACATGAATCTAAGAGGGAAATGTGTGGAGGGTCTCAGGGTGTGTTGTCTGGAAGAAGTTTGTAGAGAGTGGATGATAAAAATACAGTACATACGTGTATGAACTTTTCAAAAAATAAATATTTCTACAAAATATTACCTAAATAAAAAAAAGAAGGGCCTGTTCAAGCTTTCCCACAGTATAGTGAGGGAAATGGAGATGGAATGAAAAGCTGATTCTTTTGTTATATACAATTATAATAATTGTACATAAAGAAAGGTCAGGGAGGCTGGGAGTAGCGGCAGAGTAATGGCACAGGCCTTTAATCCTGCACTCTGGAGGCAGAGGCAGGCAGATCTCTGTGAATTTGAGGCCAGAATGATCCATACAGTTTCAGGCCAGTCAGGGCACATAATGAAGATGAAGTGAGATGGAAGTATGAGTGGAAATGAGAACACAAAGTCTCTGATAGTGTAGTATTCAGCTTTCTCACAAAATACCTGAGATACTCAACCTTTAAGAAAGAATGGCTTATTTTGTCTCATTGATCTGTCTTTTCCCTTGTTATTGACCAAGCAGCAGATCTTGGTGGGGAGTGCTTGACCAGGCAAAGCTATTCCACACATAGGTGAAGACGAACAAGAGGAATAGTGAAATAGAGTTCTACTCTCCCCATTGAGGGCATTCCCCTCATGAGCAGGAGATGGCAAATAGGCCTCAGACTAATATTTTTACTCTTTCTCAACAGCACCAACCTCAGAGTCAAGCCTTTAGCAAATGGGTCTTCAGAAAATATTTCCACTCCAGATTCCTGAGACCAGCCTTCTTTCCTCATCCACTATACCTTAACTCCCTTACAGCCTGAGCAATTCTAGTCTCCCTGACCCCACATTCTGTTGTCCTTCTAGCCTTGGGCACAGGCCCACTTTTGCTCTTAGCACCCCAGATCTCTGGACTACCCTCTTAGTCCAGATTGCCCCTTCACTCCGACCAGCTTGACTTTTCAGTGTAGTTTGTTAGAGCCTTCACAGGCTGTTCCCACCCCCACCTTCCTTTTGGATTCCTGAGACCAGCCTTCAACCCTGACCATCCCCACCCTTACCTTGCCTTGGATTCCTGAGACCAGATGTCTTCTCTGGAAAGTTTGATCCTGCCCACTGCTCCTTGACTCCTCTACAGCTTGAGCAACACCAATTTCCTTGACCCTGTTCCCCTTCTAGTCTTGGGAACAGGCCCACTTTTCCTCTTAGCACCCCATATCTCTGGACTACCCTCTTAGTTCCTGGTGGTGATGAAATCCCCAAATCCCACCTTCCCCATCCTCCTACTTTGTGACCATCTGCAGCCCCTCCCACTGATTCAGTGCGAGGCTTCCCTGCCTTTTACTAGGGGCCCAGACCTTTGCAGACTGCTTAAGTACACCTGAATCCAACCTCTGCTTAGCAAATTTCCCAAATAGAACTGTGCCTCCTGACTGGTAGGGGCCCAGAACTTAGAAAGAAATCTGAGAGTATCTTACTGGCACATGACTTGGGTCTTTGTGGGAACTCCTGAGTAGATGGACTAGAGCCATTGAGTCCCACCAACATACTATCAAAAGAGAGAATATGAAGTATAGACCAACAAGCTTTTCATATGCAGTTAGGAAACAACAAAGACACAACAACCAGAATCAGACTTCAACTCAACAAAGGAAGGCTCGAGTCTCACATCAGAATCACAAATGTCAAAAGAAATCCAGATGCCAAAATCACAATGAAAAAAATAATATGATGAAAAAACAAACAAAAAATATGTCCCCAACAAATACTACCAGGCCTATAGACCAGTTCTACAATAAGAACTTCCTGGAGATAACTGGGGACACAGAATTTAAAAGAACAATCATAAACATGATAAAAGAATTCAATGAGTTAAAAACACACACACACACACACACACACACACACACAAACAAAAAAAAACCTAAAAGAAAATAGGGGTAAACTTCTGACTGAATTCACAAAAGAGATAGAAATATTGAAGAAAATTGGAAGCATTCCCATTAAAATCATGAGCCAGATATAAATGTCTACTATCTTTACTCCTTTTTAATATAGTGCTGGAAACTCTTGCTACAGTTATAAGACACGAGAAAGAAATTAAAGGAGTACAAATGGAAAAAGAAGAGTTCAAATTATCACTTTTTGCAAGTTATATGATGTTATACCTAAACGATGCCAAAAATTTCACCAGAAAATCCTTAGAAATTATTAATATTTTCAGCAAAGTGGCAAGTAATAAAATTAATCTACAAAAATCTGTAGCCTTTCTATATACCAATAGCAAGCAACTGGAGAAAGAGTACATGGAAACNATATTTAAAATTACCATTGTTTATTTGTTTGTGGAGGGGATTTTTGACCCACCATACACTCAAAAGGACAACTTAAAGGAATTGGTTCTCTCCTTCTACCAAATGGAATCTGTGGGTTGAACTCAAATCTCCATAATTCTCAGCAAGTTCCTTTACTCACTGAGCCATCTCATCAGCCTTAGATTGGTATCTTTTAAATAAATATTTGCTAATACCTCTAAAGCAAAACCACATCTATCACTGCCTTTTCTTCCTTAAAATAAATAGGCTTGAAAGCTGAATAACCTTATTCAGAATGTGTATACAGTATTTCAGAAAGGACTGCATCAATGATTTTAGATGTGGCTACCACATGCAATTTACTAATCACTGTAATATGTTTTTCAAGAAATGTGTCCATTCCATAACATAGAGGTTACACAAAATTGTAACACAGCTGGTAACCTTGACCATTCTTAAATATAAGAGAGAAAAGAAGTGAAATTATAAAAATGGCAAAATTTAAAGTTGATAGTTCCTGATACATGTATTTTTTCCAGAGTAAAATGAAACATTAAAAAAATTCTGTAAAATAATTTTATGCCACCAACACAATGGTGTATCACTGAAACCTCAGTGCTGAAGATCAGAGACAGGTGGATCCCAGGAGACTGGTCAGCCAGTAGAGCTAAAGCAGCAACCTCTACATTCCTTGAGATACTCTGTCTTAAAACATAAAGTGGAGATCCTTAAAGGCAGATGACCTCTTACCTCCATGTACATACCCACACACACAGGCACACACATCTCTCCCCCAATTAATAATTTTATGCATAAAAACTTAACTCAGAAATAAATGTAATATATATATGTGGAAAATGCTTTAAGGTATTATTTCATATTGGGATGTTTGGTTTATGAATTATTACTGAATATTTGCAGTGTATTCCATGTCAATTTATTTCTGACTATAACATATTTATCCACAACAAATTGTGATATATATATATTCAAAAAACAAAGAATCAAGAAAATGTGACCCAATTAAAAGGTGGGCTACACTCTCAGCAGGTGAGGCAGAGGCCCAGAGGCCCATCAATGGAGACATACTAGACTCCCTACCCACTAACTGAGGAACACCTGGGGCCCTTCCCTCTGCTCCACCAGGCTAGGCTTTCCTGCCCCAGACCCAGATACAGATGCTTGTAACCAGCTATGGAGAACTCCATGTGACATGGCCTATGAGTTCAACTTTCCCACTGAATGAATGAGACTGACCTCCACTCAGTGGTGAAAGTCCCCAACTGCATAGCAGTGACATGGTGGCATTCCAGACTCCCTATCTACTGGCTAAGGATCAGATGGGCTCCATCTCTCAGCTCCAGGCTAGTCTTTCCTACCCCTGGACCCAGATTTAGACATTAGCAATAAGCCCTAGAGAACTGGTAGGTGAACCCCTCATGGCAGGGCAGGTCTGTCAGTTCAACTCTCCCATTGAATATATGAGGCTGACCTCTGCCCAGGGGTAAGAGTCCCTAACTGTGCAGTGGTGGCAGCATTCCAGACTTCCTACTGTCCTCTGGTTCCAGGCTAGTCTTCCCTGGCCATGGTCTCAGGTCCAGAGGCTTACAACCAGCTTGGCAGAGCTGGTAAGCAAACCCCATGTGGTGCAGGGTTCAAGCCTGTCTGATCATCACCTGTCTTGGGCCTCTGGAGAAGCTCCCGACTAGCTGGGTGAGAACTAGCTGGTCTCTAAGGTACAAAACCAGAAGTAAAAACCTGAAGTCTAGATCAACTAGCCTTTCAACCTAATAAGAAGACAACAAAGACAACTGAGGAATGCAAGCAAAGTCAGTTTTCAATTCAACACTTAAGTTTCATAGCAGAATACAAACAACAAAAGAAACTCACATGCCAAAATCACAATGAAAAAACAATAACATGAAAAATACAAATAATAAGTTGCTGCTAAATATTACCAGTCTTGTAGAAGACTCTTATAATGAGGACCCCCTTAGGTGTAACCCAGGTCACAGATCTTAAAAGAACTATCAAAAACATAACCAAAGAATTCAAGGAATTTAAAGAACACACACACACAAACTGTCGGCATTCTTTTGGCAGAAGCACTTAAAGAGTCAGCAAGCAGCCTCCAAGCCTCAACCCCTGCTGTTATCCTGCCAAACCTGTGAGGTCTGGACTCTCTTTTATCCCTTAGGGGAAAGTTTTGATCTGGAAAATGGACTGGGGTTCTGCTTATCCCAACTGCCTGCCTCAGCCCCCAATTGTGTGTGTGTCCCAGCCCATGCAAGGATTTGTATAAAATGTTGAGTTACAACATTAAAGTTGAGTCTTTCTCCCAGACTGTGAATCTGTTTCCTTTTTTCTCCAGGTGACTTCTCATGGTTCCCTCCCCCTCCTTGCCGGAGCTTAAGCCTAGAATTGTCAGCCTACTGGCTGGGGGCAGCCTTGCAGAGCAGCGAGCCTGGTCCAGGGAGGAAGAACATCTAGTGGAGTGCAGCACATGCATAATGAGCATTTAAAGGACCACTGGATGATGATATTTTAGACAGCTGGCACCAAGACTTGGGGCTCAACTTTCCACAGGAAGAAGAAGAAAAAAGGTATTTTCTTGGGCTGTCTCTCTCAGCTCTCGTTTCCTCAGGAGGGAAATCTCAGAGTGTTCAGCTTAGGGAAGTAATCCCCCCTGAAAGGAAGATTCAGGGTAGATGACCAGACTACTGGTCCATTTCCATGAGAATCTTTTCATGTGAAATTAGTCTTTTAACCTGTCTTTCAACATCCCTCCCCTAAGGCCAGGCTGTCTGCCCATCTCCGTGAAAATCTTTTTTCAAATGGGATAAGTCTTTGATCTGTCTTCTATATAACTTCTGGCTCAACAAACAGAGGCTGCTCTGTCTGCGGAGTCATCAAACCCTCTGCTACTAAACATTTCTCTAACCATCATCATTTCCAACCTTTCTTTACCATGGGAAACAAACAGGCATAACAAAGAACCCCACAGGTTAAGATCTTGGACCCATGTGGTGGGAAGAGAAACTAACAAAATTAAATTGCAGACCCTCTCCTCCCAAGACCCTGCTAAACCTCCCCGCCAGGACCCCAACAAACTTTCCTCTGGAAGCCTCCCAGTGGTAACGGAACGGGTTAATCAAAACATCTAAGCAGCTGTCCTAACCCCTCCCTCCACTCCTGGCCACCTTCTCTTAAAGGGCCAGAAGCATCTTTCCCTTCAGCCAGTTCTCTCTCTGCCACTGAAAAACTGTGCCAGATCAGGGATAACCAAGACCTTCATTTGTAGTCATTTCTGTTAATGTAGCCCTAACTTGGAGCTGCAAAATTATAACAAAAATCATTTCTCAGGAAAGACACAGTGAATGTGCCAGGATCAAGTGCACCAAACTACCATTCCCAGAATTCTTTGGGTCTGTCACAGCCATGTTAACTTCCTGTCGCAGCCATGTTCATTTCCTTTCCTTCCAGGCCAACAAACTACAACTCCTAGAATACTTCAGGCCTGTCACCAAATGGAAAAATTTCAGAGTGGTCCCAATTCTTTTTAAAATAGGTTTTCCCAAAAATACATAGAGAAAATGTATCTTTAAACTTTATTGTGTTTTTTTCTCATGATACTTGTTCAAAATTGAGATAATTGTACTGTTCCTTGCATGTCAATTTTTTATCTCGAGATAATATTTTTATAATAGGGCCATTCAAAATCTGTTAAGTTAAAACCCATCTCAAGCATGCTTGTTGATAAGCTTCTAAATCTGATACATGGGTACCCCAAAACATCTTTAAACAAATTGTGCACAATTAATCAATTAATAAATCCTAGGCATTTCAAAGTCAATTAATCAATTCTAAAATAAATTAACTAAAAAAGCTCCTGGAAAAATTTGAAGGCTTTTAGATTTGTTTTCACCTTTTAAAATTCATAAGCTCCCTGGACCATGTGGCTTGTAACCTACCACCAAGCAGAAATAACAAGTCATCTTAATTTGTGTCTGTCTTTCCTTACCTAAATTTAATACCATTGTATTTCAGCAACACAGATTTGAGTGGAGATTTTCAGGCCAGCTTGGTCTAACAAAAAGCTAAAACTAATAAATGTACTTTAACAACTATTTGTCATTTTTAGGTTTTGGTTTAAAAATTAACTCATGTAATTTTACTATTTACATAAATTTAGTAAAGGCTCTCTAAAACCAAGATTGATTTTTTTCCTTTAATTCAGGTCTGCCAGTATATTTAAACAGCTAATAAATTAATTGATTTATTAAGAGTAAATATAAATTTACACATGTAATAGTTCAAAGTTTTATTGAGTACGTACTGTGACCTACTAGATATGATCCACCAACACCCAATAGTCCCTTCTATTAAAATTTAAACCTTAAAGATATATATATTATATATATAGATATCTATTATTTCCGCAGAATTTCTGCATGATCCAGTCTTAATCAGGTAACTTAAAGATCACAATATATGTTTAATCAAGGTTTCTCTAACTTATTTCTACTTGTATCCCAAATCTATTCACACATTATATAATGGTAAACTAAATACTTATGTTGTTTCAAAATTGCTCTAATACTGTCAACATAAAAGATTGGTCACACTTAAATGTATGTAAACTACAAGTTAGTATTACTTTTACTTCTAATCCATACTAAATTTCCAGGTAACAGCCTTGACATTCATATATATCCCATGCCTTTCTGTAATGTTACATCCCCTTTTTTATCTACAAGATAATTTAGCTTTAAAAGACTGTATTTCATCTTTTCATCAACAATGAACCTCAGAACATCAGTTCCCGTATGGGTATGTAGTACAATCATTTTCAAAAAGGGTATATTCTCCTAAAATAAGGTAAAATTAATGTAATGCCCTCCAAAAGACAGCTTAACTTCTTCCTTACATTAAGAGGCATAAAATCTCCTGGAAGGATATCCTATTTCTCAAAAACATCTATTAGATATCTAACAAGGTCAGGTACTATACTGGCTGGGATTTTTCCCAACAGCCAATTATATCAGTAAAAAATATATTATGGCTGTCTTTTATCAAGCTAAAAATCAGGCCTAATAAATCTATCATGGCTAACAAGGCCATGAGTAACATCAAGTACTAAACTAATATATGATTTTGTTTTTCAAACATAATAATTAAAGGGCTAATCTACGTTATTCTTAAAAATTTTAATAAGCCTTCATCTGTTTATCTACTGGAATGATAAAGGAAGTATTTTCTACCCACAGTAATATAAAAGAATGCTATTTCTAACCACCTGTGCTATACCAACAACACAACCTAGTATAATAAATAATGTTTACTTAACTGCCTATGCTCTTATTATTGATATTTCATCAGCAAGACTCCAGCTCAGCCGGGGGCCATCTGCAGCTGCTTTTGCTTTGCCTCCAGACTCACAATCCATGCCTCCAGAGAAACTAAAGCCAGAGCTGAGTCACCAGCCTGGGTGGGTGAAAAGATGAAACAACCTAAGTGCTATCTTCAACAACAAAAAAATAGTTTACTCCTTTTTTCACCTGCCCTTCCCCAAAAGCTTAGGAACTACTGGCCAAAGAAAATAAACCTACAGGAGACAATTGTGACTGGACTTTATTCCATCAATATAGTTACATGTAAAGATCTTTCCAGCCAAACATAAGACTTTGGGGTACAAGTAAAACCACCACCTTTGTTAGAAGGGATATCAAATGATACTTGCATGTCTTTATGTATAGGACAAGTAATGTTATTCTTAGAGGTGATGTCACTCACATATCTGTATGTCTTTGTATGTCTTTATGTATAGGACAAGCATTATGTTTAGAGATAATGTCACTCACATATCTGTATGTTTTGATGGGAGAAAAGGTATTACTTTTGCTTTGTCATTTTTTTAGAGTTCCACCACTTGAGGGAAAAGTTGCATACTCAGTGGATCTCTTTGCATCTTTTATCATCAGTTTGCGATGCACTGGCATCAGTTTCTGTGTTTAAATTAATAGGTGCAAAATCCCTCGAGGCTTTGAGAGTCTTGGCAACTAGCCTATGGAATTTTGCTGCCTCTGTGTTCAGAGGAAGATCAAAGGATGCCTGCATGCCTTTATGTTTGGGTGAAAAAATGTTATCTTTTTGTTAACAAAGCCGTGTTACCTGCAACCTAAGTTCCTCTAGGCCACCTGGATAATCCCTTTTGTTAAAACTAATTCCCACCTCAGGAGGTCGGCTTTCTGGTTTGTCAAAAGCCAATTTGGTGTTACAGCCCAAAATGTCTTTAGTCCAGTATGAAACCATCCCTAAAAATCCTCTGGTAGACAGTGACAACTTTACTCCATTTTAGTTAATAATGTAAGGAGCTAGTTATGGGAATGACTTTGTCTGTCTTGAGGCTGTAATCCATAAACTCTTGTCCCGGGTGCTTCTGTGAGTTATCTAATATCTCTGTGGGCATTTCAGTTGCCTCTGTGAGTTATCTAATATCTCCATGAAGTCAGGGTAATGCAGTCTTTCTGCCTTGCCTACTTTAGCAAAGTCCCAGACCATGTAGGGTTTTCCTTTGATCTATCAAGCTAATGTCACACCTCCAGTCCTGCTGCCCCCAGTAGAAGTCAAGATGCATACTATACAGACACCCAGGCTCTGTTGTCCCCAGTGGGAGACATGTTGAGCTGCACTATTCCAGAGTATCCCCAATAGATAAACTATTAACAGTTTGTGACAACTGAGCTTTTTTTTAATAAGTAAAAATGGGGAGATGTAGGCATTCTTTTGGCAGAAGGACTTAAAGAGTCAGCAAGCAGCCTCCAAGCCTTGACACCTGTTGTTATCCCGCCAAACCTGTGAGGCCTGGACTGTCTTTGATCCCCTAGGGTAAAGCTTTGATCTGGAAAATGGCCTGGGGTTCTGCTTATCCCAACTGCCTTCCCCAGCTCCCAATTGTGTGTGTGTCCCAGTCCATGCAAGGATTTGTATAAAAGGCCTTGAGTTACAACACTAAAGTTGAGTCTTTCCTACCAGACTGCAAGTCCATTTCCTTTTCTCTCCAAGTGACTTCTCACAGTTCCCTTCCCCTCCTTGCTGGAGCTTAAGCCTAGAATTGTCAGCCTACTGGCCAGGGACAATTCTGAGGCTTGCAGCCTTTCAGAGCTACAAGCCTTGTCCAGGGAGGAAGAACATTTAGTGGAGTGCAGCACACAAATAATGAACATTTAAAGTACCTCCAGGGAGCTGGAGAGATGGCTCAGCAGTTAAGAGCACTGACTGCTCTTGCATAGGACCTGGGTTCAATTCTCAGCACCCACATGGTGGCTAAGAACCATCTTTAACTCCAGTTCCAGGGGAATCCAACGCCCTCTTCTGACCTCCACAGCATTGCATGACATGGGTGCACCAACCTACACGCAGACAGAACACTTACTCATAGACATAAAAAAATAATTAAAAAATTGAAAAAAGGAACACTTAAAAAATGAAGGGGCTGGAGAGATGGCTTAGTGGTTAAGAGCACCGACTGCTCTTGCAGAGGACCCGGGTTTGATTCCCGGCACCCACATGGTGGCTAAGAACCGTCTGTAACTCCAATTCCAGGATAACTCCAGTTCCAGGGGAATCCAAGACCCTCTTCTGACCTCCGTGGCATTGCATGACATGGGTGCACAAGCCTACATGTAGACAGTACATTCATACACATACAAAAATAAATAAAATAAAATAAAAATTTAAAGAAAAATAAATAAATAAATATAGGACCACCAGACGATAATATTTAAGACAACAACAAACAAATCAAAGAACTAAAAGAAGATAAACTTAAAAGAAGATAGGAATAAACTGAAAGAACATGATAAACTTCAGAATGAATTCACAAAAGATATGGAAATATTGAAGAAAAACTCAGGCTGAAATGAAAAAGGAAATGGAAGACTCAACCAGTCATCTGGAAAGGATGGGAGAAAGCCTCAGTAACAGAATGAATAAAGTAGAAAATAGAATATCAAGACTGGAAGATAATATGGAAGAATTGGAATGCTCAGATATGAAAAATTTTAATACACAGAGGAATGGAATAATCAGGAAATGTGGGACACCATGAAAAGACCAAACCTACACATCATAGGTATAG
>VZQC01011451.1:785606-912211 GCA_009823505.1 Rhizomys pruinosus
CCCCCCCCCCCCGCTGGATGGTGGGACCCATGAGCTGTGTGGGTTCAGGCACAACTGCTCGCAAATTGGTTTTACATGAAGGATGCTTGTACTCACAGATTATCACCTATTGTTAAAAAAAATGAAAACAAAACAAAAAAACAGAAAGATGCAGAAAAGTTACAGCAGAATGCATGATCTGGGATGGGTAGGGGTGGGGTGGGGGGAAGGGAAGGGGATATATGCCTGAACTGAATTGGAAAATGATGTATGAAATACACAAAACATCAATAAAAAAAAGACTAAAAATGAACCTATCATTTGATCCAGTCATACCACTCCTAGGTGTATACCCAAGGGATTCGTCCTATAGCAAAGATATGTGCACAACCATGCTTATTGCAGCTCTTTTCAGAATATCAAAGAACTGGAAACAAGTATCCCTCAACTTATGTGGATAATGAAAATGTGGTACATTTACACAACGGGGTTCTATACAGGGGTAAAGAAAGATGACATCACAAATTTTGCAGGTAAATGGATGGAACCAGGAACTGTTGTGTTAAGTGAAAGATCATAGACTCAGAAAAACAAATGATGTACGTTCTCCCTCATTTGTGGATCCTAGTGCCAAATCCTGATATGTGAGTATGTATCCTGATGTAGCTGCAGGATCCAGGAAAATGTAAAGGAAACAGGGAGGTAAAGGAAAGAAGGGACCTGAGACAAAAGAACAGTAGAAGAGAAGTGTTACTAAGAGAGAAGTGGCTAAAATGGGGGTATTTAAATAGGAGGGTGAGGATTATACAAGAAAATTGGGGCTGGGAGAGAAGGAGCTCAAGAGAGGTGGAACAATAGGAGACTGGTATTATCAAGGGAGAAAAGAGGGAAATGGGGATACTTTAAATGGGGAAGGTATAGAGAGAGAGAGAGAGAGAGAGAGAGAGAGAGAGAGAGAGAGAGAACCTAGCTAGTTTTAAAAAATCAGAGGGCATCATAGTAGTCAAACAACCCAATGACAAATTATACATATAGTATCTCTACATGAATCCATGTGTATAGCTGGAAGCTATATAACAAGAAAGAGTGCTAGAAAGGAGAAACCTTCCTTTGATTTGTTGGTCAAGGTAGTTCAAGAGACTCCCAAAATCACACAGATTATTTGCCACAGCCCTTGATTGCCTCCCAGAAATAGAAGGTAAGACCCTATTGCTGAAGACAGGACATGCTTTGCACACAGGATTGGGAACCATGGAGCTGGAGTTGACCTGGAAGCCACTTCCACTGATGGCTGGCTCTCAGCTTTGGGGAGCACTATGCAAGCTGCTAAGGGAAAACAGCAACCAATGGTTCAACTCTATTCAAGGCCAAATAATCACATCAATGATCAGTACAGCATATGACATTGGTGCAGTAGTGGCACTTTTATTTGGGGGGCAATCAACACCTACATAATTTGAATTAAAATCCACTCGAGAGGAGGAAACTCATGTGTGGTACCGTAAACATAGCCAAGTACACGTGGATGGAGAGGTTGTAGATCTCTTTTTTTTTTTTTTTTTTTTTTTTTTTGTCTTTTTAAGACAGGGTCCCCCTGTAGCCCCAGCTGTCCTGGAACTCACATTGTAGACCAGGTTGGCTTTGAACTCACAAAGATCCACCTGCCTCTGCCTCCTAAGTGCTAGGATTAAAGGCGTGCACCACCACGCCCAGCTCGGAGAGGTTGTAGATCTTAAAGAAACCTCCAAGCTTGTCATATCCCTAGACCAATGTAATTTCTTACTATTTGCAAAATATTTACAGACATGTATCTCAGTCATCACTCATCAAAGAAGCTTCTTTTCCACCAGACGGTGACTATTACAGAGTACCATGACTGGTCATACACAGACATTGTCTGTGAATTTCCCAAACCTCTATAACACAACTACAATGCCACCTCTATACCTAAGGTTCACAGAACATAGAGCAAAAGGTAAAGAGGACACTAATGAATATCTCAGTTCACATTACTCAAATTTCCTCATGGAACAGAGGGCCAATAACACAAAAGGTCACAAATGGCCAAAGCATAGAGATTAAGAGTTGGCAGAATTCGTGTCCTTTGACAGGCCTCCTATTAAACTTCACCCACCCAGGGCTCAGGGACCATTGCAGAAGAGGGGACTGAAACATTTAAAGATCCAGGGAAGAGGTACATGAACATATGGAAATAGAGTCCTGCAAACTCCCGGGACCTTGCTATATGAACTGATAGCAATGGTGTCAGTATGCACAAAACCCATGCAAACTGAAGCAGCCAAAAACCCACAATAGAACTGGGGAAATGGGCAGCAGGCCTCATTCTTATCTGAAGAACTATTGGTAGCTGATTACTGCTGGGTGAGGAAGAGTTGGTTTTCCTAAAGCTAGGGACTCTAAATAGCCTGACTAGACCTCAGTAGATGAACTTGCACTGAGCAATTTGTAGGGATACTAACTTTGAAGTATCAAAGGAAGAGAGTGTGGTTGACTGGAATCCCAAATCCCCAAACAAATCCCTTTGTTTTGAAGCTAATCCTAGACCTTCACCAAAGCACATAAACCCTTTTACATCTGTTTTTGTTTTAGGTCAGACATTGGTGTTTAATGATTAAGACTCGGGAGGAGAGTCTAGGGTACACCAGGAATGCACAAACAGGTTTCTCAGAGGGGTGGACGTTTGAAGCCTTCAAACCTCATAGACATTGAAGGAGACTGAAGATTCCTTTCCACTAGTGGTGGGTCACTCAAAGTCCATTGCTTATGACTGACAGCACTCTTTGGAGGACTACGGCCTTGATGAAGCTCCAGCATGACCGAAAATGCTGCCACCCACTCCCGAGCCTCCGTATTCTCTAAGGTATTCAGAGCAAGGGGAGAGAGGCTTCATCAGGGGACAGAGAAGCTCAGACCTGTCAGCTCAGCCAACGCCCTCCAGGAAAACAGAGAGTGCTTCTGCTATCCTGGGCCCAGGAGTTACTCACTGCTAATAAGGAGCCTTCCTGGAACACAAAGTCTAGGCTTGTCCTTGTCTCTCCATGGGCTGGACTAGAATCTTGTGTGGGTCTGAAAAGTTCACATTTTTAGGCCTGAATTAGATGATAGCTAGTTGTAGGACCCTGAGGGGAGGGTCCCCCCCTCTTTCCTCATTTGTTTAAGGCTTTTATGAAATGAAAGATGTTCTGTCTCCTGACAACTCAGCTAGCTGTGGTTGCAATTGGCCACTTTATCCAGGAGCCCAAGACTCTAACACACACACACACACACACACACACACACACACACACACACTTGGGCCCAGGGATCCATACACTCAGGTGGTCAGGAGCCAAGGACCTCACCGTCTTCGGGCATCCTCGGAGTAGCCCGTGATGACAGCTACCGCGGACGTCTTGAGGATCGGCAGCGTGTTGCACAGCAGGAAGCCAGGGAGCACCTGGCTGTTTGCCAACCCGAGGCTGAGGGAAGGCATCCAACCCTTTTATATCTTGATAATGAGGAGTTTGTTAAATAATTTACAACGTAAGTTTTTTAGTTCACTCTAGTAGAAGAAACTGGCTTCCTTCTTCTCCCCTTGGATTGTTTCCCTTGACCTGGGAGATTGAAAAAAATTACAGACCATCTTCACCAGTTCCTTCTGTGCATTACCTGGGTGTGTTTCCTCTTAGGTTAGCTACTGCTCACCGGATACCACTTCTGTGCAAAATGCTTCACCAAGCCACTCACCACTTCCTTCCACTCTTGGCTTTCTGGTCATACATAGGGAACTGGCATTCTACCAGGACCCCAAGCATTCTACAAGGACCCCAAGCATTCTACCATGACCCCAGGCATTCTACCAGGACCCCAGGCATTCTACCAGGACCCCAGGCATTCTACCATGATGCTAGGCATTCTACCAGGACCCCAGGCATTCTAACAGGAACCTAGGCATTCTACCAGGACTTTAGGCATTCTAACAGGACCCCAGGCATTCTACCAGGACCCTAGGCATTTTACCAGGACTCTAGGCATTCTACCATGACCCCAGGCATTCTACCAGGACCCCAGGCATTCTACCAGGACCCCAGGCATTCTACCAGGACCCTAGGCATTCTACCAGGACCCCAGGCATTCTACCAGGACCCTAGGCATTCTACCAGGACTCTAGGCATTCTACCAGGACCCTAGGCATTCTACCAGGACCCCAGGCATTCTACCAGGACCCCAGGCATTCTACCAGGACCCTAGGCATTCCATCAGGACCCCAGGCATTCTACCAGGACCCTAGGCATTCTACCAGGACCCCAGGCATTCTACCAGGACCCTAGGCATTCTACCAGGACCCCAGGCATTCTTCCAGGACCCCAGGCATTCTGCCAGGACCCTAGGCATTCTACCAGGACCCCAGGAATTCTACCAGGACCCCAGGCATTCTACCAGGACCCGAGGGCCTATAAGTCTCTCCCTTTCTTGCCCCAAGTCACCACTCTCCTGGCAGTAAACAAAACTAAACAGTTTTAAGATATTAGCACTTTCAGCTCCAGAACTTTGCAGCATCAGGCCTTTTGTTAAGCCCATTCACAGTTTTCAGGCTTTCCAGCTCAAAGAACAGTAACAGAAAAGGACAGCTAATACAAAAAAAAATCCAGAAAAAGGGTAATTCAATTTTCTAAGTTTTAGAGTACATTTGGTTTTATTTTTACATTGTTTTTTGTTTTGTTTTGTTTTCTGGTTCTCTCTATGGGGACAGAAAATTTAATGCTTAGAAAAGATTATTTTTAAAAATCTTTGCAAAAAAATCCACTGGGATAAAGTTTTGTCTTTTGGATAGTTCAAGGATCTGTAAAACAGAAAACTAAGATATAATTATTGAGTTTTAAAAAGCGAAGCTGCAGTACCTGGGAAGGGGGAGCCTTGGTAAAGAACCTTCCTCTGGCCATGGGCATGCCTGTGAGGCACTCTTGATTGTTGAGTGGTGTCTTAGGGCCAGCTCACTGAGGGTGGTGCCACCCCTGGGCAGGTGGTCCAGGGTTATACAAGACAGCAAGCTGAGCACAGGTCAGAGAAGCAAGCTAATAAACATTGTTCCTCGGTGGTCCGTGTTTCTGTTTCTACCTCCAGGCTCCTTCCCTGACTTCCCTCATAGATGGACTGTGATCAGGATATGTGAGCCACATACGCCCTTTTGATCCCAAGTTGGTTTTGGTCAGTGTTTTATCACAGCAATAGGAACCTAACTAGAACAGTTGTATACCAACTTCCTATACCAACAAAAGAAATACAACCAACCCCAAACAAAACAGGAATCTGTAATATTCTTTTTAATCCTGTTTTTCCCACATATAATATGGGGGAAAAAAATCTTCATTCTAACCCAGTCTTAATGAGGTATCCTATGGCTTCAAATTCAGGATATGTTTGCCAAACAGCACCAGGGTCTTTCAAAATATTCTTTCAAAATTATGATAATAACTATGTAGATTACCTGTTATAAAGTGCTAGCCAAAACTAATCATTTGTAACCCTTGGTTAGAATGTGATACACATCTTGCAAACTGTACAGAGATAGGATTTCTAGGTGAAAAATTTGTGCCAATCTTGTATTCTTACACTGTCTGGCACTATCTCATGAGTCACTTTATACAGCCCTGCTCTGAAATATGTAAGGTCTACCTTTAGAGCTGTGAAAAAGAAAGCCCAGCATAGGTCCCAGCTCAGACTAAAGAAGGGTCCTTCCAGATTCTTCTAGCTCTTTCTGTCTTCCTGGGCCCTTGCCCCATTCTTCCAGGGGCCCAGGAAAGATGTGTTTATAGATGGATAAAAATCCCCCAGATCCTATATCAGAAACTTTTCAGTTTGGGAAAAGGGAGAGAAGGGATAGAGGTAGCTCAGCACAGTGAAGTTCCCTTAACATGGGAGGGGGGAAGACAGAGCAGAGAGCGGAAGGGAGAAAACCATCCTGAAGCAGATCGCATGGAAGGACAATAGTATTTGCTGATTCAAACAATCCTGAGGTTATCAGCAGGGGGTATGTAGAAAATGTAACACAATACTGATCCTTTCAACTTTTCAGCACTTTCTTGAATGAGTCACGTGTCCTATGTTCTCCATAAACCCAAAAAGACTAACACTGAGCTCCTTATCGCAACAGTTCCCCCGAGGGCACATGTGCCCATGATGAACCATGGCTCTTAGGACTCTGCCTTTTCAGATCATCCTTTCCCCATACTCCCTAGTAGTGCCGATTGCTGCACCCAGGCAGTCTGGGGGGCTCCCATGTCTTGCCCACACTGACTTGAGGCTGCAGCATGTTCTCTCTATAAAGGTTTTTGCTGAGGAGATCCCATTCTCTTTCCCCTGGTTGGTCAGGGCAATGTTTGCAGCAGTCTGATTCTTGTTCATGAGAATCAGTAGATTATCAAGAGAAGTTTCAAACCATTGAAACTTCATTGGTTTCTTGTGTTTTCCTGTCTTAGAACATGAGGAAGGCTGGCCCTGGATGATCACAACACCAACCAAACGACTAAAACCACAGTACCCAACAGGAAACTCTGCATTTCCCTCCAAACGTGTGAAGAGCAAAATTGGGCCACTATGGAAAACTTACTACAAGTTAGACTTTTAAACTGATTCGTTGGTCACCAAGTTAGGGAAATTTTAAGGAGAGGTTGTTAGGTTCCTGAGTGTTTATATCCTTGCCTTTATTTTTCAAATTTACTAAATTCTTGTCAGTTCTGATGACTTTGGTTAAATGTGTTTTGGTGCCAATAGTCACATTGTCTACAAACAAAGAGAAAAATCCTTTCAATGAGGCTGTGTAAGGAGAGGTTGAGCTCTGTGTGCATTCAACAGTACATATCTGATCCTATCCTCATCCATCCAGTCATTGTGTTATCGAGAGAAAGAGAGAGAGAGAGAGAGAGAGAGAGAGAGAGAGAGAGAGATTGTGTGTGTGTGTCCAGAAAACACTATCCTTCTTTTGAGAGACATCATGGCTTATTTGTAGTTTTAGTGAACATATCTTTAAATACAACAAATAATTTAGAGGGGGGTCTTTTAAAGACAGGGTTTCCCTGTAGCCCCAGCTGGCCTGGAACTTACTATGTAGACCAGGCTGACTTCAGTCTCACAGAGATCCACCCTCCTCTGCCTCCCCAGTGCTGGGATTAAAGGGGTGCACCACCACACCTGGCTACAACAAATGATTTTTTAAACAAATGACTTTTTAGTACTCATCATATTTTCTCACTTATTCCTTTTATTAATGTTCAACCTTCAATACACAGTCCCAGAAAAACAAGTGGTGAATGGTCTCTCTCATTTGTGGATGCTAACACCAAATCCCCAGATGAAAGCCATTACATGAAAACTGAACAACATTTTTGTTATATTTCTGTTTAGCTGAAAGCAACTATGTTTGTTATAATGTAAATCTCTTAACAGGTTCTAGAATCGATCCACCACTTACTCTCAGACTCTGTAATTACTGTATATGAGTGGAAAGTATATATGCATATTTTAGAGTAATATAAAATTAAAGGAGGAAAATGTGAATTCCTAAAGATAAAAAAAGATTGAGAGAAAGATGCAGGATAGTTATGGCATAGTTATGGCATGATCTAGGGTGGGGTGGGGGGAAGGGAAAGGGGAATTTATCTAAACTGAACTGAGAAATGATGTCTGAAATACAAAAACATCAATAAAAGCATTAAAAAAGAAATACACAAAACATCAATAAAAGCATTAAAAAAGAAATAAACAAAACGTCAATAAAAGCATTAAAAAAGAAATAAACAAAACATCAATAAAAGCATTAAAAAAGAAATAAAGTCTGTTACAATGAAAAAATATATAAGTATTATTACCTGGTTGCTGCAGTTAAGAAAAGTAAACCTCGTTAGGACTTCATTAGGACTTTTCTTAACTGAAGCAACCAGGTAATAATACTTATATTAAGCTTACCTTCTAGGTGCCACAAAGGTTTTATTACAAGAGACTTCCTTAACTCCCCCCCATAGAACAAGGAGAAATATGATGATGATGAGGGCATTCTCCAGCTGTAGATTGGAGCCAACTGTTATAGAGGATGGAAAGGTCATGCCTGGACAAACTGTCAGTCCATGAAAGGAATGAGCCAGAATTGACCAGAGACCAAAACAACAGGTCCAGAGAAAGTAGACTGTTTTGCTTCTCATCCACCTATGCCCCTTTTCTAAGCCTAGGGAACAATCTGCGGAAGAGGGGGCGCGGTAGAATGTAAGGGCTGCGATTGGGGTGAACGGTGAAACTACAACAATATAGACTGGACACTCATTTGATCAACTTAATTGAACATACAAGCCCCCCCTGCTGGATGGTGGGACCCACGAGTGTGGGTTTGGGCACAACTGCTTGCAATTTGGTTTTACATGAAGGATGCTTGTACTCATAAATTATCATTTACTGTTAAATAAATGAAAAAAACCAGAAAGATGCAGGAAAGTTACGGTAGAATGCATGATCTAGGATGGGCTGGGGTGGAGTGGGGGGAAGGGAAAGGGATATGCCTGAACTGAATTGGAAAGTGATGTATGAAATACACAAAGCATCAATAAAAAATGAAAATTAAAGAAAAAAAGAAAAGTAAACCTCAGAGATTAAGGGATTTCTTCATAGCCATTCACCCAGTAACTAGCCTTTCAACTCGTTCCTTGGGTCTCTCCAGCTTATGGGCTCATCTGTGAGCCCTGTGACAGGTGTACTATCTCTGAGATTAGTTAACTCACATATAAAATGAGTCTTGTATGGTTGCACAAATTAAAATGGGCCAATAAATAATTATACTTTTGAAGGTAAAAACAATATTATCTTGGTAACAGGTAACAGAATTTTTTAAACTTACTATCTGATTTTGCACTTTGTTCACAGCTCATCTGAAGGTCAGAAGCCATTATCTCATCACATAATTATGGCTCAAGAGCAAGGTGCTAACAGGTGCAAAAGTCAGAACAGTGCTTATCAAACTTATCAAACTGGTATTAAAAGTGAGATAACATGATATATTTTTGTAAATATACAAAATATACTACTCTTTCCTATGAGTAGACTCCAGAAATTTAAAATTACTGTGACAACTGAGTGAAAAAACACTAAACATAATTCTCAATTCTGTGTAAAAGTTTTAGTGAAGTATAAGTGACAGTAGCTAGTGGCTTGTGAACTCTTTCAACGAGTCTGATTAAGGAGATGTGCAACCGATTGAAATGGAAGTCATCAAAATTCTGTCCAGAGATGTCTCCGAACCTACAAATATGAGCCAAGAGTGAGCACATGAAGGAAAGAGAGGATGAGCAAGAAGGAAGTAGTCTTCACATTCTAGATCATGTTGTCTAGAGACAAGGAAAGAGTAAATGCCATCCCTTGCTGCATGCAACAGAAATGTCCCATGCAAAGAAGCATCTACTAGGTTACATTTGAATCCATCAGCAAACCCATCTACATGCTTTAAGTGAAATTGATATGGAACTGCCTATAATTTCGCTTAAATGGAGTGGAGGTTATATTAAGGTTCTTCTATCAATAATATTTTGTGCTTTTGAAGCAGAAATGCCAGTGCCAGAACATTCTAATAAGCCAGCAAAAGGTCTTTGCTGGAACGTTGGGCTGCCCTTCAATTTTGTTCAGAGACCATTCTTCCAATGCTGTGTCGGTGCTATTGTTTACGACTAACTACCTTAAAGACTTCAGTGTATCAGTTCTCTTCCCCTCCTGCTATTTAGAGTGTCTAATAGATCCACATGTGGACTTTCCCACTGGATGAAGAAGTGGTATTATGTGTGCAGGATTCGTCTCTGAGTTAGACACTCCATGTCACATACTACCAGCAGTTCATTGTCCTTTGCAATCAACACTGAAAGCTCAGAGCTCTTGATTGAACTGTGTACTTTTGGCTCCCAGTAGGGTATGCTGCTACGGCAGAGGGTTATAGTCAGGAGGTTTAGAGGATGTAATTTTGGTGCTTTCTAGAATGCATAATTTGAGTGGTGTTGGGAGCAGTTCTTTCTGAGCCAGAGGCTTGATGCAGTCTTGGGCTGGTCTTTTCAGAAGTAAGTGTCTCAGAGGCCACATCCTGCTCTTCAGAGACAGATACCGTCATCCACCAGAGAACAGTTCCTTTCATGCTGCACTTCAGTGGGTCGTAAGCGTCAGCAGCACAGGGACTGGCTTTCTGCTTGTTCCTGCCCGCTGCAGCATCACTGCAATGCATGCTTTCCCTGTTTGTTCATGCCTGAAGACACATGTTACAAGCGGACCAAGTATGGAGCAGGATTTGAGGCTGAAAGAGAATCACCCTAGATTCTTCCATGGCTCCTACCTGTCAGGTTGGAGCTTTACCAGTGTGCCCTGACAGTGCAACTGGTAGTTTGCAGTTGGCACCTGTCCTGCTTGGCGGGTGCCTGTGTCCTTGCTGTTGTTCATGGTTTCATGGAGGCGGTTGGTGAGATAGAAATGGATACTGAGCTGTCTTCAGAAATAATCCCAAAGAATGTTGTCAACATGAGCCTGAGAACACATAAGATACCCAAGTTCAGTTGTAGATGGAAGAAAGCAAACCTCAAATGTGATCAGAGCTGGGCAGCTGTATTATTTTTCTGGCTGGGAATAACTTTTAGTTATTGGCACTTAGTTAAATAGTTTCCAAAGCCATATTTAATGGTATCATTAGAAAAGTAACATCTAAACTACATGAATTGTTACTTCCGATACATAAAAATTTGTAATTTTACTAAAACCCTGCACACATTAATGAAATTATGGTTGGGATGGCACAGGCCTCTACTCCAAGCCCTTGAGAGGGAAAAGCAGTAAGATGAGAGGCATGATCACAAGCAGCACTCCGTTGAATTTGAAGATGGCCTCCACACTGGTCAAGACCTTGTCCTCTGATAAACACTATGAAGATTCCTTTCCTTGAGAGACAGTTTTAAAAAATGTCCTTTCCTAATAAGAAATTCTTAATTTATTCCAATCTCTCTAAATGACTTTATTTTCAATCGATTTGTGAGTATAAATGTTGTATAACTGTATGTTTAAATTGTGCCTAAAGGGGAAACAGACAGTGTGTGTGGAACTGGGTAACAGTCTGGCCACAGCCACTGCTCAGAAACCCGGTAGATTCCAATAAGCATGGAGGGGCAAGACCAGAAATTCATGTTAACGTACGTGAATTTTGTAAACTGCAACATTGTGTCCTGGTAGGACAGAATGAAGATGCAGAGCGCTCCGCCTTAATCAATGGAGCATTTTCTACATTGCCTTTGGGTTAAAATCAAAGCCTCTGGCTTCTCTTTGGGGCCATGCTGTTGACAAGAAAGGGCGATACAAAAGCCTGCCTGCCAAGGCAAAGGGAAAGCCAGCCTGTACCTTCTGAAGGTTTAATGGGATCTAAATTGTCCACTCCATGCTGGTTCAGGGTGACATTGGCTACAATCAAGGGCAGCCCTTGGTCGTCTATTGTATCGTAGGTGTAGAGAAAAGATAGCTTTTTAAGGAAACAAACAAACAAAACGGGAAGGAGGCCAAAGCTTTTGTTTGATGGGTCAATGAAAGTCCTTCTCGGGTGCCTAGACCTTTGCCTTGGACTGTGCGGTTAGACAGGGGCATGACTCAGAGGCCTGGAGCTCCCCCTAGAGGTCAAAAGTACTGTACCCTCACTAAAAAAAACTGGCATTAGTGAGAAAGTAGGTGACTCAGGAAACCTAAAATCAATGATTATCAGCAGTGTTCTGTCAGTGCTGCCCAGGTACTTGAAAGGCAGTGCAGGTCCAGAATGACTTAAAGACAGCTGTCGTGAGATTCATTTAGCAGAGAAATACTTTATCTTCTTATTACTTTAAAATAATGCTACCGATTCTTGAGAATTCCATACAATGTATTTTGGCATATTAAGACCCTTCCAACATCTCAGGTCCCCCCACACTTCCCTACTCCCATGGATTCCTGTCCTGTTACTTTTAAAGCCTATCTTGTATAATTTGTGCTTTTCAAATGCACTTGGGTATAGGTCTATTCCTAGAAATGTCCTCAACTTACCCAGTGTCACATATCACACCCTTAAAGAAAATTGACTCTCTCTCTCTCTCTCTCTCTCTCTCTCTCTCTCTCTCTCTCTCCCTCAGCAGCTATCACTTGCCAGCAGTTCCTCAGCTAGGTCTGTGACTTCTTTGGCATGAATTTGCACAGGTCGTATGCATGCCAACTGCTTGGTTGTGTCTGGAGAACACTCTTTCTTTATATTCATCTTCCACCTCTAGCTCTTACAACTTCCACCTCCTCTTCCTCAGCCTTGGGATCCCTGAGCCTTGGGAAGAGAGTATGTGATATATATGTCCCATTCATGCCTGAGTACTCCACAGTCTCTGCAAGTTGACCAAGGTCCCTGAGATTAATCACCATCTGCTGCAAGAAGCAGCTTCTCTGCTGAGAGTTGAGAGAGTCACTAATCTAGGTGTAGCAAGTCATTAGGGGTCAGTTTAATACTAAGTTCATTTAGGAGAATTGTATGTTCTTCCCTATGGCCTGTGACTGTTTGGCCTCAAGTTCTTGGCCCTGATAAGAATTCCATGCAATGAAGCAGGCCTTACATTCAATGACAAAGCCATTGGTTACTCCCATAACATTCATGCCACTATTGTACCAGTGGGCAAATCTTGCCAAGCCAGTTGCTATTGTGACTCCCAGGGTTCACAATCAGTTAAAATTATTGATTAATTTTCTTGTCTGGTGGTATGCACAGCATTATGAAAGCTAGTCACTAGAGATTAAGTTTTGAGTTCAGTCCCAGCTTGATTTCTCCATGTTTGTTCTATGAGTCACATATGTAGTGTCCTAAGCAGTGGAATCTTACTGTCAAGTTCTGGAGGGTAATGGAGAGCAATGGTAATAGCCAGCATCTTTTGAAGATATGTGGGACCCCTGTGGGCCAACAACTCCAAAGGAGAGTCTCTTCCTGGAACTGGGCTCTTTATTTGCTAGCTTATGGAGTCTGTTAGGAGCATTGCTCCCCCATTATAATATCAAGCCATTTACATTATACATTTTAAGAAGCTTCTGCAGGGGCAAGTTTCCACTTGACATTTTCTTTTCTTTTTAAAGAATTCTCCACACTGCTTTCTTTTTTATTTTCTTATTTATTTTTTATGTGTATGAATGTACCGTCTGCATGTAGGTTGGTGCACCCATGTCGTGCAATGCCGTGGAGGTCAGAAGAGGGTGTCGGATTCCCCTGGAACTGGAGNCCATCTGCTGCAAGAAGCAGCTTCTCTGCTGAGAGTTGAGAGAGTCACTAATCTAGGTGTAGCAAGTCATTAGGGGTCAGTTTAATACTAAGTTCATTTAGGAGAATTGTATGTTCTTCCCTATGGCCTGTGACTGTTTGGCCTCAAGTTCTTGGCCCTGATAAGAATTCCATGCAATGAAGCAGGCCTTACATTCAATGACAAAGCCATTGGTTACTCCCATAACATTCATGCCACTATTGTACCAGTGGGCAAATCTTGCCAAGCCAGTTGCTATTGTGACTCCCAGGGTTCACAATCAGTTAAAATTATTGATTAATTTTCTTGTCTGGTGGTATGCACAGCATTATGAAAGCTAGTCACTAGAGATTAAGTTTTGAGTTCAGTCCCAGCTTGATTTCTCCATGTTTGTTCTATGAGTCACATATGTAGTGTCCTAAGCAGTGGAATCTAACTGTCAAGTTCTGGAGGGTAATGGAGAGCAATGATAATAGCCAGCATCTTTTGAAGATATGTGGGACCCCTGTGGGCCAACAACTCCAAAGGAGAGTCTCTTCCTGGAACTGGGCTCTTTATTTGCTAGCTTATGGAGTCTGTTAGGAGCAATGCTCCCCCATTATAATATCAAGCCATTTACATTATACATTTTAAGAAGCTTCTGCAGGGGCAAGTTTCCACTTGACATTTTCTTTTCTTTTTAAAGAATTCTCCACACTGCTTTCTTTTTTATTTTCTTATTTATTTTTTATGTGTATGAATGTACCGTCTGCATGTAGGTTGGTGCACCCATGTCGTGCAATGCCGTGGAGGTCAGAAGAGGGTGTCGGATTCCCCTGGAACTGGAGTTAAAGATGGTTCTCAGCCGCCATGTGGGTGCTGGGGATCGAATCCAGGTCCTCTGCAAGAGCAGTCGGTGCTCTTAACCACTAGGCCATCTCTCCATCCCTCTACTTGACATTTTCAAAAGGCCTTCAATGTTACTACTCTCCATACTCTCTCCTCTACCCACCCTCCCATTCCCCACTCCACTAACCCCTCTTATTCTCTTTTGCCTGTTTGTAACACTGCATTCTATCTCTCCTCCCATGAACACACCCCCATGACCACTTACTAGTTTCCTGATCTCTGTGAATGTTCCAGTTGAAACACATATTTAAAGGTTCGACATGAGTATCCATTTATGAGCGCAAGCATGCAGTGTTTGTCTTTCTGGTCTGGGTTACCTCGCTCAGGGTGATTGTTTCCAGTTCCATCTGCTTACCTGCAAATTTCTCAATTTTGTTTTTTTCTTAATAGCTTAATAATATTCCATGGTGTAAATGTGTCACATTTTCATTATCCATTCATCACTTTATGGACATCTAGGTTGCTTCTATTTCCTAGCTATTGTGAATAGAGCAACAATGAACATGGATGAACAGGTATCTCTGCAGTAGGATATAGAATCTTTTTTGTATATTCTCAAAAGTGATATAGCTGGATCATTTCTAGTTTTGTGAGGAATGTTTACACTGATTTCCACAGGGACCACAGCAGTTTCCACTCCCACCAGCAACGAATAAGCTTTCCCCTTTCTCACATACTTGCCAACATTTGTTGCTGTTTATTGTTGGATCTTAGCTATTATGACTGGGGTAAGATAAAATCTCAACACAGTTTTTCCAGTTCTTTGATAGCTAAAGCTGTTGAACTTTTTGTGTTTTGGGTCTTTCTGAGACAAGGTCTCCCTGTAGCTCCAGCTGACCTGGAACTCGCTAGGTAGACCAGGCTGGCCTTGAAATCACAGAGATCCATCTGCCTCTGCCTCCCTAGTGCTGAGATTAAAGGTGTGTGCCACCATGCCTGGCCACAATGTTGAACATTTTAAAAAGTATTTCTCAGCCATTTATGTTTCATCTCTTGAGAAGTCTGTTTGGTTCCTTGACCCAATTTTTAATTGGGTTGCTTGTTTTTCTGATGTTTAGTTTTTTGAGTTCCTTATATAGGCTAGATAGTAACCCTTTGTCAGATATGTAGCCCATGAAAATTTTTTCCCATTATTCAGGCCACCTCTTCACTCAAATAATGTTGTCCTCTCCTATACAGAAGTCTTTCCATTTCATAAGGTCCCATTTGCCACCTGTTGGTCTTAATGCCTGAGCTATCAGGGTCATGTCCAGAAAGCCCTTTCCCATTCCCATGCATTCCCTATTCTCCCTCCCCTTCAGATTCAGGATATCAGGTCTTATGTTGAGGCCCTTGATCCATTTGGAGTTGAGTTTTATGCAGGGTGAGAGATACTCTTCTAGTTTTATTCTTCTCCATGTAGCTGTCCAGTTTGACCAGCCACTTTTCTCCAATGTCTGCCCTCAACCTCAAAAATCAGGTGAATATAAGTGCATCTGCATCCTTAATTCTATTCCATTGATGAATGTGTCTCTTTTTATGCCAGTACCATGCTGGTTTTATCACCATAGTTCTGTAGTATAATTTAAAGTCAGGGAAGGTCATACTTCCAGTTTTCTTTTTTGCTTGGTATTGTCTTGGCTATCAATTTTTTTATGTTTCCATATGAAATTTGAGATTATTTTTCAATTTCTGTGAAGAATTATATTGTAATTTTAATGTGCATTTCATTGAATCTGTAGATTGCTTTTGGTAGGATGGCCATTTTCATAATATTAATCCTACTAATCCATGAACATGGGAGGTATTTCCATCTTCTGATATCTTCTTCAATTTTTTTCCTCAGTGTCTGAAAGTTTGTAGTGCATGAAAATTGATAGTCTCAAAAAATATCTTGGAATACTTTATCTTTAAATTTTTTAAACTTATTTGCATGTATATATCTATGTCAGAGAAAGAGAGAGACAGAGACAGACAGAGAGAGAAAGAGAGAGACTGTATAGGTGGGCAAATACAAGTGCTTAGAGGGAGAAAATGATGTCAAATCCCCCAGAGCAGGTCTCTGGGCTTGTTACATGGATAATGGGATCCAAACTCCATCCTCATGATTGCATAGCAAGAATTTATAACTGCTGAGCCCTCTCTCCAGCACCCCAAATATTTCATCTTTCATGACAGATATTTTAATTTTCTAGAGTCACAAAACAGAGCCCAAACTCCAACTAAGAGTATACAAGATTATAATAATTTATAACAACTTAGGGTTATAAAGTATAGCAATCTAGGAATGTCATGATACAATTCCTACTAGGGGTACTGTACAGTAAATGAACTGTTTATTTCTTCAAAATATTAATCAAAGCTGAACTGCACCTTCCCAATCAGCTAAGGGGTTATGTAGCTGTGTTTCATGATGTCTCATGCCACATGGGCCTTAATCATAGCCCAAATATTCCTGTGTTGGGTGGAACAAAGAGGCATAAGATATCAAAGAGGAAGAGATAGATAGATAGATAGATAGATAGATAGATAGATAGATAGAGATAGAGAGATTTAAACATCTCATTGTTGGCTTTGGAAATGGAGGAAGAGGCCAACAAGAGAAGGCATATCAGTAACTTCTAGAACTGGACGAACCCAGAAAGTAGATTCTTCCTGACTCAATTTTAACATAATGAGACCCAGTACAGATTTTGATTGTTCACAAGTATAAGATAACCTTTCGTGTTGTTTTATTCTAGCTATGTTTGCAATGTTAAGTCTTGGAAAGTTCAATGCCAAGGTAGTCTGAAGTGCAAGAAAATGAAATGGCCTCATGGGACTCTGATCTGTTCAGCCCCCAAGTCAGGCCATAAAGAACTTTTCTGAGCACTTTATGTAAAAGACCTTATGAAGCTTATTCCAAGGGGACGCTGCCTATACTTTGGGAGGAAAGAACACTGCTTGGTGATGGGAAAGTGGCTTCTTTCTACCTTCCTATGTTCTTTGGGTAGACTGCAAACTAAATCAACATAAAGCAAGTTAGCAGAAGAGAAAAAAATTTTATTGTACACATTCATATAAAGTCCCACAAAATATGGGAATTGAAGAAGGGTCCAGTGACTGAAGCTGAACTACAGAAAGACGTAGTGTTTTGGGGTGTCTGAGGCTGATGCTGATGAGTTATAAAATGGTGAGAGAAGAGAGTGGGTAGAAAATAGTTATGCAAGAAAGGAATCTATTAAGTAGTGAACGGTTTTTTGGAGCAGCCCTCAAGAGAATAAGCAATTGTCATGGTGTCAACTTCAAGTCTCCTCTGCTGCTATCCAAGGTAACATTCCCTGGTTGTTAAGATTACAAACATGAGGATTCACAATTCAGTTCCCTTGGGGGTTCCTCTTTGAGCAGATAAGGGGAACATAAGGAAAACTCCACCTGCATCTGGTGTTCCTCATGTGTTTTCAGTGCAAAGTAGTCAGTGCACCGAGCCTCAAAGTTTGAGGTGGCATTTCCTGAACTTCCTCACTACACAGATATGACAAGAAGAATCAAGGTAGCCTGGTGGGGGCTTCCCTCCAGTTGAAGACTACTCCATCATTGCCTTCCTGTCATCCATAGCATGCCTGCATCTCTGTGCACTCTACAATCAACAAAATGCTGTCTTCAAATCTTGATTAAATAAATCTACTATGCTTTTGTTTTCTATATTTTGTTAACAATATTTTTGTTACAGAATACCTTTTGCTATAGGAGTATTGATCACAGCCCTGTGATAATAAAGAAAAATACCACACCTTCCTTCCTACACATACAATGATAATTTGTCAGGGTAAGGCAAGCTGGAAGACAGGACTGTAGGTCTCTTGTTGGCTGAGGGTGAAATATTTCAGATGATGAAATTTCCTGCAAAGAACTACTCTTCTTTTTCTGAGAAAATTTCATAAGCAAGAGTACAAATGAGTTTATTGTCAAAACATTCATCTCGGCCTCCTTGAGATCTACAAATCATAAGAACGTTTTGACCTGGTCTTTTGGACTTTTGTTTCATCAGCTCCTTTCTGATCTGGAAACTTGTGCAATGCCACTTATAAATTGCATTATAATCTCATTATATCTCAAAAAACTTCTTTAGATAAGCATACTAAAACATTTTTACTTAATTCTTTAAGCTTAACTGTAGATTAGATAATCTGAACAAAAAGGTTCTATTGGGAAATATACATGATAATTGCTAAGACATGACATGTACCACTGTTTCTATCTCCGGAGAAGCTGTACCAACACTTGGGTGTGTGTCCTATTATCCTTTTCTTAAAAACTTCAACTTTAACTCAGATTGACTGTCTTGAGAGAGAGAGAGAGAGAGAGAGAGAGAGAGAGAGAGAGTCAGTCTAGGTCCTGGCTCCACTTGAATGATGGTCCCTAGGAGGAACTACTCAGGCTGCACAGCTGGTAAAGTTGAGTCACATTTCCTGCTGTTGACACCTGGAGTAGAAAAATATTAATAAATCCAACAAGTAATCTGCCTGGACATTTCAAAGTCTTGTATAACCTCTTAGCTTGAGAAAAATACCAAATTTCATAAAAGTAAATTTAGGTAACTCATAACTTCCTTACAATTTATTATGTGCAATGGGTTATGTTCATAAAGGTACTTAAAATTTTTATCAAGTAGGAAAATGACAGACCTAGTAAAGAAGAAGTAACTAAAATATTTCAGTACAATTGAGAAAGATCTAGAGATCTCCTTGGACTTTAACAATGAATGAAAAGGTTTTATTGCTTTCCTGTAGAATCAGTAAACACCGTGATGATGGTCTGATAAACAGCATTCTCTTGGAGGTCTGAGTCAGACCCTGGGGTTGAAGCTTGTTTCTTAGGCCAGGTCCTTAGGGAGATCCTGTTTTGAATTCAATATTCTCTGTTTACAATTTGGTAGACTTTTGTTGCTGTACAGATCACCACCCTATTTCAGAAGCATGCTATTCCCAAGTAAGATTCAACTAGATGTGAATTCTGTAAGTCCTTACCTTGCCCCATCCATTGTTTGAAGAAGGTTTTTCCCTGCTGGCTTCATTGAGAAGAAGTCTTCTCCACAGGAAAGTGTATCAAGGATTGATGGGTCATTCACCTACTATGCCCTTTCTTTCTGGGAGTTTGGAAATGATTGCTGTGGAGACAAGCCACCTCAGAAATATTGCCCCCCAACCCACACTCCTAATTTTAAAGGTCGAGCTCGAGGAACCTGCTCTGTCTCTCCTGCTTGTCCCAGTGAAAGTCGCAAGCTTCTGAAGAAGGCTGAAGCCGGGATGCTGGGCGGCGGCAGGCATGGGAGCTGCCTTTGCTTAGACTGGCTTACCTAGACAGCCTCTCTTCTGAATCTAGCACCCTCCATGATTTGGGGATCCGAGGGCAGGGGGTTATCCATCTCCCTGAGAAGTCAAAGAGCAGACAATAATGCAATGCCATGATTTGGAAGAACTTTGATGCTCACAGCCCTGGAAGAGCGTCTAATAAAACCCTGGCGGTATGGACACGGGGCCTCAAGGCTCGCTCGAAGGGAGCAGTTTTCTCCAGTTGCCACGTTCAATTTCTCTCTTGTGAATTTGTGAAACTTTACGTAATTTCCTTGTGGCTCCAGACAGCTTTTGATGCCAGCTGAGAGTGTACTTTATTCATGAACTCTAAGCGGCCATCTACGCAATCAAGGGAGCAGGGCAGCTTCGAAGGGTCCGCATGGATTACTATGTGTGATAAGAAGCAGAAGGGTTACACCTTCGGGGGATTAATTGAAGCCACAAACTTTAGGAAGACAATGGTTGCCACATTCCAATCAATTTTCACCTGCAATTTCTGTGTGTGTGTGTGTGTGTGTGTGTGCTCGCGCATGTTACTTATTGACAATTTCATACATAAACATAATACGTTTGATCACTGCTCCCCATTACTCTTTCTCATCCCTTCACACTCCTTCTGGAACCCTCCTTTCCATCATATCCCCTTTCTACTTTCACCTCTTTTCTTCTTTTAATAACCCACTGAGTTTAATCAGTTTAATCTTACATGTACATGTACATGGGTTGGGGGTTACTTACTGAACCCTGGGCAACTTTCAGTGAAAAAAATGACTGCTTTCTTCCCAGCAGCCATTAACTACAAATAGCTTCTCAGCTAGGGGTGGGGTCTCTTGTGGCTCTCTCCCATCCAGACTGGAATGTTACCTGGCTACATCTTGTGTATCACTTGCAGTTTTCAATGTCTGATAACCAGACCAAGATCTTGAATAACTCAGAGCTATCACAGGGCAAGAGAAAGTAGGATCACCATCTCTCTGTGTTCTCTGGGACCAGCTTGCTGAGAAAAGAAACAACAGTGCGAACTAGCTTGGTGGGATAGCCTCGAACTTGACTGAATACATTTTCTGCTATTATTACAAATAAAGATTCAAATCATAAAATTTATACAACTTCTGGAATAGACTGTTTTAATATTCTTGAGTTAGGTGGCTAGTTATAATGGGGGAAACTTCATACTAGTTTCAACCACACAGGAAAAAACAAGCCAGGAAAATAGTCAGGAGGAAAATATCCCAAGAGGTCAAATCGAAAAGAAGCCAATGTCAAGATGTGAGTGCGCAGAGAGAGTGACTCAGAGACCAGGAGATGGAACCTTTGAAAAATGTAGCAGCAACTGACTCACCTCAACCCACTAACTACTGGCCGTTTTGCAGATCTCTTTGGGAATTAATAAAACAGCAGCCAAAGAAATCTGGAATGCATTGCAGGGGTCTTTGAAGTCAGGCTATGGTTGAAGCATTTGGAAGAGAAAAAAGTCCCTGGGGAAGTGAACTATTGACTACAGAAATGGTTTTAAAGTGTTTTAGACCATGAATTTTCATGCCAGAACTTCTGAGTTTGGCAGCAGATGAGTGTAGCCCATGAGAAGAAACTATGTTTGATGGAAGAATTCCTAACCTGTTCAAAAGAGATGAATCTGAAATATGTAAGAGAATGAAGAAACGGAAACATATATAAAGCTTTAAGATAGATCCAGTGATATAACATTAGGATAAATTATTACAAAGAAAATAATCAATTATTCTAACAAAATATCAGAAACAGAACCAACATACATATGCATGGTCCTTCTTATTGTGTGATATTTTGTATAGAAAATGGGTAGACATGAATAGAACTGGCTGGAACACAGGTGGCTAAGGTGTTTTGGGGACCAGTAATGTGAAAACAGAAGATGGAGCTTCCGATATACAATAGAAGACCACAACTAAGACTGCTCTGCCACACTGGAGGGGGAAGAGGCAGCTTTTAGTTAGATCTATTGTGTGCATGTTAATAACTAGTGATGTGGCTGCTGAGCATGTCTCTCAAAGGGAGCATGATGCAAGAGTGAGAGCCAGGGTGAAAGCAGATGTACCCTTGTGCATGGATGGAGCTGCAGACGACGGTGCTGAGGGAAAGGAAGGAAGGAAGGGAGGGAGGGAGGGAGGGAGGGAGGGAGATGAAATATGCCTGGCACAACATCAATTATAGATTTTCAAAATGTGTCCACATGGGAAATCATGCAGATTTTGAAAGTACATTTATTCAGACATGTGCAAATCTATTAGATGGCTGAGAAGATGAAATATGGTCAGTTCTCCATTTCTTACAGAGGACTCTTTATTCCTTGAAAATCTGCCTGCTTATTTTCTGTTTTGTTTTTGTTTTATTCTGTAAGTGATGTCTTTACCATTGTGCAGTCAGCTCCGCATGTGCTTCTCTCCAGCCCTACCTGGGAGGTGTAACAGTGCCAGAAAGCTGTGCTTTGCTCAGAAGCATTTGGACAGCGGGGGACTGGAATATGGCTGAAGCAATCCATTTTTCCAGTTCATTGAGTTTGCTGGAAGGTTTTTGTTGTTGGTGTTTTGTTTTTCTTCTTTGTGTCTCCTGTCTCCAAAACAAGAAAGAGAAACCTGTTTGTAGTAGTTCAGATTCAACAGGAGAATGTGATTGGATGGCAACTTGCTGCAAAGGGGTGTCTCTTTGTTGCAGAACTCAGGTCACTGAAGTACAGTGGCAAAGGGCTGAGGAAGAAAAACTCTTCACTTCTGGGCAGAGGAAAGACAGAAAGACACCAGATGGCAATTGCCAGGGGGGTGGCTTGGCAGTATGCCTGATGGGTAACAAAGGATGGAAAACCTTGTATTTCCCCTCACTTAGGGTCCTGAATTTGTAATCCAGAAAGAGGAGAGACTTCACTCTGGCAGCCTTATTACATTTCTTCAAATCGTGTGTGTGTGTGTGTGTGTGTGTGTGTGTGTGTGTGTGATTTGTGGGTGCCCTGGGAGGCCGGACAAGGGCATTGGATCCCTTGGAGCTGGAGTTACAGACGGCTGTGAGCAGCCCAACGTGGTTGGGCTGGAAACCAAACTTGGGACCTGTAGAAGCACAGAAATCAGTTAACTACTGATCTTGAACTCTTTTTTTTTTTTTTTGGTATTTTTGAGACAGGGTCTCCCTGCTGACCTGGCAGTCCTGGAACTCGCTCTGTAGACCAGGCTAGCCTTGAACTCACAGAGATCTGCCTGCTTCAGCCTCCCGAGTGCTGGGATTAAAGCCATGCCCCACCACGCCATGCTCTAATAGTTATTTCTATTCTACATTTTGTCACCTGTCAGGAAATTGGAAATTTCAAACCTTTGGTGTCTTTCTCTTCCTCTCCTTTCCTCTCCTCTCCTCCCTTCCCTGTCCTTCCTCTGTCTTCCTCTTTCTTCTCTCCTATCCTCCTCCTCCTCTTCTTCTCCCCTTCTCCTTCCTTGCCCTCCCTCTCTCCCTCCTCCCTCCCTCCCACCCTCCATTCCTCCTCCCCCTTCCCCTTTCTGTATCATTTTGTTTAGTTGCATATGACTACATTCCAAGTTGGTTGGGGACAGGTATTATACATTATATTTTCTTACCTGGCTCGGATCCAAGTGTTATATTATTTTTTCCACTCACTTTTTTCTGTTTTCTTTATTTAGTATAAATTTCAGCAGTCTTTTTTTCCCAAAGAAGTGGAATAATTAATTTTAGTAAGATAATAACTAGATTATCCACAAGTTTGACATGGTATAGATCTTTTTTAATTTTATCTATTGTTATTTTTTATGTGTATGAATGTACTGTTTGCATGTAGGTTGGTGCACCCATGTCGTGCAATGCTGCAGAGGTCAGAAGAGGGTGTCGGATTCCCCTGGAACTGGAGCTAAAGATCTTTCATATGTACTTAGACCATTTCTCTTCAGCAATGTCCTAGGCCAGATTTGATTGGTTTTTATTGGCAATAAGATTCACTATTCTTTTAATTAAAGCAGAGATTGGATGGGGGAGGGGAGCCAGCCTTGGCTGCAAGAGATTGCTTTGGTGCCAGTTGGCAGAAATGTGATTGGTTTTTAGTTCAATGTGATTACATAATGAGGAGAAAATGTCCAAACTACATAGCTGAGAAATACTTCCCTCACACCATATAATAAAACAAAGAAAAAAGACTTTTTCAAAAGCATTTTACCTTTTCCATAAAGTGGGAACTGAAAGAAGTATTTAAAAGTTTTTAATGCACTCGTAGGAGCCAACCGAAAATTTGACAATCCTTACAACATAGGCAAAATAGGTATGACCTCATATATCTTCAAATGCAAAAATGCTAGAGCTTCCAGAGAGATTTTAAACAATGCCATTTATTAGTCAGCATGCCTTCACACTGCGCCTGGATATTTCTTTGAAACTTACTGGAAAATGAATGGCAGTTTGCCCCTACCCACATTTTCTCTGGGTATGAATCTCCCTCCTTGATAATGTATGTCCACATATTTGTCATTTCTCCCCTTTCCAAAAATGTGTCTTGGGCTCCTCCATACTCCTGCCCACACAGACTGTGAATGCTCATCCTTCTGGAATGCGGTTGGGGCTGGACAGCCACTGGGAAATATTCCCATCATCCTAGCTTCATACCCCTTCTGCATGTGCTCAACATTCTTATAGGTCACAAGCTGAATGTTTCTGGTTCTTATCTAACAAATATACCCACCTGGGATCCGACATTCACCATTCACCACTTTATTAAGTAACATTTTTACTTTAGGAGACCTTTCAGCTGTGAAAAAAATCATGTCAGTATGTTTCTGTCTCCAACACTATCTAGAATGCCTACATTTTTCTGCTAGTTTTGTTGTAGCTTTTGATGTGACGTTTTGGAGAGTGGAGAGTTCGGGGGAAGATGCACATACTTCTTATTCTTTTTTATTTTTTTAATATTTTATTTATTTTTGTAGGTGTATGAATGTACTGTCTGCATGTAGGTTTGTGCACCTGTGTTGTGCAATGCCACAGAGGTCAGAAGAAGGTGTCAGATTCCTCTGGAACTGGAGTTAAAGACAGTTATCAGCCGCCATGTGGGTACTGGGGATCAAACCCGGGTCCTCTGCAAGAGCAGTCGGTGTTCTTAACCACTAGGCCCACATACTTCTTATTCTTAGGTGGATTCTACATTGGTAACCTAATCTTCTCAGACTTCCTATTCTTCCTGGACACATCACAAGACTGCATCATCCAGCTCTCTTACAGTTAGGTGTGACTATTTGTTGAGTTCTGGCCAACAGAATTAGGGTAGAATGAATTTGACCATTCCTTAGACTAGACTCTATGACCTGTGGCGTCCTCCTTTCAACTAGTGTTCTTAAACAGAAGCCACAGAGGCTAGTTTTGAACACAAACACACACACACACATTCTCTCTTTCTCTCTCTCTCTCTTCTCTCTCTCTCTCTCTCTCTCTCTCTCTCTCTGTCTTTTCTCTCCCTTGGGAAATTATGGGAAATTATGATTGTCACAACTATGACATAGCTACTGGCATCTAGTAGATGAAGGTGAGGATTACTGCTAAATATCTTATAATGAGAATAAAGAATGATACATCCCAAAATATCAGGAATATTAGTCGAGTTTCCCTATAGAAATAGATTCCCTAGGATCTGGATAGACAGATACATGTAAAACAATATTTATTTATTTTATTTTTTATTGCTTCTTTATTTTTTTCATTTTTAAACAATAAGTATAATTGTGAGTACAAGCATTCCTCATGTAAAACCAATTTGCAATCAGTTGTGCCCAAACCCACACAGCCCAAGGGTCCCACCATACAAGCTGGGGGTGATTGTATGTTTAATCAAGTTGATCAAATAAGTGTCCAGACTATATTGCTGAATTTACCATTCACCACAAATCACAGCCTTACATTCTACCATGCCCCCTTCTTCCGCAGATTGTTCCCTAGGCTTAGAAAAGGGACACAGGTGGATGAGAAGCAAAAACGTCTACTTTCTCTGGAGCTGTCGTTTTGGACTCTGGTCAATTTCGGCTGTTTTCACGGACTGACAGTTTTCCAGGAATAAACTTTTCAATCCTACTAATGAAGCAAAGCAATTAGATATATAGGTATTTAAACAGACTAATTCTATGGTAGGTTACTTTTTATAGACACAGATGTTTTGGATGGTATGTTAATCCATGAATTACGTTTTTTTCTGTAAATATAACCAGAGTCACTATGCTTTATAATCATCTCCTAACCACTAAGGATGTAAGCTTGGGCATCAGCCATGGGTGTATTCCTCCAAGGAGAAAGCTAATAGCCAATTAGAGTTGGGATATACAGGCATATTGCTGCATCTGCTGCACAGTATTTCCAGGAGAGTGAGGTGTAGCTGGTATGACGGAGGAGTCTTGCTTCACTCAAGGAGACACATATTTGCTTTATTGGTTTAGTGGGCTTTGGTAACACTCTTGTATTCCAGAGACCAACTGTCACCTTGCAAGTGTGGTCTCAATACATCTTTCCCATGCTTACATCAGGTCTTCGACAGCAGGGCCTATTGCCTCTCTTCTTGCAGGTATCCCGTTTACAGGCAAGAAGCCTTTATCTTTTGGGGGGGCTTGGATCCCCTGGCCAACATCTCCTTTGGTAGAAAAATATCCATTCTTGATATCCAGAGCTCCCTGTATTAATATATCTTTGCTTAAGTGCATACCTTAAGTAGACTTTAGCATTATATTGGTTCTGAATAGAGAATAATCCTTTTCACAGTTCCTATATCTATTGTCAATTAAGAAGGCAGTTTTACTGTTTTAAAATTTTTTTATTAATTTTTATTTTATTTCTGTATGTGTATGAATGTACTGTCTGCATGCAAGTCTGTGCCACCCGTGTCGTGCAACGCTGCGGAGGTCTAGAAGAAGGGTCTCGGATTCCCCTGGAACTGGAGTTCTTCCTGGAATTGGAGTTTCAGACGGTTCTCAGCCGCCATGTGGGTGCTGGGGATAGAACCTGGGTCCTCTGTAAGAGCGGTCGGCGCTCTTAACCGCTAGGCCATCTCTCCAGCCCCAGTTTTTACCGGTTTTATAAATTACCTCTATTAGAGTGGCTCCAATTTACAGTTAGAGAAGGACATCATCATCATCATATTTCTCCTTTGTTCTATGGGGGAGGTAAGAAAGTCTTCGTATTAAAACTTTGCGGCACCTAGAAGGTAAGTTTCTTTAGGACTCATTATTTTTTATTTTTTTTTTTTAAATTAATTTTTATTTGATGCTTTGTGCATTTCAATACATTTTTTCCAATTCAGTTCAGGCTTATTTCCCTTTCCCTCCCCCCACCCCCCACCCCATTCCCAGATCATGCATTCTGCCATAACTGCCTGCATCTTTCTCTCAGTTTTTTTTTTTCATTTTTAGCTATAAGTGATAATCCATGAGTACAAGCATCCTTCCTGCAAAACCTACTGCAGGGCTGTTGTGCCCAAACACCTACAGCCCCACCATCCAGTGGGGGGGACAGGTTGTTTGTTCAATCAAAGTTGATCAAATGAGTGTCCAGACTACATTGCTGTAGTTTCACCATTCACCCAATCGCCAGCCCTACATTCTACCAGTGCCCCCTCTCGCAGGTTGTTCCCTAGGCTTAGAAAAGGGGCACAGGTGGATGAGGGTAAAACAGTCCACTCTCTCTGAGCTGTTGACTTGGACTCTGGTCAATTTGGCTGTTTCCTTTCATGGGTGACAGTTTGTCCAGGAATAACCTTTCGATCCTACTAATGAAGAACAAGCAATTAGATATATAGGTATTTAAGGCAGCACTAATATTATGGTAGGTTACTTTAGCATGACAATGTTTGGATATGTTAATCCATGACATTACAATTTTCCCCCCTGTTAAATATGACAGGGTCTTACTGTGGCTTATAACATCTAACCTGTAGAGGATGTAAGCTTGTGGCATCAGCCATGGTTATTTCTCCAAGGGGAGAGCCAATACCAATTAGATTTGGGAATATACAGCACATGGCTGCCTCTGCTGCACAGTATTTCCAGCAGGTGAGTGTAGCTGGTGCTGACGGTGGAGTCTTGCTTGACTCAGGGAGACCCATATTTGCTTTATTGTTTAGTGGCCTTTGGTAACACTCTCTGGCATTCCAGATGCCATCTGTACACATTGGTTGTGGTCTCAATACATCCCTCCATGTTAACGTCAGGTCTTCGGCAGCAGGTCTTATTGCCTCTCCTCCTGTACGGATCCCAACTAGAGGCAAGGAGCCCTTACCTTTTGTGGGGCCTTGGATCCCCTGGCCAACATCCACCTGGTAGAACATCCATTGCTGATGTCAGCAGCTCCTGTATTAATATATTTTGCCTGAGTGCATAGCTAGGATCTTTAGTATTATATTGGTTCTGAACAGAGAGTAATCCCTTCCACATTCCCATGTCTCCGTAGTCAATTAAAGAAAGCAGTTTTTACCGGTTTTATAAGAAGATTACCTCTACAATAGTTGTCTCCAATTTACAGTTGGGGAGCGACCTCATCATTGTCATATTTCTCCTTGTTCTATGGTGGGAAGAGAGGAAGTCTCTCATTTCAAACCTTTGTGGCACCTAGAAGGTAAGTTTCATTAGGACTCATTATAAACTAGTTGTTACATGTAGGATCCACAGAGGGGTTCGATGTTTATGGAAACTGAGCTTTTCTTCCTTTGAATGTTCAGACGGGTCAGCCTTTCCGTTGCCACTTTTTGGTACATCCTACTCAATGCAAACCTGTATCTTTTCTTTCTCAGCCATTAAGTTGGTGACGTTTTGTCCTGTTGGAAACAAATTCTTTTCCATAGTTAGTTTTAGATTTGAATTGCAAGGGTTTGATGAAAAGGTTTCATGTCTTTCTGTATCCCCCCCCCCTTTTTTTTTGCGTATGGTCTCCAGAAGATAGTTGTTATTATACATGACTATGTAGGTGGAGTCAAGGCATAGCATTTCATTCAAATTCACCCATGGTTTTGGGTGAGTTATATGATTAACTTGGGGAGCAAACTTAATTTTTACGTTAATCATCTTAAAGAGAATGCTACAAGGTGATACTGTACAACAGAGAAATTATAGAGAACATTTGTATGTGTCAATCCCAAAGTCTAGCTCTACAGATTTTTATGTAAAGCAAATGTGGGACACAACATATATATATCTCCATTTAATTCAGATTGCATTACCATTTTTATCAGATTCTGTAAACCAATGTTGTTTATATAACATGTTTACTTTTACTTTTACTAAGTCCTAAAACCATGTGTCCTGTAGACAGTCTAGGCGAAACTGGGTACTTGCTGAGCTCACGTCAAAATTATGCCTCTAATTCGTATATACACCCGTGTCCCTCTCCCACCCATCCCCCCTTTCCAATTCACCATTTCAGTCCATTTCTGATGCAGTCTTTCTGTTCTTTTACTATGCCTCCCTTCCATGAGAAATATTTATATCTGGGTTTTGGTACTAAGAATCCACATATGAGGACACCATTTTCGTTTGTTTTCTGGGACTGTGTTACTTCACGTTAACACATGTCTTCCAGCTCCATCCATTTACCTGCAAATTTCATGATGTTGTCCCTCTTTTACCCTGCGCATAGTATTCCATTGTTACATGTCCACATTTTCTCTATCCACTCGGTCAGTTGAAGGGCATCTGGGCTGGTTCCAGCTTTTGCTATTGTGAACAGAGCTCCAAATAAACATAGCTGTGCATGTATCTTTCAGTAAGTTGTGTCTTGTGGGTATATACCAGGAGTGGTATGACGGGTCACAATGGTAGGCTCATTTGAGTCTTCTAAGTTTCTCCACACTGCTTTCCATAGTGGCTGTACAAGTTTACATTCCACCAGCAATGGATGAGTGTTCCCCTTTCCCCACAACCTCTCACACATTTCAGTTTGTCAATTTCATGTTCCTGTCCTAGCCAGTCTTATTGGAGTAAGGTCGTATCTCAGAGTGGTTTTAATTGCATTTCCTTAATTATCAAGATGTTGAACACTTCTAAGATGTTTCTCGGCCATCTCTAACTCCTCCTCTTGAAGTCTCTATTCAGATCTTTGCTCCATCTTTTGAATGATTCATTTGTTTTCTTTCTTCTTGTTTTTTTTTGTATCTTTTGAGTATTATATTTCTGGAAATCAATGTTTTTCTGTGTGAAGGTTTCCTCCCACTCTGTGGGTCTCTCCTCCCTTCCTTTATTGCTTCCTTTGAGTTACAGAAGCTTTTGAGTTTAATGAGTCCATTTGTCAATTGCGATTCTTATTTCTGTGCAGCTGCTGTCTGGTTTAGGAAGTCTTTCCTACACCTATGTCTTGTAGTCTGCTGCCAAGCTTCTCTTCTATCACCTCCAGAGTTGGTGTTCGGATTGAGGTCTTTGGTCCATCTGGAGTTGACCTTTGATACAAGGGTGAGAGGTAGGGTTTAATTTCATTCTTCTACAAGGTGAGTGATCCAGTTTTCCAGCACCACATATGCTGAAGATGATCGTCTTTTCTTCCATTGTTTTTTGGCCCCCTTGTTCAAAATATGAGATGGCTGAAACTGAAATGTATGAGCTAAGTTTGGATCTTCATTTTTTACCATTGGTAATCTGTCTGTTTTGCTGCCGTCCAGGCTGTCTTTATGACTATAGCCCTATAGTATAGTTTGATGTCTGTATAGCGATCCCCCCTGTATTGCTCTTTTCACTCAGGGTGCTTTGGTATTCGGGGTCTTTTGTTTTTCCAAATGAAATTGAGGATTTTTTTTTTCCAGGCCTGGAAGAAACTCTTGGGATTCTGATTGGGATCCATTAATCTGTACACTATGTTTGGGTAGGATGGACATTTTTACTATATTATTTTCCCAATCCATGAGCATGGAGGTTTTCCACATCTTCTGATGTCTTCCTCAATTTCCTTCTTTCGGGGTTTTAAATTTTTGTTGTAGAATCCTTGTGTCTTTCGTTAGGTTTGTTCCTAGGTATTTTATTGTTTTGAGGCTATTGTGAGTGGGAATCTTCCTTGTAGTTCTTTTCAATTGCTGTTGTTGGTGTACAGAAGGCTACTGATTTTTCTGTTTATTTGTATCCTGCCACTTTACAAAGCTCTTAATCGTTTCTAGGAGTTTTCTGTGTGGAGTTCTTAGCATCCTTAGGTAGGACAATCATATCAATCAGCAAAAAGGGATAAGCTGACTTCCTCTTTTCCAATTAGAACTCCTTTTAATTTCCTTTTCTTGCCTTATTGCCCTAGCTAGGGTTTCTAGCACTATATTGAAGAGAGTGGTGACAGGGGGCAGCCTTGCCGAGTCCTAACTTTACAGGGGAATGCTTCTGTCATTTCCCCATTTATGGTATGATATTGGCTTGGGTTTTCTGCTTATATGGTCTTTTGATTACATGCAGGAATGATCCCTCCAGACCAATTCCTCCAGGACTTTAAACATGAAAGGGTGTGGATTTTGTAAAAGGCTTTCTCCGCATCTATGAGATGATGGCGTGGTTTTTGTCCTTCAGTCCATTGATATGTTTATGATGTTTCATTGATTTTCGTATGTCTGAACCATCCCTCATGCTGTGATAATCGAACTTGGTCATGATGGGAATTTTCTTGATGTGGTCTGTATGCAATTTGCCAGAATCCTGTTTAGAATTTTGGCATCTGTGTTCATTAGGGAGATGGGTCTATAGTTCTCCTTTTGGTTGTATCTTGCCTGTTTTGGTAGTAGCGTAATGCTGGCTTTATAGAAGGAATTGGGAGAAGTCCCTCCATTTGTATCCTTCATAGACTCCATTATAAATAGTTGTTACAAGTAGGATCCACAGAGGGGTTTTGTGGTTGTAGCAGTCTGAGGTTTTTCTTCCTTTAATGTTCAGGACAGGCCAACCTTTCTATTGGCACTTCCTGGTACATCCTACACAATTCAAAAGCTGTATCTTTTCTTTTCACTGTTAAGCGTGACATTTTTGACCTGTTGCGAACACACAAATCTTTCCCTTAGTTAGTTTTAAGATTTGAATTTGCAAAGTTTTTGACAAAAGGTTTCATATATATCTGTATCCCCCTTTTTATTTTAGGTTATTGTTTTTGACCCATGAGTCTCAAAAAGGGCAGTTGTATTACACATACCTACAGGCTGGAATCAAGGTGCAGACTTCATCAAATTCACCCAAGCTGTTTGGGGTGACTGTATGTGGATTTAACTAAGGAATTGGGGGATAGAGAGATGACTCAGCAGTTAAGAGTACTGGCTGCTCTTGCAGATTCTGCTCTTAAAAGGACCTGGGTTCCATTTCTAGCACTCACATGGCAGCTAACAATAGTCTGTAACTCTAGTTCCAGGGGAATCTGATGCCCTCTTCTGATCTCCACGGGCAATGCACAACACAGGTGTATTTACATACATACAGGCAATATACTTAAGCACATAAAATTAAAAAAATAAATAAAAATTTTTATATGGGAATTGGCTCACACAGCTACAGAAACTGAGAAGTCTTATGTATGCCATCTGTAAGTGGAGCTCAGGCAAACTGGAACATGCTCAGCCATGTCTGAAGGCCCAGACACTAGGTGAGCTGATAAAAAAAAAAAGAAGCCCGGAATGGGGAAGGAGAGGAGGAGGAGGAGGAGAGGAGGGAGAGAGAGAGAGAGAGAGAGAGAGAGAGAGAATTTACATTTCTACTAGGGCCCTCTGCGTTTGCATGATGCCACCCACGCTGATGAATGTGAGACTTCTTTACTCAGTCTACCAATTCAAGTGTTGATCTTTGATCTTTTCAAGAAACATCCTCACAGACACACCCAGAAGTAATGTTTCACCATCTATTTGAGAATCTTTTAACAAAGTAAAGTCAACATATAAAATTAGTCATCGCCAATAGTGAGGTAGAGAAATGCTGCTTTAAGCTCCTTATTCTGCCCCTGCTAGATGCAGAATATGCACAAGAGAATTCTGAGAACCTCAAAAGTGCATGAGTCACTAGGTGGAAGGTTCCTGGAACCATAACCCTTGCACAGTGTTTTTTACTGAGCATCTGGCTGTCCTGTGACTTGAGCTAAGAATATGACTTTCCTGTGAAAAGCCATTGAGATTTAATAGCTGTTTATAAAGCTATTTAAAAATTAACATAAGGTTCAGTGTGTAGTACTCTTGCAGAGGATCCAGATTCACTTCCAGTTCCAAGCACCCACATCAGGCATCTCACAACTGCCTGTAACTCGACCTCCAGAGACTCCAACAGCATCGTCTGTCCTCTGTGGGCACCTGCACTAACATGTTACATATGCACACACATATGAATAATTTTTTTTAAATTGACATTGATTAGTAGATCAAGTCTTAGACAAATTACTTAATGTTATCTTAATTTCTTGTCATGTACTAAATGAAAATAACAATAGTACCCGCCTCATAAGGTTTTGTGAGGATTGCATTTATAAAACACTGAAAAATATTCATCTGTTCTGCCACATATTTTCATAATGGACGGATTCATCCATGAAGAATACTTACTGAGTATCTTCCTGTGTTCAGGCCCTGGGATTAGCTCTATTACAAATACCACCTCATTGAATCTCTATGAATAATATTGTTGTCTTTATTGAGATATTGATTCCTGTCTTAATTTTCTCAGCTAGTTCAGTGCAAGACAGTGATTTCAATGCATCTTAACTCAGAAACCAATGCCTTTTCTATCATCTCATTAAGAATAATGGTTTGTGTTGCTGCCATTTTCCAAGAACAATTCACATAAAACTCTTTGGGTTTTAACCAAAGTGTGAGACTGAAAGTGGTAAATTTTGTGGCTTATTAGCCATTTCCTGAAAATGCTATTTAAGATAACCTCTATTCATGGAAATGGTCTACGGATGTGCAGGCTGGTGTGGTTACTTGTAGACACAGGTGTTTAGCCATGGCCATGCCATTTCATAAGTTTATTCTATTTTAATAATTCTCCAAATTACAGAAATTTGGTTTCCAGAACTAAAGCAACTTGCTTCTCTTGATTGTTGCCTTCCCTGCACTATTAAACTATGACCCCTAGTAATGGCTAGCTAGGAGGAATGTTTATTGATCACCTAGAGCTCTTAAAGGACTACTCACTAGTTATGCCCAGAAATGGGCCACTGCAGGACAAAAGGGAAGCTTTTCTGTTTCCTTCCCATCCACCCCTTTCTGTTCTATTGCTACCAAAGCCTGTAAGCTTATGTTAGGCTCTGATTATTACACAAGAGACTCTGCAGGCTTTTCTCCTGAATAAAAACCTGTACTGTTATCAAGCCTCTCCTTTAACTATCTTTCCATCTTGTCAACATTACAACCTGTAGCAACTGAGAGTTTCAAATACCCTGAGACAATGGAGCTAAAGATTAGATTTGATTTGTAACTGGTTTAAATATTCATATGTTGCCACTGTACTGAGCCGTGTGATTCCAGAACACAAATTCTATCAGACTTGGGAGATGGTTTGATTTGTTCATTGCTGTCTTGTTAGTGCTCAGAAATGTTCCTGAAATGTAACTACTCGATTGATATATGGAAAAGCAATTTTGGCTCATTTCCAAAGTATCTTTAAGGAAGTCATGTGTGTACCTAATGTACTAAAAGTGATATATATATATATATATATATATATATACTATGCTATATCAGGATCTCCTGGACAGCTTGAGCAAAAGGCAGGTAGGTACGCTAGGAGCTGGGTGCTTCATCAGGTGATTGTGATTGATTTAATATCAGTTATCCTTAATCCAGTTTGTTTTTATTGGCTTTAATTGGCATTTGTGGCTGTGGGTGGCCAGTAGTTACCTCCCAGCCTGTTATAAAAGGTAGTGTTCGAAAAGACCAAAAAATAACTAAATAAATAATAATAAATAAATAAATAAATAACTGGTAGTGTTGTGTGCAGTCTTGAGATCTGAGATCTCTCCACACAGCTGAAGCAAGTGCAGGTGCGGGGCGAGCCACCCCACAACCACCGGCCCCACCCCCCCAAGGCGCGCCACCCCCCACACCCCCAACCCACCCACCAAACTGGGATTACAAAAGGCATTGAAGGAGGCAAGCAAAGCAGCCTTTCAACTACAGTGAAGAGTCACTTACGGACATCACATTGGAATAAGGCAAGGAGAAAGCCCATCTGCCAGGAACACGGAAGCGACAAATGACCGACGAAAAGGAACCCGGGAAAGGGGCAGGAAAATCCCACATTCAAGCTCTACCAAACCCTATGGAAGATTCTTACACTGAGATGATCCCTGGTGATGGTCCCAGGTCACAGATTAACAGAACACACAATTGGACCAATTTAAGAACTACAAGAGTATTAAAGACCAAATCAAAGAACTAAGAAAAGAGAATGTACAGAACTCAAGAAGGACTCAGGAGAGAGGAGCAAAGAATGACAAGCTCCAGAAGGAACTGGAAACACTGAAAAGATCCATGATGAAAAGATAAGGAAACAACCAAGCAAAGCAACAAGAGCTAAGGAAGAGATTGAGAGTCCAAAACGAAGCTCCGAAAGAAGAGTAGAAAATAGACTAAAGCGGAAATGAAACGGAAATGAAAAAAATCACACTTCAAGAGGAAAGGAATGGAAGAAAGCCGAATGGAAACAAATGGCAGGAAGAGCAACAAGTGGAATAAAAAAGCAAAAGACACAAAAAAAAATATCACGACCTCAAGATACACAGAACAATAAAAACCCAAGTAAAGATATTGAAAATTTTAACAATACACAAAAAGTGGAACAACCAGGAACTGGGGACAACTATGAAAGATCAAAACCTCCACATCATAGGAATAGCGGAAAGAGAAGAATCACCAAGAAATGGTATCTTTGATCAGATCTTCAACAGAATCAATAATGGTGGAACAAAACTCCCCCAAACTAAAAAAAGACAAACAAACACTCAAATACAAGAAACATACTAGAACTCAAAACAGCACGAAGATCAAAAGAAAACGAAATTCTCCATGCCACAATCATAGTTAATGCTAGCCACCCACCAAAACAAGATGAAATCCTTAAACCACAAGAGAAAAACAACAAGGACCTATAAGGGGAAACCTATCAGAATTACATCTGACTTCTCACTGACAACTATGAAGCAAGAAAACGCATGGAAGAAGATCCCAGTGGTAAAGGCATAGTTTAAAAGGACAATAGATGCCAAACCCAGGTTACTACACCAGCAAAAATATCATTATAATTGAAAGGAAAAAAAAAGCGAAAAAACCTTCCAAAAAACATAAACAGAAAAAACATGTCTGGAAAACCAACCCTTCAGAGAAATACTTGAAGCAATCAAAAGAACAGAAGAAAGGAGCCAACATCCCAGGCACCTAGAAAGCGAAATCAATAACAAGCATAACTGCAGAACGTAGAAACAACTCAAACCAACGCAACGGATTAACCAAGGCAAAGGAAGCAAACAAAACCTATCATTCATAACCTTAAATATTAATGAGCTAAATCCCACATCCAAAAAGTCAGTAGATGGGAGATGGATTAGGGAAGCCAGATCCATCGATATGCTGTCTACAAGAAACACATCTTACTTCACGGACAGGGCCAGCACCTTAAAGTGAAGGATGGCAAAAAAATATTCCAAGCAAACTGTACCAAAAAGAAAAAAGTATTTGTTGCTATTTTCTATCAGACACAAATCGACTTAAAAGTAAAAGAAATCAGAAGAGACAAAGAAGGCCCATTACATTTTATCAAAGGAACATTCACCAAGAAAGATTTCACACTTTATGATTCTATTATGCCCCAAACTCTGGTGCACCCAAACTTTATAAAGGACACATTCCAGGACCCAACTGCGGGACCACTAAACCCCAGCACACTCGATATGTAGGGGACTTCACATACCCCACTGATCCTTTGGATGGTCAACAGGACAAAGAATAAACAGAGAGAACATATGAAATGACACGCACCTATGATACATCCAAATTGACCTCATAACCTCTACCGAATTTCCACCCTAATTACCACGCGATACACTTCTACACACAGCACTACTGGAACATTCTCCAAAATCGATCCCATACTGCGGACCCAGAAGAAACCTCCAACAAATCAAAAAGATTTTGAACAACTTTCATGTCATTTCTATCAGACCCACAGTGGCAATAAAGCTCAACATCAAAATAGAAAAAGCCTACTCACAAGAAAAAAAAAAAAAAAAAAAAAGAACTAAACAACACAAAACACTCTTGAATAATGAATGACTCAAGGAACAGCTATAAAGAAAAAAATAACAGCATTCCTGGGAACGAATGACCATGACATAACAACACAACAAAACCTATGGGATACCTTAACGTCAGTCCTAGAGGGATTTTATTAGCCCGGTGCGTAATAAAAACAGAAAGAGCACAGTAAATGATTTTAACTCTTACAGGTAGTAAAGCACTTGAGAGGAGGAAAAACACGCATGAAAACCCTAACACACAACCGACAGAGAATACAAAACATGAGAATTGAAATCAATGAAATGGCAAACAAAGGAAACAATACAAAACAACAAACCAATGCCAATGAATCTACACAAGGCGTGGTGTCTAGTTTGATCTATGTAACACGAATAGATGCGTCTAAAATCAGATTAGAAGCTAGCCGTCTTCAGCCCATGTTAACCACAAACCAAAGACGAACAGTGAAGACAGCTCCGAACTCTCAAACAGATCGTGTGAACGGTGAAAACGCGGAAAAAATCACAACAGACACAGGAAACCAGATCCAGAAAATCGTATTCGGGAATACTTCAACGAAACCTATACTTTCAGCCACGATTTTGAAAACCGTAGAAGCATAAATGGTATGATATATCATGAAATCCTGGGATACCACACGAAGAATATCCGCTTACATACCCAAAACCCCCTAGAGATTACCAACAGTTAAAAGATCCCAAACAGAAAAAATTAGAAGAGTCATTACATGTCTAAGAAAACCTCCCAACTACAAAAATGCCTAGGCCAGACGGATTTACAGCAGAGATTCTATGATATACATTTCTCAAAAGATCACACCTACAAACCCACTGTTGACTTACCTTGAAATCCTGTTTAAGAAGGATGACTCACATCAGAAGGAAACTTCTCCCTAATAATTCCTTCTATTGAAGGCCGCATCACTCGTATACCAAAACCAGGAACAGATACAACAAAGGGAATATGGCCCATCCTGCCTCTTGTAAACTGATAAGGAACCAACATTACAAAGAGCTTAACTGCCTGGATCATGCTACAGACAACAGAAGAGCTCTACAATTAATGTTCTGACATCAGCAAGGGATGAATACCAGATGGTCAAGTATGGCTCTTAACCCATAAAGACTTGATGCCACCACTCAAGATAAGACTTCATCACATAAGTAGCAAATGAAGCAACAGATTCATGGAACCCACATGACGATGCAAGTGATGTCATAAGACATGACTGAAATACCAAGTAACTCCAACACATAAAGTGTTTGATGGAAACTACCAAAAACCACGATCCTATCTGCTACAACCGGGCCCTTAGATGTGCTGAAGCCTTTGACAAAAAAGGTCCCGATCTCCTTTTTGTTCTTAAAGTCTTACGAAGCGAATTGGATTGGAGGATCATCCTCAATATAATCAAGGCCAAAATACGTGAAACCCACTGCCAATATCATCCTAAATGGGGAAATGCAGCAACATTCCCTTTAAAGGTAGGAAACTCGGCAAGGCTGGCCCCCTATGTCTCTGCTCCTCTTCACCATATAGTGCTGAACAACACTACTGCTTAGAGCAATAGGCCAAGAAAAAGTCAAATTAAAGGCGTACTAATTGGAAAAGAGGAGTTCAACCTATCCCTATTTGCGTAGATTGATATGATGTTTTTACTTAGGGATGATAAAACTCCACCAGAAAACTCTTAAGATATGTATTAAGCAGCTTCAGCGAAGTGGCAGGATACAAACCCTTAACCTAAAAATTCAAGGCTTTCTTACACCAAGAAAAACAAGCAACTGGAGAAAGAATCAAAGAGAAAGAAAACCAATAATCAAAAAAGTCAAAACCAATAAAATACATAGGAACACACCTACCAAAGGACACCAAAGAACTCTACAACAAAATTCTAAACCGTTTAACGAAAGGAAACTTGAAAATAAGACACTCAGAGATGGAAAAAAACCTCCCATGCTCATTGGATTGGGAAAATTAACATGTAAAATAATGTCCCATTTTACTGAACACCTTGTATAAGATTTAACTGCAATTCCACTTCATCAAACCCCAAGAGTTTTCTTCACACGGGTGGGAAAAAAAGTCCTAATATTTTCCTTGGAAAAACCAAAAGACCTCGAATAGCCAAAACACACACTGAGTGAAAAGAGCTAACACAGGGGGGATTTATACCAGACTTTCAAACATACTACAGGGCTATAGTCATACAAAACAGGTCCTGGTACTGGACAACAAAAACAGACTGTTGACCAATGGACAAAAACCGAAGATCCAAATCTGAGCACATACACATTTCAGCTGTCTCATGTTTGACACAAGGGGGCCAACGAAAGCCCACAATGGAGAAGAAAAGACAGCATCTTTCGCAAGGTGGTATAGTTAAAACTGCGACAACCCACCTGCAGAAGAGTATTGAAATTAAACCCCCTACCTCCGCCCTGTTAAAACCCTACCTTCGCCCTGTACAAAGTCAACTCCAGGTGATCAAAGACCTCAACGTGAAACCCCAAACTCTGAAGGCGATAGACAAAAAAAGTGGCAGCAGATACAAGCCCATAGGTTTGTAGGAAAGACTTCCTAATCGAACTCAGCTGCAACAAGAATTAAGTCGCGGAACCTGACAAAGGACACTTTTTAGGGACCTCATTAAACTCAAAAGCTTTTGTACGTCAACTTTTTTAAAGAAACAATCAAGGAAGTGAAGAGAACGAAATCCCAGAGTGAAAAACTCATGCACAGGAAACCTCACACGAAAATACATTGATTTCCAGAATACTATAAACTACTCAAAAAAACAACCAAGAAAGGAAATAGCAAATCTGGTATACAGCCTATCTCAATAGATGGAGCAAAGAGCTGAACAGAGAACTTCGGCAACTGAGGAAATTAAAGGATGTGAGAAACACCTTAAAGAAGTGTCAAACATCACAATCATAAGGATAATGCCAAATAACAACCACTTTAAGAATATCATTTACTCCTATAAGAGCTGGCTAAGGAATCAAAAAACAAATGGCACCATGTGGCGGAACTGGGAACAATAAAAAAATCTGGAAGGTTGGTACCGGGAAGGAACACTCATCATGCTGATGTAGGAGCGTGAAACTCATACGCGCACCATATGGAAAGCAGATCTATGGAGGACCCTTGGAGATGGTCTGATTGGAGATGAATATCTAGCTACCGACCCAGCCCAGTACACTCCTAGGGCATGTGCACTCAAGACCTCACCCCCCTGCATGCGATGGCATGCTGATGCTGTTTTTCTTCCGCTCTCTTACCCATACGCAAGGGCTGGAACCCCACCCACCTGCCCTCTCAACGTGATGATTTGCAGGTGCTGCCCTTGTACCTCTCCACAATGGAGTTTCTATGCAGCAGTAAAGAAGCGACAACCATGTATGAGCTTTCGCACGGAAAATGGCTGGCAGTCTAGAGGACATTTCATGCAGTGAAGTAAACAGAGTTTACTCTTCCCAGAAAACCACGATGAATGGTCATCCCTCATCTGTGGATTTGCTAGTGCCAATTACGCCTATTGTAAGTATTTCTGTGCATGGCCCTTTGAGCTTTTGTCCATAAAGCAGTTGGAGGTGATGCATATGGAAAATAGGGATAAACACCACAATAAACAACAACAACAGAAAGGATATGACATCGAAGAACTGACTGAACAGTGAAACTCTGCCTTCAATAAAGCTATCCAACTTCCACGATGGACAATATGAGGAAGACTGAGCAAAGAGATTGAGACAAGCATGTTTGGCTGAATGCATGAGCTCTGGTTGGGTTGGGGGAATGCGGGGGGTGGGGAGAACACGGGTCTAGGTTTGATAAAAAATTAATATTATTAATTAAAAAAAGACAGTGAACTTCTGCTCAAAACAGTCAACTTTCCTCATGGAGAATATGCGGCAAAGACTGAGAACGAGATGAAAAAAGATGTATATATATATATATAATATTATATATATATATATATATATTCCAGGCTAAACTATAATTTGTTGCCACTCATCTTTGTGGAAGAGCTCCAGGTGCATGCTATTTAGTTGCTATTGGGGATTCTCAGGCTGTCTTACCTAGTACTGGTCTATCAAACTAAGTCTACACTCTATTTCCTTGTTGTTGCCTTTCTCCAAATGACTTTTTCCCATGGGTCAGCCCTGAACCTGTGTCTTTCTCCCATGGCGCCCCAACATCAGTGCAAAAGAAATACTGAAAGCATGCTGATCATTTCCCACCATGCACCTTCTGATCTAACCTGAGCTTCCTCTCTGAAGTTAGCCAGCCTCATCCAATACCAACAGAAATCAATAATGTTATCACTTGCCCATAAGGTCAGGAATGAAGCAGAGGGATGAATTTTGCCACCCAGAGTCATGATATAGTCAATCAGAAGCCTCAGAAACTTGGATTAATCTGAGGAAATAATGGAGATACATAGCCAGTTCATGCATAGGCTGGCCATCTAGTTCCTCAGTGTAGGGCACGCACATTTCCTTTTCATGTCTCTGAAGGCTAACTTTCCAGCTTGCCTTTGGGTGTGCCAGGGAAGACCATGGCTCTGCACCTCGAGGATGACCTTCAAATATAAACATACGTAAGAAATGGACACCAGTGGCAGTGGGCCCAAGCCTCCATCCACCGGAGCAAGCCAGAGTTGAGCAGGTGAGCTCAGTGCCTCAGTTCTACAGAAAGCAGGTGTAGGAGCAGTTGCCCTGGGGAGACCGGTGAATGAAAAAGCTGTCTCTGCTCTTCAGACACGTGACCCACTACTTCTGTTGCTCATGTACCTCTGCTGTCACCCTGAGCCTCAGTGCCATTCTGTCTACTGGTGTGGCTCTTACTGCTGTATACACCCAAGGCAACAATAAAGTTCTCTGTGAGAGTAGCCTTTATCCACATCTTGCTCTTTTCCTCTGGCCAATTCTCAAGGATTCTGAAGCCAGAATCTATACAGATCCAAGGAAATGTGATAGGGCAGAGAGCTTCATTTGCACCAGGGGAAACCATTCCAGCCCCTGATAATGATTTATTTAGATCTTCCCTAGGCCTTCAACTTTAGAAAATTAAATATACTCAGGCTCCACTTCCAGAACTTGGGATCCACTGGCCAAATGTGAAGCCAGGGTTCAGACTGTAGATATAGACTGTCACTTATAAATATAACCAGACCACTGAGAATCATCCATCATTTAAAAATATCAATAGCAAGGGAGCATAAAAAGAGATTAACCAACTCCTGAGTAAACAGGTAATTTTTGGAACAGACAATTATTTAACGGATTCATAATAGAAGGTAGAGAGGTGCGGTACAAACTTGGAGACCTGAGTTTAGATTCCAGCACCCACGGGAAAGCCCAGGTTGTCAGCAATGCCCATATTCCTAGCAGAGGCAGAGGCAGAGGCAGAGGCAGAGTCAGGAGGATCTCTGGGGCCAGCCAGAGTGGCTGAGTTGCTGTGCTCCAGGTTCAGTGAGAAACCCTGTCTCAGACAATAAGGTGAAAAGTGATCACGGTGGACATCCAACATCAACATCTGGCCTCTCCCTGCATGTGTACAAAACTGCACACTTACATGCATGTACACATACAAAAATACATAAATGTGTGTATTTCATCAGACTATGTGCTTCATACATAATGGTGACTCTGTAAAATTATTTCTGCTAATAATGTCTTCTAAGTGACTTTGTGGTTTTGTTTATGCAATCACATTCTGTAGTGCTTAGATAACAAGACAAATTGCCTAGAAATCTATTTCTTGGACTCCCTATACCTGTTGCCCAAATACAAGTATAGCTAAATATCAATAATCTAATCTAGTATCTATCTATCTATCTATCTATCTATCTATCTATCATCTAGCATCTATCATGTTCTATCTGTTCGAGTTTAATTTATGTTGATGTAATAAAACACTGATCAAAAGCAACTTGGGGAAGAAAAGTTCATTTGGCTTACAAGTTACAATCCTTCATCAAGGGAAGCCGAGGTAGGAACTTAGGGCAGGAGCTGAAGCAGAAGCCACAGAGGAGCACTTCTAACTGCCTGGCTTCCGGCCTCATCCTCATCTCCCTTTCATATATACCCAGGCCCGCCTGCCTGCCCAGTGATGGTACTGTCCACAGTGAGCTGGGCCCTCTAACACCAACTAGCAATTAAGAAAATGCCTCCAGACATGGCCAGGGCAATCTGATGGAGGAAGTGCCTCATCTGAGATTCCTTCTTCTCAGGTGTGTTTAGGATTTTTGTCAGGTTGATAAAACCCCTGACATTCTACCCCTTGTCAGCTTTGACACACAGACACATTTCTTTAAATCATAACCTTTCCATTCTTGTTTGTCCTCAATATCTCATATTAATATCACAGTGTAAAACACAGTTCAACTTTTAAAAGTCCCACAGTCTTTAAAAAGTTCAACAGGGGCTGGAGACATGGCTCAGCAGTTAAGAACACTGGCTGCTCTTGCAGAGGACCTGGGTTCAACTCCCAGCATCCACAACTGTCTGTCCCTCCAGTTCCAGGGGAGCTGACACCCTGTTCTGGCCTTCTCAGGCATTACGTGACACAGGTGCATTTACCTACATGCAGGCAATATGCTCATATACATAAAATAAAAGTAATAAATAAAAATTTTTTCAAGTTCAACACTTCAAAAGTCTAAAGTCTCTAAAAATTAAAACTCTTAAGTAGGGACTGGAGAGATGGCTCAGTGGCTAAGAGAACTGGCTGCTCTTGTGGAGGACCCAGGTTCAGTCCCTAGCACCTACATGATAGCAAACAACTCTCCCTAACTCTGTTCCAAGGAATCCAATGCCCTCTTACGGCTTCTATGGACATTGCATGCACGAGTGCATTTACCTACAGGCAGCCAGACACTCTCATACATAAAAATAAAGATAAATAAATAAGGGGCTGGAGAGATAGCTCAGCAGTTAAGAGCACTGGCTCCTCTTGTGGAAGACCTGGGTTCAATTCCCAGTGCCATATGGCTGCTAACAACTGTCTGTAGCTCCAATTCCAGGGAAATCTGATGCCATCTTCAAACTCTGTAGGCGCTGATGACACAGAGTACACTTACACACATGCAGGGAATACAGTCATACACATACAATAAAAATAATAATACCTATAATACTTTTAAAAAATAAATAAATAATAAAACCTTTCTTAAGTGTGGGCTCCTGTAAAATTCTAAATAAATTATATACTTTATTATTATTCCAAGAAGGAAGAACCAGGGTATAGTTACAATCAGATTCTAATAGAGTAGTGAACACTGAATAGTTGCTTGCTTAGTATGTCAGGAACTGAACTAATATTCTGACTAGATTATCTCAATACTTAAAACAGCAATTAGCTAATTAACTGGATATTATTACTAGCATTTTGAATAAAAGGAAACTGAGACAAAAAGCTAGCAAAGAAAGGTGTCCACAGTCAGGTCCACAGTGATAGAGGTGCAGTGAATGACCCTGTAGTCGACCCCAGGGTTGGCGAGCAGTTCACTATACTGCATTCCTAAAGGAATTGGAATGCAAGGATTGTCTGGCCCCCAAAATAAAATGGAAGAAAAGAGGTAGCTGCTACTCTCTGTGCCCCCCCCCACAGCAGTACAGCACTGCTATCCCAGTTATGTCTTGATGTAGGGAAGCATGGAGTAGTACCCACCTACACATCAGTCCTGGACCATCTTCCTGTAAGAGATGGAGACCAGGCAGGGCTGAGAACATCAAGACCCTATCTGGTGTTAGGGAGAACCATGAGAAGGCACGGCGTATGATCATAACAGCAAGTACAAAGTGTGATACAGCAAGGAACTTCCAGCTCTGAGTCTCAGTTTTTCTACACCTTGCAGATCATAGAGATCAAGCCCAGTAGAACTATGTTGTGTGGGGGTCATCAAGCAGAGTGTCAGGCATGTGGTAGTGGTGGGAAGGTTCCAATTCACCTCTGAAACTGAGGCCTGTGCTCCTGCTTTGAACTGTGACTTCAGTTCTGAGTTCTTTTTGAGGTTTGTTTGTGGCTTCAGCCTCTGCTCTATATTTTACATGCCAAAAATAGTCACTTGCCTCTTCTGCTCAACCACATTTGGGGCTTGTGTGTCCTGGGGGTGTCCTGTGCCCCATGTAAACCTGGACCAGCTGGCCTTGCATGTCTAGCTTTGGTGCCTGAATCCCTAGACCAGTTTCTAACAAGATGGCTACTGATCTGCGACATTTAGGATTCAAAGAAGTAGGACAGGGAGGTAATGCTTATTGAAAGAGCTGAAGAAAGAATAGTTACAAAATCAGAGACCCACAAAACGGAAGCAGAAAAACCACTGATTCAGTAACAGCAAAGGTTGCACAGTGGGGTATGAAAATAAGCCAAGGGGGACATTAACTTGACACAGTAGGCCTTAATGCAAATGACAGAGTATATGAATTCCCGGAGGGAGGCTGTGGGAGGGTGCCAGTGGGGAAGGGTATAAAAGTGATTAAGAATGATTGAGATCTTCTGTTTGAAATACACAAAAATTCAATTAAAATGACCATCTTTTTTTATAAAGTTCACAGAAAAAAAAAAAAAAAAAGAAGCCACGGGCCTTTTTCCTCTGACATCTACACAGTTGTCTACACTCAATGCTGATGTGAGAAGGAAACCACAATAGAGCAGAGGCCTTGAACAAGTGAGGCATCAATACCAAAGGAATTCTGTGAAGCCTGGTAAGTTGCTAAAGAATAAACTGCTTTTCTGCTGTGGGCAAAAGCCTACAAAACTGTAGAAACCACATATTAGTGTTTTCTTTGTCAGCACATGGATTTGAAAGCCACTAGCAACAAACCCTTTGGTCTTTTTGTCCTAGGTCTCCTGCTAATACCAACATGCATATGCTCTTAGGAAAAACAATCTACCTATGTCAGGTTAGCTTTGCAGTTGTCACCTACTGTCTACAGGACTTAAAATGAATCTCTGCTTCTGTGCAGAAGCAAGCCAATGCACCAAGGGCTTTGAAAAAGAACCAAAGACCCAGAAAGACAAATATTGGATGCTTTCTCTCATATCCAGAACCATTCTATTATTTATCTACCATTTGTCTATCATCTGTCTATCTATCTTCTGTTACCTATGCTGTGAGGTGGAAAGGGGATCATGGGAGGGGGAGAGCTCTAAATGGAGGGGAGAACAAGAGGGGGCAATGGAATCTAGATATCATGGCAGCGGAGGTGGGGCAATTTGGGGCAAGGAAGATAACCAGCGAGAGGAGGAAAATACGGGATGGAAACAGGGGGTCCATAAGAACAAAGTATGATGCTATATACATATAAAATTTTATCTTGGAACCTATCTCTTTGTATGCTAACAAAAAATTTTCAAAGTTAATAATGTGCAGAAAATGGGCAGCAGGGCAGCCCTAGCTTCAGAACTGTTGGAACCGATTACTGCTGGGTGAGGGAGAGTAGACCTTCCTTAAGATCTCCAGCGAGGCTGACTAGACTCCAGTGGATAAACTTGCACTGAAGATCATCTAGGTACAAACGCTTAACATACATGACAGAGTGCATGAAGTCCAGTGGAGGGTATTGTTGGGACATGAATAGGGGAATGGAGGTCTAAGTTTAATTAAGAACTTTTATATGAAATGCACAAAAATGCAATAAAAATATTTTTAAACATTAATAATGGAAAGAAAGGTCAAGAACGTTTCCTTTGGTAGAACATATGGTAAGAAAAGGTCAGGGCACAGCACATCATAAAGAGAGAAAACATTAAGGCTGAGAACCCAGAAGCCAGCAATGAACCACCCCTCTGTTGCACCCACAAACCTGGGTGCACACTCTTTGCTTTACTGAATTGATACATAAACCTAATCTGCTTAATTTGCAGTGCATCTTCCATTGGGTGTGGTAAAACACTGGTTTTATTGATTTAGAGAGCAGATTGTTGACACCCCCCCCAAGTCTCCAAATGCAAAGAAACAGCTTCCAGTCCTCTGTCCCCCTGGAGCCTGTGGACAGAAGGAAATCCTACCCATAGAGGGGACAGCGGATCAGGTGCCACAATAGATCCAGAAGTGTCTGGCTATTAAGTGTGAACTTCTACATCGTAACTGGAGTGAGTCATAGGACAGTTCCCAGGAAAACTTGAAAGATGCTTTTATGTTCCAACTTTGGCAGAATCAGACTGCTGTAATTCCCAGTACAGCCAACTCTGGGAGAAAGATGCACGCAGAATTCACACGTGTTGGACTGGACCTTACCGCAGTCTTGGGCCATCCTTTTTCCCAGTTGTGACCTCAGGATGCCTGGCTCATCTGGGCTGCATTTCCAACCCTGCAGCCACTTCACCTAGTCACCTAGGATAGAAGAAGCAGGTGTAGAGTCAGGGGCTGGTGCTGAGGAGAAGCAGAGTGAAACTCATAAGTATTTACTTAACAAAAGCTTGTTGGGTTTTTAGCATCTGTCAGAAACTGTCTTACAAAATAAATAAATAAATAAATAAATAAATAAATAAATAAATAAATAAATAAAAAAAAATGAAAAATAAAAAATAAACTGTCTTACTGTGAGATAGGGTAGCTGAGCTGTAAGAAACCTCATATATACCTTGTAGGTGTTTAGGTTCCATCTCTGAGTCTTTACTGCATGCCAGGCATGGTACAAGGGCCTTCATCCTGCAAATCCTCACAGCAGCTTTATAAGGAGGTAAATATCTATTTTATTTTGAAAAGTGATTGATCAACAGATTGAGCAACTTTCCCAGGCTTACAGAGCCTGAAAGTGATGAAGCTAGGATTTTACCCAAAGTCTAACTCTTGACCGTGGGTCTTTAACTCTAGACTTCGTTTTTCTGGTCTCCAGATCACTGTATTTTGCCACATGTGTGTAGAGTATGACTGTTACCTACTGCAGGCAAGCTTTTGAGAAGGAGAAGGTGGTGGAATAGTAGATGATTACATGATGGATTACATGCATCCTGGGATTCTGCCTGGAGGAATTAGTCTGGGAGGTGACTTATTACCATGTTTTCCCGGTGTCTTCCAAAGAGTAAATAACTCCAGCATGTAGATAGAGGGCACATTTAGGTGTGACTATTATGCAGTGAATATCCCGGACCGGAGGGCTATTAAAGTGTATTTAGACTGCTTCAGGGCCAATTGATTTCCTATTGCCAGCTGGAGCGCAGGGCTGGTTCTGGAGCCGGCAGATTTGTGTTTTATTTGAAACCAACTAACTGTGGGACATTAGATTTGGCAAGTCCTCCATCTCCGATCACAGCATATCCTCTGGCCATTTCTCAGCCATCTCTGGGAAACTTTCCATTTGTCTGTGTTTGCAATAATCTCCTTGTTCAGCTGAATTGCTAATCAAAACAGCATCATACTTCCTGTGCCAACTTAAAAAAATATGGTAAAGTCAGTCTGTGCTAGTATCATGCAGGAAATTGGGAAGACTGAAAATTATAATCAGCCAAACTATCCTAGGAACACTGATAGAACCCCCACATTCTCCTAGTGTTGGGTATTCTCTGTTGTCAACCCAAAGGCATATCCCAGTCAATGAAAGACTTGGGCAATTGGTTTCCAAGACACAGCCATTTTATTGTGTAGGTCTGCAAAAATAAGCATGGTTGCTCTGGTAAGGCCCCCTTGTAATTCAGCTATTGTCTGGATACCTAAGCCCTATAAATTTTGTTTGTTTTGTGGCTCAGCAGTGACACAGCCACTTTCAATCCCCAGGCAGACACAGCTCTGTCTGGTTTGCAGGATAAAGCTGGTCTTCATGGGAATATTCTAACACTGTTTGAGAGGGTAAAGTTCCACAAGAGGAAGAACATGACCTAGCTGTTAGGGATAGAAGTTATGAGGTAAGAACTCTCCCCTCAAATGTTACAAATTGGAGGTTTTAAGCAGATAGCTCTATCCCAGGTTAGACCTCTCTCCTGTGTTTAAAATCTCTTCCTGGTAAATGTTAGGATTAGGAGTTGAAAAAGTGGCAGTTAGGAAAGAAATCAAGCACCCTATACAATCCCATATTAGTCAGTGAGGGGTGACTACTGACCAGCATGGGTCTGCAGAAGCCCCTCAGGGCCAAACAGCAGGGGTAGCCTAAATACTTCTGTTTGTGTCTGCAAACAGAGTCATGGGAGTTAGGTAGAAGATTTAGGGCTTGCACTTTACAGAACTTTATGGTTGGGGTTTATGGGAGTCCCAGATGGGCTTGTTGGCAAAGCAAAAATTGCTTTATGTTTTGGGGCTAATGGAGGTCTCCCTTCAATAGCTTACTTTCTGAGTAGACTCAAAGGGTAGAGAGGGAGGGACACTGAAGTAACTGCAACCCTTTGACTCAACTCTGAGAAGCCTCCGGTTTGGGGCAACCACAAAGAAACAAATGCAAGCAAGAATCAGACAAAGTCCATTGGCAACAAGATCAGGAATTCTGAAAGGAAATAAATTCCAAATCTGATCATCTTTCAATATATCCAAGACATATTTAATTTCATTAATGGGTTCTCACTTGAAGGCTAGGCACTAAGGTCTTTGGTTGTTTTTGCTTTGCATTTGGCGTGCATGAAGTCCAGAGTTCTCACTGCAACTCCACTAGGTGGGGAGCATTCAGAGTCCCATTTTATAATAGAAAAAACCAGGGTGTGAGGAGGATCAGCCAGCCCTCCAGCCCTCATTAGCTACTAAGTGGCAGCCTGGTATTGAGTTTGAGAAATCTTGCTCCAGGGTCTTAAGATACTTAATATACTTAAGATAAATGCTCTCACCACTATAAAAGGGAGGGTTTAAAATCAAATGAAATAACATCCAACATTTCTTTCTTTTAATATAGTGGACCATGCTTCATTTTGAGTGATAAGAATTAATCTACAATTGGGGCTGGAGATATGGCTCAGCGGTTAAGAGAACCGACTGCTCTTGCAGAGGACTCAGGTTCGATTCCCAGCACCCACATGGCGGCTAAGAACTGTCTGTAACTCCAGCTCCAGGGGAATACAACACCTTCTTCTGACCTCTGCAGCATTGCATGACACGGGTGCACCTACCTACATGCAGACAGTACACTCATACACATTAAATAAAAAATAAAAGAACTAATCTACAATGTTGCCACCAATCAGTACTCACATTCTGTGGCTTTGACATCCAATTGTCTGTCCCTTTGGTCTTACCTCTTCCTCCCTGACCTTGAAAACTGACTCTCTGTGTCAATAGGAATGTGTGGGCTGAGTATGTTACAAGCAGTGCTGGGGAACTGTGACAATGAATGATTCACTCATAAAAACAGCCACCTTAGAGCCGAGTCTTCCACCAGCAATTCTGGATCGGTTGGATCGAGTCACTTTCATTTTGGATCTATTACAGGTGCCCACACATGGGCTCTGGTTAGACAGTGTATCATTTTCCAGCACTCAGTGTGATTGCAAAATTTCTTTTCAAAGACAACATTTTGTGAAATATCAGATGTTCCTTTTGTTTGACTGTTAAGTATAAAAATAGCCATGCGTCCATAGGAATAGAACAATAATTTCCCTCAAGAAGGGGCGGCCGAGAGCCGTCTGAAACTCCAATTCCAGGAGAATTCCAGTTCCAGGGGAGACAGACACCCTCTTCTGACCTCCGCGGCGTTGCACGTCACGAGTGCACAGACTTGCATGCAGACAATACATTCATACACATATGGAAGTAAATAAAAAAAATTGAAAAAAAAGAAGGTCTTCTACCTCTAGTCGGTGCCTAACAAGGGAACTGACCAATCTGACCAGAGAATGTTGCAAAGTGAAGCGAGTGGCTGCAATGGGAAGAAGCACTTGCTGAGCTGGCCTATGTTGACAAAATAAACCCATTCATCCATTTTATGCTCCCAATATCCATTTTAAATAACCAGTAGAAGCTTGAAACTTTATGACTCTTTGTTTTTCCTATTTTAGTAGTTCTTGTTTTATATCATTTTTAAATATTCAATACCATAGGTTAATGGCCATCTCTTCTCATGCTAAGACCTCTGAGCTTGAGATGACCTGAGCCAATCATCCTGCTTTGTGAAGTGTTAAGGGACATGTTAAGGTCAGGGAGTGAGAGACATGGTAAGAGCTGGTGTCTCACAGTTCTTGTGGTGGTTAGTCCTCAGCCTCCACCAGCCAAAACCAATGCTGGGACAGAGACAGGAGAATGCAGCAGCTGTTCAACACTGGCTCTCCCCTTTTCCAGGCCCTGTGCTAGGCTACCATGTTGCCAGAGATTTTCCGCCTCTGTGGGTCTCCTTCTATTCCTGCTTGTCCCTTCAATACTGGGATATGTGCATACATCCTCCTTCAAGGACAAGATGGAGGTCTGGAGATAATATTTAATGGCACCCACAGGCTTAGTAACAAACAAAATAGATTCCTATTTTTTATCTTTTTTCTTGATTATTTTTATTTACAATAGCTTGCTTTTTCTCAGAAGCAATGTTTATGTCTAAATGACATCTAAGATAGCTCAAATTATTTTATGTAGAATACTGCCACATGTGAATGTATGTATTTATGTTTATGCTTCTCCACCTATCCACTCTGAGTTTATGAGAAGCTAGGCCAGAAGCCTTGGGTTCTACAGTCAAGCACATTTAATTGGAAATTAAAAGTATCCTGACTCTTCTTTGTAAACTTAAGGCATGGCTTCCTAAGTGAAACTTTCTTTTTTTTTTTTTCAATAAAAACAATCTTTTATATCACAGCTAATTTTTAAAAAATCTTGGAGTAGCCCAGAGTTAGAGTCTTATATTTGAAAAACAGAAAATCTGAGTTTAATGTTCTATTTAGCCTTCAACCATGTGATCTCAAACCAGACACTCAGTCTCGCTGAGATTTTAATCTTCAAAACAGCCTTGTGAATGGTCTCCCCACCTGCACCCCCTGCCATTTGTTGTGAGAATTAACCAAAGCACATGGCAGGATCTTTCAGTATTTGGAAACAAGAAGGGGAACTGGGGCAAAAATCTTGAGAAAGAGAACAGAGTTAATGAGTTAGGACCTCCAAAGGGCTATGAAGGCATTTGAGGGCTGAGACTGTGGAAGTGTTTAAGAAGAGCTCTTGGGGCAGGAGAGATGGCTCAGTGGTTAAGAGCACCAACTGCTCTTGCAGAGGACCCAGGTTCCATTCCCAGCACCTACATGGCGGTTGAGAACCATCTTTGACTCCAGTTCCAGGGGAATCCGACACCTTCTTCTGACCTCCGCGGCATTGCACAACATGGGTGCACAGACCTGCATGCAGACAATACATTTGTACACATAAAAGAAATAAATAAAATTTTTTAAAAAATTAAAGAAAGAAGAGTACTCGGGACCTTTCTGAAAGGATTCTGCTCTGTCCTTGCTGTGGTTGACATGATCTGGGATGGGGTGCGGGTGGGGGGGAAGGGAAAGGGAAATATGCCTGATCTGAATTGGAAAATGATGTACGAAATGCACAAACCATCAATAAAAATTAAATTAAAAAAATTTCAAAATTTAGAAACTTTCTTTTTTTTTTAAATGTATGCTAAGACAATCCTACCATACTTAGTAAGGGTTTAATAAAACTTTGGGAAAATATCCATGCAACATGGGAGGCTTCCAGGTGGGGGCCTTGGAGAACGCTGCGGAACAGTGGTGGCTGTAGGGCCTTGTTCTGTTTCGTCTTGGGGCCTCAGGCACTTTGCTGGCATAATGCTATGTGCCTAGGATGCTGAGTGATTTGGAGGTACGAGCGGCTTCATTGACAAAATAGCTCCCCCCTTGATTTGAAGACCATGAAATACAAAGCTTACCAGGCTCTGGCTCCGCCCAGCATTCTGAACTAGGCCATTTTTGCCTCTAGCCCCTGACTCTTCTCCTAGTCCACAGTAGGGGTCAAGGTTACCCCAAATCTTATCCTCATTGGAGCCAACCATCTGCGTTCTGTCTCAAGGCTTTGGTTCTGGACAGGGGTTCACTAGTTCTGCTTTTCCTGTGCATGCTTCCAACTCTCAAGCTCTGTTCCAGTGTCTTGGGTCATCACCTGAGACAGAGGACTCCCGTGACAGTGCTGTTTAGTGGGTGCTTTTACTCTGTACGGCTGAAGTGTCCAGTGGTGGGACTTGAAACAGTGAGGCAGGAGATAAGCACCTGGAGAGGCACAGGTAGTTTTCTAGACCCCCATACTTAACGCCAGAACTGTTTAACACAAACAGCAAACTGGGTGGAATGGTGATCCTCACAGAAGGGAAATGTGCATGGATGAGCACGTGACAGTCTGTTCGCTCACGGAGAAGGTTGGGCATCAGGACTGCTAGGAGGCTGAGCAGGAGGGCACAGTTCAAGGCCAGCCTGGTGTACAGAGTGAGTTCCAGGACAGCTGGGGCTACAAGGAGACCCTGTCTCGAAAAGACAAAAAAAAAAAAAAAAAAAAAAAAAAGGAGCATAAATATTTCACTACAAACACAATCTTTCTGATTCTTATTAGTTAACAGAACGTTGCTAATAATCAGTCTCAAAGAGTTAGTAAAATAATTTTAATTGGATTTAGAGTGTTTCACACTGTATTAATATGTTTGACTTCCTCATGGTAGGATAAAGAAGTATCCACTCTGTGGTAAATATTTCCTTTAAGTAAGATGCAAAGTATTCAAGATGTATATGTGAGAAAGCTACTGTACAAGTTTGCTTAAGTTCTATTAAATTTAATCTTTTTTATTTTTTATTTTGTCTGCATGTAGGTTTGTGCACCCGTGTCATGCAATGCCGCGGAGGTCAGAAAAGGGTGTCAGATTCCCCTGGAACTGGAGTTAAAGACAGTTCTCAGCTGCCATGTGGGTGCTGGGAATCGAACCTGGGTCCTCTGTAAGAGAAGTGGGCGCTCTGAACTGCTAGGCCATCTCTCCAGCCCCGAGTTCTACTAAATTCAAATTCGGGGTTATTTCAGTGGCAGTGGCAGTGGTGGTGGTGGTGTATGTATGTGTGTGGTATGTGTGCTTAGGCATGCCTGCGCCCATTCATGCACAAGCACAGGACAAGGTTAGCACCCAGTGTCTTCCATCTGTTCCCCACCCTTTTTGAGGCAAGGTCTCTCACTGAACCCGGAGCTCACTGTCTCGGCTATACTGGCTGGCCAGTGACTTCTGGAGATCCTCCTGTCTGTGCACGATGCCATGGCAGCTTTTAACATGAATTCTGAGGATCCAAATTCAGCTCTTCATGCTTGTGCAGCAAGTACTGTACCCATTGAGCCATCTCCTCAGCCCCTTAAATGTGCTTTGAAAGAATCTTAAAAGGGGGCAGAGAGATGGCTCAGCAGTTAAGGGCACTGGCTATTCTTACAGAAGACCCAGGTCAGAATTCCAGCACCCACATGGCATCTAACAACTGTCTGTAACTCCAGTTCCAGGGGATCTGATGCCCTTTTCTGTACCCTGAGGGCTTTGCATGACATTGATACCCTTACATGTATGCAGGCATAACACTCGTACACATAAACTAAAAAGAATATCAAAAAATGTTTTAAAGACTCTGAAAAGAAGGCTCTCATTCCAAGCATTGAGTTTAGTAATAATCAGTAGTCTAGATGGGTGTTAGAGATACATAATACTATTTATTTTTTAATTAAATTTATTTTGGCTGACATATACAAATTTAAAGTTGTACATATTAATAGAGTCACATAATGTTTCATGCATGAATACATTGTTTAAAGTTTAAACCCTCTGCACCTGTCTATGTCATTAAACATGTATAATTTCTTTGTGGGTAAAACTTCCACAGTTCTTTCTTTGAGGGCTTTGAAATGCATGCAACATTACATCTATATTCATCCTACTATAAAATCATACACAAAAGTGTCATGCTCTATGTAACTGCAACTTGGAATTCGTTGATCAGTTTCATCCATACATCCCTTCTATCCCAGCCTCTGATGTTCATGATTGTACTCTCAGCATTTATTTTACACTAGAGATGCATAATTTAAAAAATTGTGTTTGTTTATTCAGTTCCTTCTTGTATATGTCTTATAACTAAATGCTAATTCTCTTAAATTGATTTTTATATAAAGTTAAACTTTTCAGAGGAAGTATTTAATTTATGTTTTTTGGTTTGTTGAGCTAGGGAAACACCATGAGCCAAACACAATCATGACTTGGGCAAGTTCCTTCACCTACAGCAGCTGCCAAAAAGAAAACCAATGAAAGGAACATAGGAGCTTTTGATTTGTGGCAAGTATCACAGGATGCATAAGAGCTGGGTTTAATTTCCTTGTTTCTAAGTGGCGAGAACAGAATCTCTATGAGTTCTTTAGCTTGACCGTGATCTCCCAGCTTGCCAAATGAGGACTTGACAGCCTGTTCTCTTTCTATTTCCCCTTTCTCCATGGAATCCAAGCCTAGCTTTCAAGTTCATTGCCTTGGCTTAGATATTTGCTCAGGCAAACAGCTCCAAAGCAGAGTTTGAATCAGACACACCTGACAAGAATTGGGTGTACCACTTAATGAATCCCTGTAGCTGAAGTAAAGGAAACACACTCTAAAACATCTTAAGGAGTTTACAGAGGCCAGGAAGTATGATCACGCGATGAGGGGGAATTTTATCAAGGCTTCTGAAGGGAGGGGAGATGCCTTCTCATTTTAACACAGCTCGTGAAATGGATTGGGGTGGATGTCAGGTGGAGAAATGAAAACTGGAACAGAAAAGCCCCACTGTCTAACAGGTTCTTCCTAGCTCATTTGAATCTTGTAAATCAGCTTCTACAATGCAACATAAGTACAGACGTGGCCTTCCTATCCACTGGAGACAAGAGTCAAGACGGCTTGGACCAAGAGGTCCCCACTCTTCTCTTCTGGCCAGGACCCCCTGTTCGTGAAAGTGTGAGAAGCCCACACAAGGCACCGAAGGCAGCTAACAGCTGATTTCAAAGAGATCACTGGATTGAGTTTCACCTTCAGAGCTTTCACCTGGTCTAATTGGCCAGATTCCAAACCTCACCATCTCCCTTCTCTTGCCCTATAGGAGACCCCTAGCCCACGTCGGAGGCACGGTACCCTTGGCCTTCCACTCCCCGAACTTTTCCTTGGCACCTTTCACTTTCACTCGGCAGAGCCTTTCACTTCCTTCACCCTTCAGTCTTTTCACTCCCTGTGGGCCATCAGGTTTCTCCCAAAGAGTGCATTTCCCTTCCCTTGGAAGAAAGCCTGCCTTTGTGTACTTTTAATTTGGACTTATTCAGCCTTCCTCTACTCATTGCGAAACCTAACATCCATCTACTGAGCTCATCTGCCTGAGATTGGTGGCACACCTTTCACTTCCATGATCAAAGAAGTGGTGGAATTCTGATATTACCAGAGCCAAATGTCTTGTGGTCTTGGGCAGGAAGAAGCTCCTTGGTGAACCAAGTTTAGCCCTCACTGGCTGCATAAGCCTGCTTGATTTCAAAACAAACCCCAACTCACCTGGAAGGGAACTTGAGAGAAGCCAGAGACATCATACCCTTAGGCCTGGTTTGCACAGCTTATGAAGATGAATAAATTGCAAAGATTGGAAATCATCTGCATTATGCTGCCTAGCTATGATGGAATAAAATGGGAAATCTATTTGGTCATGAAGGCACTGCCCTTATGAATAGGATTAGTGTCTTACAAGAATAAGATAGGTTGCAGGAAAGTTTGGGCATTAACACCTAGCACGGAAAAGGAAAGGGCTCATGGGCCCCTAGCCTCTCTGAGAATGCAAATGCAGTTACTGGTTGATGAGAAAGAAACACTTTTTTCAGTGGTATAGCCACTGGTAATGTACCCATGCTTTAAAAAAAAATCCCTCATCCAGAAGCTGCAGAAATGGCATAGCAAGTAAGAGTGCTTAATGCTCTTGTGAAAACCCAGCTACAGTACCCAACACTCGTATCAGATGGCTCACAACCACCTATAACTCTGCATGCACCTGCTCATGTGTAGTGTACATAAATACATGTAGGTGCACACACATGTAATATAACAATTTTAATATTTTTTATATCCTCACCCATGCTCCTTTGAAAATGCATCGCTTGCACATGTGCATGCACACATCCACGTGTGCGTGAGCGCATACACACATACAAAACTAGAAGGGGGGTCTCATTGGGAACAGGAAGGGTATTCAGTGGGAATAGGAGAAGCTAAAAGACAGTGAAGGATGAATATGATCAAAATACATTATGTACATGCATAAAGACATCATAATGAAGTCCATCATATGTAGTTAATATGTGATAATACTAAAAACATTTTAATAAAGAAGTGAGGGAACTCGTTTGCTCTCCCTCCTTTATTAGGACCGGACAAGAGGTGAGAAGGCCCTGGCCCTCCCTAGCCCTACCTCTCTCAGCCTTTCTCTTCCTTTCTGTTTTCCTGCTAGCATAGAAGTTGTAAGAAAATTATTTCCTGGCTCTACTTTCTGTGTGTTTGAGTACACTACTTGCTAGTGTATACCTCAGTTCATCATTTATAAAATGAGGCTAATAATGATAATTTGCTCATAGGACTGTATGAAGACAAAATGAGTTAATATTGTAAAACACCCTAAGATGGGTCCTCTACAGTAAGTGATACCCTGTTGCTCCTCGGTCCAGGCATGGTGGGTCTCTAACACGCCTCATGTAAGACAGACTTACACGTGCCTCAGTACCCTTCAAATGCATTTCCTCTGCCTATCCCAGGCTGAAAGAGACACACACAAGGTTTGTTCTTTCACCTCATTAAGCCTGGCTTGCCAGTAGTTGGGATAAATCAAAAATTTAAGAAAAAATTCAGAAATGGACCCAAACAAATAAAACCAAACCATACAAAAAAGTCAGCCAGGAGAAAATGAATAATGTTGATTGACTCCCTGAAAGAAGTGGTTGAAAAAGGGAAAATTATCCCAAAATTCAATTGCCAGTGGCACAACCCTTTCCCATGCCCATCTGGCTGGCATGGAGATCAAGCCCACAGGGAGAGGGGAACTTTCAAAAAGAGTAAAGGAACCCAGAACACTGAGAAAGCACAGAGCGTTAGGAAAGGCCTGCTTGGAAGAGATAGAAGCAAAGGCGCAATTATGCTTCTCCGAACAATTCAGTAAAGCAGACACACTTGGAAACTCATGTCTGTGGCCCTACTAGCAACTGCATCAGGGTTGGGGGTTCTGGACAAGAAGAAAGCCCTAATTATTCCACCTGTCTCTGTTAGGGTGAGCTCACCTTCTAAGGGATGGTCCTGTGGCCAGGCGATTGACTTGTCTCTTTTGCAATGTTAAGTCTCCATCCAGGCCAGAAATCTTGCTCTCTTAACCCTAAGATTTTTCTGATGGGGCCTTAATTGCTACTTCAACACCTGTGTGGATTCGGTCACCAAGCCAGGCTCTTGATGCACGTGCTAGTTGGTTTTTGTCAACTTGACACAAGATAGAGTACCTGGGAAGGGAGAACTTCATTTGAGGAGTTACCTCAATTGAATGGCTTGTGGCCATGTCTATGGAAGCATTTTCTTATTTGCTCATCAATATAGGAGGACCCAACCCACTGTGGGCAGTGCCATCCCTAGGCAAGTAGGCTTGGGTTATATAAGAAAGACAGCTGAACAAAGTAGAGAAAGCAAACCAGTAACTAGCATTCTTCTATGGTCTCTGCTTCAGATCCTGCATCCAGGTTCCTGCCTTAAGTTCTTGCCTGACTGCCCTCAAAGATGGACTATGCCTTATAAGATGGAAAAGCTCTTTCCTTCCCAAGTTGCTTTGGGTCACGATGTTTACCACTGCAACCGAAAAGCAACCTAGGACAGTGCTGTATTTCTGTCTGAGCTTCCCAACCACTTGCACCATCTCTTATGATCAGAAAACCCTTCTGCCCTTTGCATGCATTCTGCTTCCTTTTCTGGACCTGGAAGCAAACAATGAATCCTGACTCTGTACCTGTTTCTAGAGGAGGCAGAAATGTACCAATCACAAGGCCTCTCCCAATCATGCCACAGGTCTGGCTTCCCAAGAGTTCTGCTCTTTCTCCATTCTATTTCTTCCCAAAGCATCTCTGAGCTCTCTTGGACCTTTCCCTTCTGAGAATCATGCTGCTTCTATTTCTATTGGGTAAGCTAAAAGTTATTGCTTCCATTCATCCATCCATCAGTAAATATTCATTTAAAGCAATTAAATTTCTAGGTTTTTCCAGAGAACGCTAACAGTTTTGTGTTTCTCTTTCCTTATTTTTCTTCAGAGCTCCAGTTATCAAGGAAGGCTTCAGTCTGAGTAAATAAATGTCACCGATTCAGAGACAAGGAGAGGATTGGAGAGACACTCTCCACATTGCCTGTCGTTTCAAAGAGAGGCCAAGGAGAGATCATATGTAGGAAGCCTGGAAATTGTTTATAACTCTGGTCCACTCTATTTTTAGCCTTGCCTATTTGAGTTTCCTGATGTTGCAGGAATATATAAGAGGCCTTATCCAAAGATTAAGAGAAAAAGAATTAATAAAAATTACATCTCGCTCCTGGCCAAATTCCGCCTCCCACCTTAAGTTGAAGAAGTGAAGCCAGGCTCAAGCTCACTAAATTGGAATCAGAAATAAATAAGTTTCCAAAGGGGTGAAAATGAATGTCATATGATTGAAACATTAAGAATAGAAATCTCAGTGTGGGCAGAGGAACAAAAACCAGTGGGGAAAGCTCAGATCTCTAAACATATGTGTGGATTTTGTTTGATGTCATTTGAACTAGAGCCGGAAGGAGAGTGAAGAGGACAGAACTTTTTTCTTGGAAACTTCATATTTTTAAAAGGGATTTATGGAACTCAGATGTTGATTGTTATTCTTTCCTTTCTTTTCAGGAAGCATGGCTGACAGAGGTCTCTTCTAAGCAGAGTCTGCTCCTTTGGATGAAATCACTGTTTTCCTAAAAGGGTGGAAAAGAGTTCTGTGAATTCGTCCCAGAATAGATAATGTCAATTTGACTGAGCCTCATTCTGACTCCAAACAGTTTTCCTTTCCTAAAATGCAAAAACCTTCTCCCATTCTGAAGCATCCCTCTGCTCTTAAAGCAGTGCTCTGTGAACAGAGTGGGGTGCAGTTGAGCTGGCTCTACCTCCCCACTCTTGTGGAACCCCGGTGAGCACTGGAATCACCCTGTGCAGGCTGACTTCTACCTCTGCTTTGTCTCTGGCTTGTAGCAGAAAGATGAAGGAACAAGGAACAGGGAGAAGGAAAGTTGAGAGGCCAAATATAACATTTATTCATGTTAAAAATTAAAATGGATGTTCACACACAAATTTCAATCCTATGGACACAAATTCCAGATAGCTTTTTTTTTTTTTTTTTTTTTTTGTCTCTTTGAGGCAGGGTCTCCCTTTAGTCCCAGCTGGCCTGGAGCTCATTATGTAGACTAGGCTGCCCTTGAACTCATAGAGATCCACTTGTCTCTGCCTCCTGAGTGCTGGGATTAAAGACATGCGCCACTACACCTGACCCCAGATAACTTCTAACGTGTGCATTTGTACAGTTGAACATCATGTGCCGTCATATGATACTTCTTGTTTCCCATTAACTCCAGTGCTGCTATAACCTGTGGACACGAGATTGTACTATCTAAATTTAGATTTTTAAAAGTATTTATGTTTTTATATTACTACAGGAAAGCTCTGACATCAACAATGAATTATTCTGCCTAGGAAATGTTGGCTAGGGGATTCAAACCACCCCACCCCCAATTATAAAGGCCTTTTGCCTATAAGCGGGATATATGCAAAGAGAAAGGCAGTAAGTCCCTGCTGTCGAAGACCTGGTGTGAGCATGAAAAAATGTTATGAGATGTTACTTGCTAGCGTACAACTGGCCTCTGAAATGCCAGAGAGCATTACCAAAGGCCACTAAAGCAATACAGCAAAATATTGGTCTCCCTGAGACAAGCAAGACTCCTCTGCCAGTATCAGCTACACCTCAACAGCCTGGAGATACTGTGCAACAGTGGCAGCCAACTGTCTATATATATCCCAAATCTAATTGACTATTAGCTCTCTCCTTGGAGGAATAACTCACAGTGGATGCCACAAGCTTATGTCCTCTAGTAGTTAGGAGATGTTATAAGCCACAATAAGAACTTGTCACCCTTTATAGAGAAACCACAGTTTGCAGCATACCATCCAAGCATCAGTGTCTATGCTCACAGCTTAGCTTGACATAATAATTGGTACTGCTTAAATGCCTGTACATCCAATTGCTTGTGCTTTTTCAGTATGACTAAAAAGGTATCACTGGAAAAGCTGTCAACCCATGAAGGGAAACAACCTAAACAGACTGGAGTCCAAAATGACAACTCCAAAGAAAGTAGACTGTTTTCTTCTCACCCACTTGTGCCCCTTTTCCCAAAGCCCAGGGAACAAATTGCGGAAGAGGAGGCGTGGTAGATTGTAAGGGCTGTGGAGAGATAGGGGTGAATCATGAGACTACAGGAATATAGTCTGGACTCCTAATTCATCAACATGCCTGTGCATACAAGCTTCTCCAATTGGACTATGGGAACATTGGGTTGTTCAAAATTTGGACATAGATACTTGCAAAATGCACCAATTACCTAATTGTATGGCAAACTGAGTAACATCAATGTTATCTGCAAATAACTATGTTATTATATTGTAGAATCCCTTAAAATAAACAAATAATAATAATTTAAAAATACCAATAAATAAAGAAAATTTAAAAATAAAAAAAATTTATGTTTCTAAGTATAAAATAAATTGCCTTTTACATGAAGTTGGAAGAGATGAGGGTAAAGAATGGATGGGGATCTCGAGGGAGTTAAGGGAAGGAATGGGGGAGAAATAGGGGCTGAGTATGATTGAACCCAAAACAGCTGGGGTCATTGAAAATGCTGCCTTTTGGCCGGGCATGGTGGCACACGCCTTTAATACTAGCACTTGGGAGGCAGAGGCAGGCAGATCTTTGTGAGTTCAAGGCCAGCCTGGTCTACAGAGTGAGTTCCAGGTCAGCTGGGGCTACAGGGAGACCCTGTCTCGAAAAGACCAAAAAAAAAAAAAGGAGTGAATTGTAGGGACTGCCTATGCCAAAACATATCTAAGTATTTTCAAATGGCCAGATATTAAGGAATTATAAGATCCCAATTTTGCAATAATTGATCACTTAACTCTTATGTTTTAACTTCACTAAAAACTAGTCTATTGGACTAGTGAGATGACTCAATAGTTAAAGCCACTTGCTTCCAAGCCTAATGAGCCAAGTTTGACCCCTGGACCCTGACAGGAGAGAGCTCACTTTTGCAAGTTGTCCTCTGATCCCCACATGTGTGCCATGACATGCATGCCTGCACATACATGTAAATGAATGAATGAACATGTAATTTCTAAAAACAAATGAAAGTTAAAATGTTTTCTTGGGGCTAAGAATGTCCTTCAGTGACACAATGCTGATCCAGCATGCACAAGGTCATGAGTTCGATTCCTAGTACAGATGACTGACGAATATGTATGCCTTTCTTCAAGCCCCACAAGAACCTGCAGACCAGAAAGAGACAGAGAGGTCATCCCATTTCCCAGTGCTTTCAGCCTCTACTTGTGCTTCCTTCACCAGTAGTTCATACTGAATACTTTTGATATGGCTGACGACCAAGAGAAGCATGGTTCTCTATGCGTGATGTTGGGGAATGTTTCCTAAAACTCATGTTATTAAAATAGGGAGTTAAAAATAAGTTTATGTGGGCTGGAGAGATGGCCTAGTGGTTAAGAGCACAGACTGCTCTTGCAGTGGACCCGGGTTCAATCCCCAGCATCCACATGGTGGTTGAGAACCATTTTTAACTCCAGTTCCAGGGGAATCCGACACCCTCTTCTGACCTCCGGGGCATTGCACAACACAGGTGCACAAACCTACATGCAGGCAGTACATTCATACACATACAAGAATAAATAAAAATTAAAAAAATAAGTTTATGGGGCTAGAGAGATGGCTCAGCAGTTAAGAACACCGACTGCTCTTGCAGAGGAGCCCAATTCAATTCCCAGCACCCACATGGCAGCTAAGAACCGTCTTTAACTCTAGTGCCAGGGGAATCTGATACCCTTTTCTGACCTCCACAGCATTGCATGACACAGATGCACCTTACTTACATGCAGACAGTACACTCATACACATAAAATAATAAATAAAATTAAAAAATTAATTTTACATGTTTGTATAAAATTCGCTTTTACTTTTCAATGGACCCTCATGGATTTTCTGGCTTACTACTCATTAGTCCAAAGTGCTAGTACTGCTCATTGGTGTGGTCCTTGTGGTTTTCTTTTATCTATTCTGCTTTGCTCATTTTGATGCATTTTCCTTATGTCTGAATAAGAAAAGTAAAATAAATCAATCAAATCAGAGGCCCACAGAGAACGACAGCAGTTGGAGCACAGTGTGCTACGTTAGGGAAGCACTTCCTTCAGAATCATTATGCTCATTTATATCATGCTCATTTTGTGTATCTTGTGAGTGTCTGAAGATGAACCAACTTTGGGTCACCCAGCTGTGGTTACACCTCTGTAGATTAAGAAGAAGCTGTAGAGAGCTACCATGGTGGGAAAATTTGGTGAAAGAAGGGAAGCAAGAGAGTTTACAGATAGATGCGCAGTAAGTACAAGAGTCAGACCACGTCAAATGACTGAGGTGGAATGAAGCCAAGCCTGATGACCAAGAAATGGTGATTGATACTAAGACACGCAACAACAGCAAACCTGAAAGATCGGGAGGGTAGGATGGTAGCCAAGAAAGGGGGTTCTCTCAAGGCGGGGAAGGGATGGGTAGAGGGAAGAACATTTGCAAGGACTGCTTCCCTGGGTTTTTGTGATTCTGGAAGGATGCTAGTCTCTCTGGGCTTAGGAGCTCTGTAGAACTGACCAAGAGCCCCGGAGTGTGTTTATGAACATAGGGACCGTCACAGAAAAGCCTGCCCCATATGCTGGGGAAGAAAAAAAACAAACAAACAAACAAAAAAAAAAAACAAAAAAAAACTTCTGTTTCTGTTTAATTTGATGTAATTATTTTTAAACGTCTATTTAAAAGGCCTATTTTTCTTTTCTTTCTTTCTTTTTTTTAATCAGCATCTCCACATCCCAAGCTTCCCTTGCGGACGGTTTTTTTCACCTGCAACAGCTTTGAAGTAGGACTGTGACCACAGAAGAAAGTGGACACACCCCTTTTATCAGAGTGTTTTTATTTTATTTTATTATTTATTTGTGTGTATGAATGTATTGCCTGCATGCAGGTTTGTGCACCCCGTGTCTTGCAATGTCACGGAGGTCAGAAGAGGGCGTCGGATTCCCCTGGAACTGGAGTTCTCCTGGAATTGGAGTTACAGACGGTTCTCAGCAGCCATGTGGGTGCTGGGGATCGAACCCGGGTCCTCTGTAAGAGCAGTTGACGCTCTTAACCTCTAGGCCATCTCTCCAGCCCCCAAAGTGTTTTTTAAATTAGTGTTTGCATAACTATTTTGTACCACAAGATTAGCCACAGGAGCAGAAGCTTCTACAGAAGATTCTGTGTATTAGTTTTGTTAGTTTTGGATTACAGTTTGGCACGATGGTTTCATCCAGGGATGATTAGACATTTTTAATCTGGAAAGTTTTTAAAAGCTTTCTTTAACTCCAGATCACGATGTCAGGACTATGCTGTGGGACCACGGAGACATCCTGGCAGTGGTATTGGGAATGGTGTTAGTTCTAAAAGCTTTTGTTTAACAATTTTTATTACATTTAGTTCTTTGCTTATTTACTGTGTGTGTGGGTATGTACATGCCATGCTGCATGTGTGGAGATCAGAGGAAAATGAGAGCAGGTCCCTCCTTTCATCACGTGGGCTCTGGGGAGCCAATTTAGGTCATCGGGCTTGAGGCCAAGGCCTTTACCTGCTGATTCATCTCACTGCCCCATTACCTAACTTTTTGTTTTTCTTGATGCTTGTTTGCTAATACAGGATTTCCCTGTAAAACTAGTTAGCCTAGAACTTGCTATGTAGAGCAAGCTGGCCTCCATCTCAACAGAGACACCCCTGCCTCTTCCTTTCATCTGGGATTAAATGCCTGCACCACCATGCCTGGCTCCTCCCTACCTTTTAATGTTTAATATTCTCTGTCTTGATCAACACATACTTGCTTAACAGTTGTTTAGTAATGGTATTCTGCACAAAACAAAGACTCATTGTGACTATACCCTCAGTGAATATTAAACATACCAACTTGATGTTGGGGATTAAAAGTAGATGATTAACTTCTTTTAAAAATAATGTTAGAAAACATGTTGACAGCTACAGAGATGACTCAGAACAATTGCTGGGCAAGTGTGAGGACCTGAGTTTAAATCTCCAACAACCGCATAAAAAGCCAGGTGCAGAGGCACCTGTACCTGTAGTCTCAGCACTGGGGCAAGAGACAGGAGTATCACTTGGGAATTGCTGCCTCCAGGTTCAATGAGAGACTTTGTCTCCAAAGAATAAGCAGAGACTAATAGAGCAGGCACACAAGGTTCCTTTACACACTCCACAAGTGCAAGCCCATGCGTGCACACACACACACACACACACACACACACGTACCTGCATATTCGTGAATCATCAGCTACACATACTAACCCTCTACATATATGCACATAAAAATATAAAAGGGGAACAGAAAACATGTTGAAATATGCTACCTTTCAGAGAAAGTACTTTTAGACTTGGTTTCCCAAATTCAAGCTAAGATAAGAAGTCAAAGCAATATACATACTACATTTATTTTTGTGTGTGGGGTGTATGGGTGTGTGCACGCACCAATGCCACAGCACATGTGTGGAGGTTTGAGGACAACTTGCAGGAACCCGTTCTCTTCTTATACCATATCAGCCCTCAGGATTCAAACTCAAGCAGCAGGCATCTTTACCCACTGAGCCATCATGACAAAAAGAATGCAAAGCATTTAATAGACAATAAGTAGATAGATAGTAATTATTTAATTCTTACTTTTGCATACCTGTGTTAACCAAACACAAAACTTCAAGCATAGTGATTTGTCTACCAACCACAATGTGAAAACACTATGTGAGTGGACTCAGAAAAAGTTTCCCCTTTTGACTTTAGATATGAAAAATACTGTTATATCAGAGAAAATTATTTTCCTTTAAGTTCACATAAAGATCAAAAGAATTTTTTAACAATTCAAATGTAAGTTAAAATTTTTATTTGAACTTTGTTAGAAAAACAGTTTTGGATATAGCATTTCCCACCATAGCTTGGGCTAGCCCGGAACTTGTGGCAGTCTTTCTGCATCGGCCACATATGATTAGGATCATAGGTGCAAACCACTATGGCTAGCACATTTTTTAAGATAGAAGTGATACTACTGTTTATATCATATGGCTATTTTCCTGAATCAAGTCTAAAAAAGTCACTTAGCACTTGTTTCCTCTCTTCAAAAAGAATTATCAAAATGTAATGATGAATATTCCTCTGGTACAAAATTATTTGAGATAGGGACTTAATTACTATTTACTCTTAGATCAACATACTTATTTTAGAGGAAACAGTGAACAACAGTTGGGAAATCTTTACGAAGTGACCCTATTCTTTCTAAGAGTGTCTCCCTTCTCCCATCACACAATGATACTCTTGGGCATAGAAACAGTGACTGCATCCTGCTCACTTTTCATAACTCTCGTGTCTTCAGTATTTGGAGAAAAACATTTAATTTGAGTTAAGGTAACTATTTGTAAAAACTCTTTATAGGACTGTAGCAATGGAGTAAAAACAAAAGACTAGCTAAAGGCAGCTCTCGGGAAGCTGATGGTGAGATGGGTAAACACATGGTGTCTAGAGTTTCCATTGTAACTGCATGCACATTAGCCCTCTGTGCCTTAGAGACAACCTACTATGAAATTAAAACAGGACATGTAATACACTGATCGACAGCCTGCCTTGTGCAACTCACTCATTCATAGACTTATTTGGCAGAAGTTTAGTGAGTTTCTCATGATATCTGACAGTGTTTTCGACACTGGAAATACAACAGGGAAAATTAAGTATGAGTCCCTCTTCCATGGGGTCTGAAAATATGGCAGAAGAGGTATGTATCAATAATGAGGCAAGTAATGGTTCAATAAGAAGAAAAGTTAATTCTCTTATTTATAATAAAGAGAACACCTTGCTTTTTTCTACTCCCATTTATGGAAATTAAGTAATGAATGTAGACCCACTTTGTAAATCTAAAGCTCTCTCTCTACAGATACTTGTAACAAAGATTAACCAAGCACATACTGTGTAGAAGGCCCAAGGGAAAGTAGATTAGCTAAACAGACTCTCCCTGCCTGCCCTTGCTGGGGGAAGTTAAGAAAACTGGGCACTATAATCTATTTTACAGTTGAAAATACTAGTGGGTCCTTTGAGAGAAGGATGGGAAAAGAATTGGATATTGGAAGAAGCCAAGATTGACTCAGTTCAGAGGGTTCAGGGGAGACTTCTTTGTAGCAGACAACCAGGGTCCATTTGGAGTTGGTATCAATAAAGAGCATCAGTGAAAGCACAAACGTGAGAGAACTGGGAGCAGCAGTGACCAGCAAGCAAGCAGTGAATTTGGATTCAACTGGAAGAGACAATTGATAGCAGTATCTGGCAATAAAAGTGGACCAAGAATCTGGGAACAAACCATAGAGGATCTTGAAGGCTGAGCTTACAAGCTAGAGCTGTTTTCAACAGCTTTGAGCTTTAAAGGAAATGGAATAAGACAATAGCACAGGTGGAGCTGCCAGTCAGGAAAAGGACTGAGACATACAGAAAGTAAACTCCCTTACCTGAATAACATGGAAGTCCTAAGATAGATCCAAAAAGCATACTTTCTTGGTGAAAGTAATGTGCTCTTGATGATCATCAGTTCACTTTATCAATCATTTCATATCATAAAAAGAAGAGATAAAGAGAGCTGCTCTGAACATTAAGCTGCCAGGACTCAGCCAGATCCTCTAACTACTTCTCACCCACCCAGGGCTTGGCCTTTAGCATTACTAACAGCTGATCAGAGCATCTTCATGAAATATCCCCACTACTGGGACTCCCAGGGGCTGGGTGCACAGAACAACCTGATCCTGACCTCCTCGGCCGAGAGCTCTCAGAGCCAAAACAACTGTGAGATGATAAGTGGCAGCTGGGCGAATAATGGACAAGTAGCAGATGGATGACAGGCTTCATTTGTGACTCAGCAAAGACACAGAAGAAAGCCAAATTGCCCTGTGTGGCTGTGCTCAGAGCTTCTCCACTAAGAGGAGAAAAAAAAATATGTTCATTTAAAAAGAAAACAACTACAAACCCAAAATGCAATTGTGCTACACCAATACATGCCAGTGAATACTTGGAGAATCAATGTACGTTTTTGCCAGCCTTCACAGGGTATCTCAATGACAAACGTAAAAATATTTCTCATCTCCTGCAACATTTCCACAACATACTTCCAAGAGTATGAGACGCTGTCTTGCTATGCCCCACAGGGAGCTGTCAACATGTGTGTGCTGTATTTGTTTAAAGCCAGGAGCAAACATAGGACTGGTCTACCTATTCCCAAGGGAGGGGGACTAATTAGGTAAAAGCAAGATAGGTAGCTAAAAACCTGGTCTTATTACCTCATAGAAAAGTCATTAATAAATAAAAAAATAAAAATACATGAAATAAAAAACACCTGGCACAAATTTACCAACATTGAAGAAAATGCAAGCAAGTCATCCAAATGAGCTTTAGAAAAATTCCATGCGCGGAGTTTAAAATTGTCTCCATCCAAATAAGCAACCGGGAACTTGGGTTGGGCCCTCAGGGATGAAGCAGTTATGCAATAAGTGGAGGCAGCCAGAGGTTAAGCCATTTCTCCCAATGATGAGCATGTAAACGAAGAGTTCCCATAGTCTACAGGAGTACAATGTATTCCAGGGCCTCCTCTTTAAAATCTTTACTCTGATGCCTTAGCCTAACAACCCATGTGTTCAAGGCCAAGATCTGAAGTCATGAATTCTATAAACTATAGGAAGGTGCTGCCATAAAGATCTGGGGTGGGCTGTTTGGCGTTGGGACTTGCCTTTGGGCTCTAGTCTACACCTATGGCTCTGTCATACCTGAAACAGCTCCAAAGTTCTCCAAACTCACTTATGAGAGAACATAATCCCCAGCTTAGTCCAGGGTTGGTCATGAGAAGACTAAATTGGCTTCTAGCAAGCTGGAGGTTGAGCAGGTCTGGAGATCCGTTTCTTGGTAATTCACTGTTAAGATGGAGATTCAGGTAGGATGAGATTTACTTTAAGAAAAACCTAGAAGAGAACTCTGAGGATTTCAGGGATAGAATGGGACTCAAATAAGCCCTCATGCTGATGTGCTGGACCCCAAAGTTTTGAAGCAGGCCAAGAGGCTGTTACACTGAGCAGACGTCACCCTCACCCTATGTCTTAGGAGTAAATAGCTACATCCAGCTACACTGAATCTCTTAAAACTCTGATCAGAGTTTTAATCTATATCTATACATAATTATAGATAATAACCATCTTCCCAGGGAAGCTTCCAAACTTGCATAAATTGTCTTGGGTTTAACTAAGTACCGGAATGATCTTACATTTCTAAGATTCTTGGTACAAGAGGCAGAGTAGTTCTTCCTTCAGTTCCTTTTGTGAACTGTGCTTTGTACAGACAATATAAAATAATTCCTAGAAAGTTATAATAGAGTGTCTGTGGTTTTATATTTTTTAGGTTATTCTGAGGAGCTTCTTTGGAAAATACAAAAAGTTTCATTTCTCAGCCAAAAATTAATGTCAAAGGAAGGCCACTGTTATTGATCCATCACAGTAAATATTAAATGTCATAGAAAATAAAGTTTGTATAAAAATCTTCTCTTAAAATCAGAGGGAAAAAATTTTAAAAATTTCATTTCATTTTATAGCCAACAAGTTCAGGGTTTTGGTTTGTTTTTTTTTTTTTTTTTTTTTTTTTTTGGTCGTTTTTTGAGAGAGGATAATTCTCCCTTTAAGTCCCAGCTGGCCTGGAGCTCACTCTGTAACCTAGGCTGGGCCTTAACTCCCAGAAATCCTACCTTGCTCTACCTCCCAAGTGCTGGGAATTATAGCCTGGCATAGTGGCACATGCCTCTTTAATCTCCAGCAACTTAGGAGGCAGAAACAGGGGATATCTGTGAGTTCAAGGCCAGCCTTCATCTACAGCGTGAGCTTCCATGAACAGTTGGGGTGCTTAGGGATCCGTGTCTCAAAAACGACAAAAATAAAAGTCAGTTGTAATCTACTGGTACATTACATTCTTAGGATGGGGAAAATGTTACACAGATATTCATTTGGGGGAGAGTAAAATTTCTTCTTTGACAGCATGGGCTACCAGCGTGGGTTCATGTCTTTAGACCTGTCTAATCATTTTTGAATTGACTTTATTGATTTTGGAGAAAGATTTGTTTTAATCTGTGACCTGAGTACAAATTATTTTGTTTTATTTGATTTTTTTTCCTTTTTCCAGTTTTTTTTTTTTTTTTTTAATTTTTTTTATTTTTCATAATTTTTTGGTCTTTTTAAGGACCAGGGTTCTTACTCGTAGCCACTACTGACCTGGAATTCACTATATAGACCAGGATGACCTCCATCTCAGAGAGATCCCGCTGCCTCTGCCTCCAGAGTGCTGGGATGAAAAACATACACCCCTTGTGTGGCTTATATTGCTTATTTTATAAGGATGCCCCAAAGAAGAGATAAAAACTATTGTTTGTGAACTATTTGGAAATTAATTATTTGTTAGTGGTGAATTCATTAGTAAGTGTTATGATGACATTTGCTTTTTCCACCTTGTGCCTTTTGATGAAAATTCTGATAACAGGCATTGCATGTGGGTTTGTTTTTCTCAAAAATAAGCTATGGGAATTATTGCATGCATTCATACATAGCAAGGATGCATATACAAAGTCTTCAGGATAAAACATATGCATAATTTAGTCTCTCTATATTTAAATTCCCTTTTTTTAATTTTTTTAAATTTCTGTATGTGTATGAATGTACTGTCTGCATGTAGGTTTGTGCACCCGTGTCGTGCAATGCTGCGGAGGTCAGAAGAGGGTGTCGGATTCCCCTGGAACTGGAGTTCTCCTGGAATTGGAGTTACAGACGGTTCTCAGCCGCCATGTGGGTGCTGGGATCGAACCCGGGTCCTCTGCAAGAGCAGTCGGTGCTCTTAACTGCTAGGCCATCTCTCCAGCCCTAAATTCTCTTTTAAGAAACCCCAATTTTAACACCTTCTTTAATGGGAGTCTACTGCCTCCCCAGCATCTCTTTCCAATTTTGAAAATTTCTGTTATTTGTAACAGTTTCTTTGTAGCAAGCAGAAATGTTCTCTAGAAAGTACAGCCAAAGAATCATGGGAAACAGTGGGGGGTAAATGAAGAAGGAAATCAATGAGTTTTTTTGTCACTGAAACAAACTTGTGAATTTGAAAACTTAGGTGAGGGGCTGGAGAGATGGCTCAGCAGTAAAGAGCATATGCTTCTCTTACAGAGGACCCAGGCTCGATTCACAGCACCCACATTAGGCAGTTTATAACTTCCTGTAACTCAGTTTCCAGGGGGATCTGACACCCTTTTCTGATCTCTGCACAAATGTGGTGTACATGTATACACTCAAGCATACATATACTAAATAAATAAATAAATAAATAAATAATAAATACCTTAAAAAGTAGAAAGTTAGATGAATACTTAAGTGGCTTTACTACAGTTGAAAATAGGAGAGAAACTAACTCTAAAGCATTGATAAGATTGTCAAACTCTGAATATCTAAAGGATGCATATTTTCAAGTATCTCCTCCAGTGTTTACTTTGTGTCAATAAACTGGGTGGATATTGTTTATATGCACATAAAAATATGCTTTTAAAAGTCTTAAAAATAGCCACTGTATTTAAAAATATTGTTTTATGCTAAATTTTAACTATTATTATTTATATGGAAATACTGCAAACTCAGATGCACTTACTCACCATGAATAGGTACACATGTCATGCATTGAATAGTCATCTGTTTTGGGAAACCATTAAATAAAAAATAAAATTGAAGCCACAATCTTTTCCAAATAAATAAGTTATTTTGTTTTTAAAAATAAAGTTAAAACCACCAACTTCCTGATATAAGAGTGAACTAAAATAAATTATTTTGTTCTTAAAAATAAAAATTTGAACCACAGCCTTCTATCCTGGTCCAAGCAAACAAAGCAATAACAAAACAAGCTTTATGTACAGCAGTTGATTTAGGACTAGCATGGTAATAGCAATTCTTTCCATATTATTGCATGTTTAGATTCAGGCAAATGGTTTTACAACCACATTGTTAAAATCCTTAATAAATGCTCACTGTTCTATTTCCAAATTATGCTATGAAGCTGCTCTTTGAATCAGAAGCTCTGTGCTCTGCCTTCCCTTCGCGTGTGGGGATAGATGGTCTGTTCAATGTGCCCTGTGAAGAGTGTTTATTGCACTTCATAATTCCAGTAATTTTTTTATACAGGGACTAGCTAGTCCTGCCTTGGCCTCACAAGCGCTGACATTACAAGTGTATGTCACCATGTGTCATGATAATTTCAAAAATTGGCAAAGTCGGCATTCAAACCACAAAGTGGTTTCACTTGAAGACCAGCCATGCCCTGCCTTCCTCTTGGGCTTTTTTGTGGCATCTTCTGCATCACAATCATCTGGAGGTTAGCGTTCAAAGCTTTCTCTGCAGGAGGAAATCCCAGGGTACCAGGCCCCGCTCAGTAGAACACTGCAGCCCATCCAGGCAGCACACTCCATCACTTCTGTCCTTTGGGTACAGCTTCACACCAGAAGCATATTTCCACGGTTGCTTTCTGAGTCACGATTTCACAGCTATTTCTAGGCTAAGAAAGCCTAATTTCTCTCTGGAGTCTATGCTTACGGTGAGGAATCAAGATCTTTTTGACCTGACTTTCTAGTTCTTATTCATGAATTCATGCTGGGTTTTAATTAGACACGTTCCCAGGCATCTTCTCTGGGTCCTGTTGTGCTTCTTTCAGGAAAGGTCTTCATCAGTTACCTGTACGCTCAGTTCTTCAGGCTATCTCTTTTCAAACTGAAGGGCATCCAGTGTGGCTGGCTATATATGTCCTGATTCTCCTGGACCCATTTCAGTTATAGACACTGCTGTCAATTACTGAAATTCCTTTTCACTTTCAAAAGTATTCTGATTTTGTGTAATAAGGTTGACCCTAGATAATACCTTCTTTGCAACCCAGCAATGGAGTCAACTTTATTAATTTTTTCACTGTTTTCGAATACCTTCTTTAACTATGTTTTTAAGATATATCTTTCTTCTTAATATATATGTACACTATCCTATATTATTTCTCTACTGCTACACAGAAAATTGTATCTAAACTTAAAAGAAGAGACACTTCTCACACATTTAGTTTCTGTAAGCTACTTCGTTGAGTGGTTTTCCACTTCTCTAGAATAACTGCTTTAGGGTACAGAAGGCAAATTTATCATGGAGAATTCTGCACACTTCTTACTTAGAGTTTCTATCATTGAGGTCATATTTACTATACAGAGTCACTATCTCTGTGAGTTGAGTTATACAGTTACATATTCTGTATAGTTAAAATTGAGGCAATTATAACTACAATGTATAGAGCTTCATATTTAGATGCTAAAGTTTAAATAAAAGCAAAAATGGCTGTGGCCATAAGATAAGGATAGTAATAGTATTTGGGGAAAAGAAAGTCTAAGAAGCAATGTCTGCTGGAGTTCCGGAATACTTAGGTTCTTTCATAATTATATTTAAGTTTTTAACATTTTATACAATTGTTGGCTAGAGAGATGGCAGTTAAGAGCACACACTGCTCTTGTACAGGACCTGAATTTTCTTCCTAAAATCCAGGTCAGGCAACTCACAACCACCTTTACCTCTAGACATGGAATTTCAAATTTATGTTCTAAAATGCAATTACATATTTTTAGTTTGAGTAGTATAACAGTTCAGCTTAATAATTATCCTTCTATTTCTTTTTGTTATTGTTGTTGTTCCCTTTAATTTTATTTTATTCCAAAATATGCATATATACACTCCACATATATACCAAAATGACAGAGTCTAAAAATAAGCTATAGGTTAATTCCAAAACATGTTTGGAATTCAGATTTTAACAGTAATTTCCCATGCAGGCAGAAAAAAAAACATAACTTTACATTCCCAGATTACATAGCAAGTTGATGTATGTTTTAATGTACTTTCAGAGAAGAGACTGATTCTCTAAATCATAGAACTTGGGAAACTAGAGACATAAGCTTCAAGTTATATCTATAGTAACATCAGGCTTGACTTACATATAAGGATTTGGTGCTAGGATCCACAAATGAGGGACACCATAAGTCATTTGTCTTTCTGGGACTGTGTTACTTCACTTAGCATGATAGCTTCTAGTTCCATCCACCCAGATGCCAACCCAGATTACTTCACCCAGCAAAAATGTCTATTATAGATGAAAGAGAAAGAAAAATCTTTTATGATATAAATAAGACAAAAGAATACATGTCCAGAAAACCCTTCAAAAAAATACTTGAAGCAATGCAAAGATCAGAAGAAAGGAACAGCTCTTCCCAAGTGGCAAGAGAAATAAATCAATAAAGGTATAACTGTGGAAATACAAACCTAGATGAAAATGAAAACAGAAACTAAATTGATGGGAAGCAATACACATCTCTCAATAATATCTTTAAATATTAATGGTCTGAACTCCCCAATCAAGAGACACAGACTAGCAGAATGAATTAAGAAACTGAATCCATCTTTTTGTTGTCTACAAGAAACCTATCTCACCTTCAAGGACAGGCACTATCTTAAGGTGAAAGGTTGGAAAAAATATTCAAATGGTACTAAGAAGCAAGCAGGAGTTGCTAATATCAGACAAAATAGACTTTAAATTAAAACTAATCAGAAGAAATGAAGAGGGTCATTATATTCCTATCAAAGGAACAATTAACCACGAAGACTTCATATTCAGGAATATATATGCACCAAACTCTGGTGCACTGAACTTCATAAACATAATACTATGGGACTTTAAGTCACAGATTAATCACAACACAATAATAGTAGGGGACTTCAACACCTCACTGTGCCCATTAGACAGGTCAACTGGACAAAAAATAGAGAGACATCTGAACTGAACAATATGATGCGCCAAATGGACCTAACAGACATCTACCAAATATTCCACACAAGCACCATTTGGCACCTCATGGAACATTCTCCAAAACTGACCACAAACTGGGGCACAGAACAAATCTCAACAAGTACAAAAAATTGAAATAATGGCATGCATTCTATCAGATCACAGTGCAATAAAGCTTAATATCAACACCAGAAGAAGCCCTACCATCTACAAGAACTCATGGAGACTAAACAACATACTCCTAAATAATGAGCGGGTCAAGGTAGAAATAAAGAAAAACAAAACAAAACAAAAACAAGGAGGAGCCTTCAAACACTTCCTTAAGGAAAATATGACATCTTTTAGCCAAAAAAGAAAAGAAAAGAAAATCCTCCGATTCAGGTAATATATGCAATACAAGTTGGAGAGAACAACAACAACAAAAGAACTGGAAAAAAAATGACTCTAACAGTGAAGTTCTCCCCAAAACAATAAGCCTCTGCTCTGAAAAAAACTGGAGCCGGGCGTGGTGGCACACGCCTTTAATCCTAGCACTTGGGAGGCAGAGGCAGGCGGATCTTTGTGAGTTCAAGGCCAGCCTGGTCTACAGAGCGAGTTCCAGGACAGCAGGGGTTACAGGGAGACCCTGTCTCGAAAAAGTCTGAAAAAGACCAAAAAAAAAAAAAAAGTAAAAAACTGGACTCAGGATGTAAGACATGTATGACAGACTACATGAACTCAGGTGGGGTGGGGGCATGGAAAGGGAAATGACTCTAAATTGGATTGAGAAATGATGTATGATGTATGGAAAGTTTAATAACAATAAAAATATATAAAAAAGAGAAAAATGTGTCTTTTAAAAATATTTTATTTTTTTTATTTTATGTGTATGAGTGTATTGCCTGCATGTGTATAAGTGCAGCCATGTCCTGCAATGGCCAAGGAGGGCAGAAATTGTCAGATCCCCTGGAACTGGAGTTATGGAGGGCTGTTAGCTGCCATGTGGGTGCTGGGAATCAAACTTGAGTCCTCTGTAAGAGGAATCAGTGTTCTTAACCACTGAGCCATCTCTCAAGCCCTGGAAACAAGTCTTAATTCATTTTTGGAAAAGGTATTTTGATTAAAAAGCTTTGGAGTTTTTAAAATGTATTATTGTTATTAAACTATTTCCATACATCTTACATCATTTCCCAATCGAATCTAGAGTCACCTCCCTTTCCATGCTCCCCACCCGAGTTCCTGCACTCTGCCATACATGTCCTGCATCCTCCTCCAAGTCCTTCCAGAGTGTTTGTTTTTTGTTTGTTTGTTCAAAGCAGAAGCTTATTGTTTTGGGGGAGAACCTCACTATTTCAGTCTCCCTCCCCCGTTCTTTTGTTGTTGTTCTCTCCAAAAGAGCTATGGATTTTTATATATTTGTTATGTTATTCATCCATTCATTCAACAAACATTCAGCAGGCTATAATTGAAAGCTTACTGTCTACTAATCAATGCAGTAGATCCTAAGAACATAGTCTGTATTGCAGAGTAATGGGTTAGTGTTTATGGTAAGGGAGCAGACTGAAAATGGTACACAATAAAAAGTGGAGCCCATGGGTTTTAAAACAGGCAGAGAAGGATTCCAAGTTCAGTGTGTTTGATAAGGGCTCAAAAAATTCTTCCAAATATTTCAGTATGATATTTGAGTAGAGTCTTGAAGAGTGAGTTTATAATTAAACAAGCAGGTGCACAGAGAAGGCAGAAGGGCTTTCTAGATGGAAAGAATGTTGCAACTACAGATGCCAAGACATGAGAGAGGATGATGCCATGTGCCAGGAACGGTGAGAGTGCTGGTCTGCAGAGCTGGCATGCAACTGCTGTGGAAGCCGATGCTGCCTGCAGCACAGGTCTGGGACGTGAGCCTCAGGAAGAAGTTGAAGCCTAACTTGTGGACATCGAGGAAACTGCTGAAGAATTTACGGCAGGAATGAAATACTGACATTTCAAGAAAAGTATAATGACGGCCATTTGGAGGATGGATTTGGGAGGATGCATCAGGTGGCCCGGAGAGGAATTGCAGACAACTAAGGCATGGTGAGAGTGAGCAGAAGTCACAGCGTGCATATACTGTGCTCTGGCTTCTGATTTCATGACAAATTGGCCTTACAACACATCATCAGAGAATTTCCTGCTTTGTAGTCATTGATCTCTGTTTGCTGCTTAGTGCCTCTGTCTGCTTCCAGCTCGTTCGCCTGTTGTCCCACTAGCATTTTTTTCCCATAGGCAACAAGTCGGTGATGTCCTTTGTGGTTATTCCCCCTGCGGCCGAATTTTAACATTGTGGTGGGCCTATTTCAAATATTAAAAATAAGACTCACCAGCAATTTCAAAGATATAGAAAGCGGTTAGTACTGGCCAGACACAAAGGGAAAGGAAAAGCAGAGTGTTAGCGTTTCATCGTACACACTTTGAGTTTGGCTTAGAGAAAAAGCTTTGCATATGGGCAGCTATGATGACTGCACAGCTCTCTCAGTGTACCGCGTGTCACTGAACTGTGCGTTTAAAATGGTTAGATAAGGCTGGGTGTGGTGGTGCAGGCCTTTAATCCTAGCACTCAGGAGTCAGAGGCAGGTGAATCTTTGTGAGTTCAAGGCCAGCCTGGTCTACAGATCGAGCTCCAGGACAGCTAGGGCTATAGGGAGACCCTGTCTCGAAAAGACCAAAATAATAATAATAATAATAATAATAATAATAATAATAATAAAATGGTTAGATAAGGAGTTTCTATCACACTCATTTACCAGAATAAGAAGAAAAACAAAAATATAATAGAATTTCTAAATCAACCCAGAAACTTGCCCTATATTAAGATATTTTATTTTGATCAATTAACAAACTCCCAATTGCTTAGTCCAGTTAGATTTATTTTCCCATTATTTGAGCCATACAGGACTATAATAAAATACATTTAGTGGAAAATGGCTCTATTGTTTTTGTTTTTCTGTTTTTGAGACAGTCTTGCTGTGTTGCTCTGGTTGGCCTCAAACTTGTGATGATCTTCCTGCTTCTGCTTCTCAGGTGCTGGGATTACAGGTGTGCACCACCATGCCTGGTGAAAAAAAATCACATATTTATAGATGAAGAAACTGAAGGTCAGGGATATTGACAGTTGCCTAAACCATGTGTGTAAGCATCGAATCTCAGATTCAAATCCACAATGTGTTTGGGTGAAATTTTTATGCTGCTTTCTCATAGGCAAAACAAGCCACAAACAATGACTGAATGGAATCTCCAAATATGGGGAGTAGGGTACTCTCCAGGAGCTATGTTTTTCAGTATAAGCTGTTTTTCCTGCCTTTGGTGCAGTTACTAACATTTAGTGTCACCAACTCTGATTTTCCCATTAGCTAAAGACTAGGTTTCTGCCAAAGTCCATCAAAATAAATTATTTATAAGGAGATCACATACTTTTATTTTCCATATTTAACATTTAAGTAAAAATAGCATTTACAACTTTATGTTTACTGATATATTTAGAATGGCTTTTTCAACTTTCTCCCTGATTTCGATTATATTCTCTTTGATCTTTATTCTGAAATTTTTGCAACAGACTTTTGCTAAAATCATTTCAGCTAGAATATAACATGGCTTTTAAATAGAGCTTTATTAAATGTGATTACAAACTACCATGAGTTTAAGGAAGCTGCAGAACCTGACTTCAAAGCAGTGATCTAGGGAGACTGCAGATAGTGATATTCAGAATACTCACTTACTGGAACATTTATCCTGTGGCAGAAATTCAAAGCATATTTGAAATTCCTTCTACACATTCCCTTCAAAACCAGTTAATGAGCTATGCAGGAAACTTATTACTCTGTAATCATATTTTGACCCCAAGCCAGGACTAAACAATTTGATTATCTACCTCATTCAAAGAGTTGGGTTCTAGCGATTTGAGACAATGACTGAAACAGAACTCCCACTTTAAAGACTGAAGAATTAACAAAACTGGAGTAAAACCCAAAGATCCTTTATATGCCAGGTGTTGGTCAGCTTACCATCACTGGGGCAACCTTCCTGAAATAATCAAATCCTAAAAATATAATGATTTATTTTAGCTCACAGTTTTAGATGTTTCAGCCTGTGCTTGACTGGCACCATTGCTTCGGCCTGTGCCTGTGGAACATTGTGGCAGGGAGTGTAGGGTAGGACAAAGCCGCTCACCTCATGGTAGCCAGCAAGCAAAGAGACAGACAGGTCTGGGGTCCCAATGAAGTCTTGAAGACACACCTCCAATGACCCTCCTCCAACGAGGCCCCACATGCTGGTGTTTCTACTTCTTTCCAATAGTGTTATCCCCTAGGATTGAGTCTTCAATGAAGGACCTTTTGGGACATATTTAAGATCCAAACCGTAGCACAGGGTATTTGTGTTCTGACAGGGCGAATCGTGCCCCCTTCTTCCTGTACTTGCTTTTATAGTTCCCTGAATTATCATTGCTTTTCTTCAGACTACTTGTCATTACCTGCCATCTATTCATCTTTCTCATTAAAGAATGTAGTTACCACAGAGCACAGCCTTGATCATTTGTCTGTTTCTGGATTCTCAACACCAGAGTAAGGTCCAACAAACACATGAGTTTTCATCTCGTGCATTGGTACGACGGAAATTTACATTACTTTCCTAAAGTGTTTTATCCCAACAACCTCCCTCCCAGTTGTTGCTCAGGGTAGTCCAAGAGACTCTCCAAATAACACAGAGTATTACCAGAGTCCTTGATTACCACCCAGAACTTGAAGGTAAGACCCTACTGCTGAAGACTGCACATACTTCAGACACAGGAGTAGGAGCAATAGAGCTGGAACTGACCTGGAAGCCTTCTCTCTGGTGACTAGCTCTCATAGAAGATACTATGCAAGATGCTAAGGGAGAAAATCAATCAATACAGCTTTAAAGCCTAGCAACCACAATGACTGGCACAGCAAACTACCTCTATGGGCATAGTAGTGGCACTGTTATCTAGGAGGTAATCAACAGTTATCTAATTAGACATAAAGCCCTCTCAATGAGAGGGAACTCATGGGTGGCACTGTAAATACAGCCAAATACATATGGCTGGAGAGGTCATAGATCTTAGAGTAAACCCTATCTCTGTCATATCTCTAGACAAATGCAGAAAGTTCTTACTGTATGCTAAATATGGATCTTTATGTTTATAGACAAGTATACCGTATACTACTAATGAAAGAAGCTTCTTTTTTCATCAGATGGAGGTTATTTCAGATTTCCACCTCTGGTCACATACAGAAAATATATGTCTGAGAGATGTCCAGCCCCAAGTGACACATCTACAGTGAAACCTCTACACCTAAAGTTCATGGAGCATAGCAGAACAGAGGATAGGAGAATGCTAATACATCCCTCAACTCTTACCAGAGAAGCTTCCTCATACTACAACAGAATGCGTGTGGTGCACACGGAAGGCCACAACTGGCTAAGTTTCAGGAAATAAAAAACTGCAGAGTGCCCGTCCTGGATAGGACTCCTATATTAAACCTTACCTCGCCGTGGCTCAGAGACCATGATGGAAGAGGGGGCAGAAAGATTGTAAGAGGCGGCGTTGGTACATAAACACAAGGAAACAGAGGCCTCAGGCCACTGGAAACCTGTTCATATGAACTTGTAGCAGTGGCGGCAGCACATACAGGACCTGTGCCGGCTGAATCAGACAAAACCCCGGCATGGTACTGGGAAATGCGTAGCAGGCCCTAACCCTAGCCGAGGAACTTCGGCAACTGATTACTGCTGGGTGAGGGACAGTAGATCTTCTTTAATATCTCTAGATAGGCTGACTGAACTCCAGTGGATGAACTTGTACTGAAGGACATCTGGCAACAAATGCTTGACTAGGTAGGACTTAACATATATCACCAAATGCATGAAATCCGGTGAAGGGCTGTGAGGGTGTGTGATGGGATGGGGGGGGGTGTCTAAATTTGATTTAAAAACTATTTTATGAAAGGCAAAAAACTCAATAAAATACCTTTAAAACAAACAAATTTTCATCCATATAAAGTAAAAATAAATAAATAAATAAATAAATAAATAAATAAATAAATAAAATGACCCATTAAGTTATCTACAAACTTTTAAAATTTCTTCTAGGGTAGGATCCTTCAATGTTTTCTAATTATAAGATCACTATATTGTTTTATTTTCATTTTTCAATTGAATGGATTTTCAAATTGTATACACTATGTTTTCATCATATTTAAACCCCTTCCCCATTTGCTTCCTCTTCCTCTTCCTCTCCTCCACCGAATTGCCTGTACTCAAATATATGGAGTTCACGGAATCAGGGTGGGTTCATGCACTAGAGCCAATCAACCTACGGAGAGTATCAGCCTTAAAGGAGACTGACCACCCCCATCCCGCCTCCAGCAGCCATCCCTTGCCAATAGCTCCTCAGCCAAGGTTGGGGTTTCTTCCCCACCTCCCACATCCAAGCTGGGATTTTGTCTGGCTGAAGCTTCTGAGGGATTTGTCCGTGCTGTCACCAGTGCTGAGAGTTCATGTGAGTAACTTCCCGGCTGCTGGAAAACTCCGTTCCCTTGTGGCCATCCACTTCCTCTGTCTCTTACAATCCTTCTGCCCCAACCCCATCTTCCAAAATGAATATCAATATATTCTTAATTAAACAACCTTCTGCCTTGGGAGAGAAAAAAGGCCTTCGAACTTCCCTCAAAAAAAAAAACAAACAAACAAAAAAACCCTTAAATAACCTTAAGTATGAATTTTTTTTGAGACAAGGTCTTCCTGTAGCCACAGCTGGCCTGGAAATCACTATGTAAACCAGGTTTGCCTTGACCTCAAAGAGATCCGCCTGCCTCATCTTCCCAAGTCCACCACCATTCCCACCTTAAAATTTAAATATTTTATTGAATTTTTCAGAACATGATGGAATGTGTTTGGATCACATACAGACCCTCTCCCTTTCCTGCACTCTTACTATGCCCTGCCCAATTTCGTGTACTCTACTGTTATTCTTTTTAAAGTCTATGAAGCCTAATTTGTGTCCCCAAATGCCCATCAGTGTGGCCTAGTCTCTGGAACCTTGGCCACCTACCCAGCATCACATCACACCCCTAAAGAAAACTGACTTTCCCTCTCCCAGCAGCTACCAGTTATCAATGGTTTCTCAGCTACGGCTGAGGCTTCTTATTCACCTTCCCCATTCTGTGATGGGGATTTCTCTGGCTCAAGCTTCTGTAGATCTTGGGCATGCTGTGGCAACTGCTACCAATTCATAAAAGGGACTGTCCTGCTAGCTGGAGAACACCATTTCTTTGTAGTCAACTATCACTCTGGTTCTTAGAATCTTTTTAGAAAAAAAGTAGTAGTTTTTCTGCTTTGACTATTAGCTTATTAGGTAACTTTTATGTTTTGAAAAAGCACAAGCTGTGCTCACTTCAGCAGTACATATACTAAAATTGGAATGATACAGAGATGATCAGCATGAACCCTGAGCAAGGATGACATGCAAATTCATGAAGTGTTCCATATTTTTCTAAAGGGGGGGGGGAACATAGGAGACAGGTATTATCAAGGGAGAAATGAGGAAAATCAGAGTTACTTTAACTGGGGAGGGGAAAGAAGGAAGGTTACAATAAGGACAGAGAGAGAAGAAATAATGCCTAGCTGGTGGAAAAAAAAAACCAGAGGGAATCACATTAGTTCAGAAACCTACTGAAAAATTATACATACATTATCTCTGTATGAATCCATGTGGATAAGGTTATAACAAAAAACAGTGTCAGACAGGAAAAACCTTCCTTTGTGGGTCAAGGTAGTCCAAGAGACTCCCCCAAATACACAGGATATTATGACAGCCCTTGTTTGCCTCCCAGAAGTAGAAGGTAAGACCCTATTGCTGAAGACAAGACATATTTTGGACACAGGAGTTGAAGTAACAGAGCTGGAAGTGACCTGGAAGCCACTTCCCTGAAGGCTAGCTCTCATAGTTCTGGACAACTACCTACACAGGTAGGCTGCTACAGGGGAACATCAAATGAAGGTCCAACCCCAGGTTTAAGGCATAATAACCACAACAATGGCCAGCACAGCAAACTACATGGGGGCACTAGTGGCACCTTTATCTTGGGGGTAATCAATAGCTACTTAACTGAACCTAAAGCCCACTCAATGGGAGGAAACTTGTGTGTGGTACTGTAAAGATAGTCAAATACACATGGCTGCAAGGGTCACAGATCTTAGAAAAAAATCTCGAGGATGTCATTTCCCTAGACAAATGTAATTTCTTACTATGTGCTAAATATGGATCTTTATATTCACAGACAAGTATCCCAGTCACCACTCATCGAGGAACCTTCTTTTGAAACAGATAAAGACTATGAAAGACTTCCACAGTTGCTCACACACAGAGATTAAATGTCTGTGAAATGCCCATCCCTCAGTGACACATCTGGAAGGGAATCTCTACACCTAAGGTCATAATGGAACAAGGGATAGAAAGAATACTAGCTGGGCATGGTAGCGCATGCCTTTAATCCTAGCACTTGGGAGGCAGAGGCAGGCGGATCTTTGTGAGTTCAAGGCCAGCTTGGTCTACAGAGTGAGTTCCAGGACAGCTGGGGCTACAGGGAGACCCTGTCTCAAAAAAAGACCAAAAAAAAAAAAAAAGGAATACTAATGCATCTCTCAGCGCTCATCAATAAAGCTCCATCATGCAACAGAGGGCAATGAACACAGGGCTCAGGGACCAATGCAGAAGAGGGCGCAGAAAGATTGTAAGAGTCAGGGGAGGAGGTGCACGACCTTGTGGAAATAGAGTCGTAAGACCTATTCATATAGACCCTGTTCTTATGAACTTATTGCCATGGTGATAGCATTCACAAGACTCAGGCCAACTCAAGCAAACAAAAACCTAGCACAGAACTGTGGAAATGGGCATTAGGCCCCAATCTTGGCTGAAGAACTGTTGGGAAGCTGATTACCACTGGGTGAGGAAGAGCTGCTCTTTTTTAACAGAGTGACTCTACATAGGCTGACTAGACCCCAGTGAATGAACTTGAACTGAAGGATGTCAGGGGACACTAACTTGACTCAATAGGCCTTCACATAAATGACCAAATGCATGAAATCCAGTGGGGGCGGTATGGGAGAGAGGGTACTGATGGAGAAGGGGGTACAGAGGACCCCCTTCTCATACTGTGCATGAAATATAGAAAATTCAATTTAAAATATTTTTAAAAGAATTTTAAGGAAGACTGGTAACAATTCTAGATCTACCCTACACCTAAACTTGTTCAGTCTCTAAAATGGAGACTTGGGTTGGAGGGGGACTTAAATACTCTTTTCTAAACCCTAAGACCAGTACATGGCAGTGTGGCTGTAATGCATCCAAGAATCCATCTGTCTGAAAGATTCTTAACCTTAATTAACACTGTAAGCTTATAAATAGGTTACTTTTAGAGTGTAAAGGGAATCTAGTTTGGCTTTCAGAATTTGTTTTTGTTTCCATGTAACTCATTTGAACTCTAACCAATATTCATTAAAGTTAACTGTGGTTGGATCTTGAAAGAAAAAGAAAAATCACATGCATTTCTTTTTTCAGGTTTGAATTAGACATGTAGCCTTGGTTGGTATTCTGAGACCAATTTCAACTATTTGCTTTGGGGTTGTCGCTTGTTAGAACCTTCCTGGGCTGCCTCAGCTTCCCGAGTTCATAGTCATGGTTGGCTTTTCCCCTGTGACTTTGTGTTTATTTCTTTAGATCCTCCTAGATTGTAAATAGTAAGAAACAGCAGATTCATTTTCCTTCTGACAAACATAAGTGTGGCCAAAGGAGGACATTCCATAATCTGCAAGTTGGAAGGAAAAACACACAGCAATGCCCTCTGTGCAGATACTGTTTGTGTCTGCCCCGTGTGATCAGATGGCTAGCTTTCCAGAGTGGAGATCAGACTCCTAGGGTAGGAGCATCACGTCCCCTCTGCCACAGCACTGGAATGCTCCATTGTTGGATTATTGTTTGTTTGTTCTTTTTTTCTTGATCCCACTAACCAAGTGATTTTTTAGTCATAGAACAATGTTTTGAATTTGGTTCAGAAGTAGACACTGAGTGTTACTCTATGAAAGAGAGGTAATTTCAGATTATGGAAAGTCTGGTTTCTCTAATGTGCCTGGGACAACATATTTCTGGTATGGGTTCCAGGTCACCAAAGCCTTCTGTCAGTGTGGGTGGAACCAATTAGTGCGTTCCTTTCTGGGTGTGTCCTTATATTTATTGCAACTTTGATCAGATAACTACCTCCTATCCTCATTTCTCTAAAGCCATTCTGTTGTTTCTTTTTCTCCTGATAAATTACTGTTCAACCAACATCAGGTTGTTTCCTGTCCCTGAATTTCCAAATTAGTATTTATATTTGCTCATAAATGGTATCCTTTTCCCTTTAACTGAGTCCACACTGACTCAATATCAATCTTTTTTCCAGCCCTGCCCCCAACTCCGAAGTAAATGATTATTTCTGTTTTAGGTTGCAGAAAAAATAGATCTAAATGAAAGTCCTTTAATAAAGTGTTATTAAACTGTGAAGTAGAGACTGAGATCCTTGCAAGCCATAAATCATGCTAGGCTTCCCTATAATGGGATGGATGTGAATTTGCTCTCTAATTGTTTTTACTAGACATGTGCTTCTCAGATTGCTCTGAAGAGCTTTTCTGAGGTCCTGGATAAGGGTTTATCCATCAGGATGGAAAACTTTGGAACCAGCAAAAGAAAGCCCTACTGGGCCCATGGATTGGAGAACCGAAGAGAGTACTGTACAAGACCTGCTCCTGCTCGTGTGTTTAGTGCGCCACCTACTGTCCAAGATTAAGGATGGCAGGAAAGCCTGAGGTCCCTGGGGGAAAGAAAGCAGCTCAGAGTTGATGCGATTTCCCTTCTGGGCAAAGTCAGCTCATTAAAGTAACTGTACCACTCTGCACAGATTTTGAATGTCGCCCATGTTGTTGGGAGGTCTGTGGCATCTGCAAGTGTTCAGGAAAAAGAGGACATTAAGGACCTATTAAGAAGGCAAAAAGTACACAATTAACTTCAGAAAGTAGAGCTCTAAAATGCAAGTGAGATTCCTATGAAAATGGGAAACAGAAGGGAATTGATATGTGGAAAACATGGGCAGAAGATGAAAGACGGAGGCCAGGTCCCATCCTGCAAGACACTACGCTGAATCTCACTGCCACCATACTTAACCATTTGTCTGACAACAGGAATTTAAAAAAAAAAAAGAAATTAAACTCACTAAGCTTCTGTGCATTTGTAAAGTGGGGAATGATCCTATTTTCTTCCAGGGACACTGTGGGAATTAAATATAAGAATTAATGAAAGTGCCAAGCCCATGAAAATGCTCAGTGACTAGAAGTTGTTATCATGAAGACAAAGAGAAGAAAACAATGGCAACAAATAAAAGAAGGAAGAAGGCTCATAAGGGGTAGTGTGACGACCTCGAAAATAATGAAAAGGAAAGTAGCTAGACTCTACAAGTGAGCACAAGGCATTTATCGACTTAACAGGTGCTCCTTTGAAAACTGAAATTGTCTCTGATTCGTGTATTCAAAATGGTGCACAGTGGACAGGGGTATCTTCCTTTTTTCTACCCTGTGAACGCTAACCTTTGATGAGGCTCCACATTTGATACCCTTACAGGACATCCTCAACTCTGTGCTCAGAGCTTATGTGCAGGAAAGGCACATGTGACAAGCAGAGATGAGGCTGATTGAGGGGATCAATATGGGATGAAGTTTAATGCATTGAGACAAGCCACAAGTCTTCAGAGGATTCTCAGTCACCACTGTTGGCAATTAGTACTGAATTGGAGAGGTTGAGAGAAATGTCCATATAGCCCAAGATGTCTTTACTTCCCACTAAAAAGTCCTCACAGCTGGCCCAGGAGCTGGAAGCCCAAAGCTGCCTCAGTTTCTTCTGCAGAACCTGATAAGACTACTTCTCTCTCTCTCTCTCTCTCTATATATATATATATATATATATATATATATATATATATATATATATATATATATATATATATATTTTTGTGTGTGTGTGTGTGTGTGTGTTCATAAGCATACACACATGTGTGGCCATATGAAAACCCAGAGGCTCACATCTGTATCTTCCTCAATCATTCTTCACCTTAGTTTTGGAAACAAGGTCTCTCACTTAACCTGGAGCTAACTGGTTCGGCTAGACTGGCTGGTCAGTGAGCTCTAGGGACCACCTGTCTCTGCCTGCTCCCTCCCCCCAGTGCTGGGATTTACAGAAGTATGCCTCTGGGTCCAGCTTTTATGTGAGTGCTGAACCCAGATACTCACACTTAAGAGTCAAACATTTTATCAACTGAGGCATTGCCACAGCCCCTCATATGAATTCTTCTAAGGATGGTCTAAAGCCTTCTAGACACAAACCTTCTAGAGAGTTGAATACTGTAATCCAAGTGTGTATGTGTGTGTGTGTGTGTGTGTGTACACACATATACATACACAACTTTGTCTACCATCTCTAGTCAGAGCACTGAGGCTAGACCGAATGCCCAGCCCCTGATGTAAGATCTGACCACAGCCTTTGCCTGCATTTATACCCTTTCACCAACTTCCATCCATGCCAAGGAGAAACAACCATAAGAGCACAGTAATATGATCCTCAATTAGCATAATATAAAAACAACTTAGTCATCTTTTCCATGGGCTTTTCCAACCTCAAACTAAAAGCATTAAGCAGAAAGAAAGAGATAAAAATACATGTGTGGAACTATAAATAGATACATACTGTCTGAATATGTGCAGCCAAGCTCTCTGGCCCAAATGAGTGTCTGTCTCTAAGTAAACCAAGTTGTCAGATAGAGAACTCAGAGGATTTTCCCCTTTCAGAGGCAGTGTGAGAACTGAGAGGAAGGTACAGAAGGGGTTAAGTCCCAGTCATCCTATTCTGAAGTGATTTACGATGATGTGTAGAGTTTCAAAACTTTCCCCCAGCCCAAGCACAGCCCTCGCCCTTCTCACCAAGCCCACTAGGCTCTCAATGGGCTCAGATGGGAAGGAGGCTTGTTTTGCTGATCTGTTAAATTCTTAGTGAAGTTTCCTTGATTTCCAGTGGCTGCTGTTGTTTGAACTCGGTTTGGAGCAAACCTGAGGTAGTCCTGACATTTCTGGGACTGAATCCAGATGAGGAAGAAGAAATAGCAGGAGAAGAGAAAGAGGAGAGAAAAGGTGGGGAGTAATAAAGGGAGGAGGAGGGAAGGAAAGGGAAGGGAAGGGAAGGGAAGGGAAGGGAAGGGAAGGGAAGGAAAGAAGGGAAGGGAAAACGTCCTTTTTCAACATCACATTCCTGTGTTTTCTCTCAGCCTGGAAAACATATTAATCCCAGTGCTTTCAGACTCGGAAACAAAGGGACTCAGCCAGACTGTGGGGGAAAGGGTGATAAGAAAGATCCTGGAATTCTACAGTGGGAGAGAGCAAGATTCCGAAATCGCTGGACTTCAGTGTAAGGGACGTCTGTGTGGCCACAAGGGACTGGCACACACGAATACACCAGACCCAGGAGAAACTGCGGACAAATGGAGACACAAACGCTCCCCAGGACAGCTCCTTTCATCTCATTGCACTGGTCCAGAAGGTAAAAAGCCACAACCAGAAAGCAAAGAAATCAGCCTAGCTCTCCGCCCGGACAGGCTGGGCTCCGTGGGACTGCTTCACGATCTGGAGCTGCGGCTTGCCCCTTTTGTACTGCTCACTCTCATCCAGGAGTCAGAGGGCTGGAAGGAAAAGGATTTCATCTAGGAACTGTCCCAGGGACCAAACTTCAGGTTTCTTTTGAAATCCTCTGCATTCCATCTCTATGAGCCACGATGTAAGTGTATAATCCTTTCTCTTTGGTGTGCTTGTTTGTTTCTTTGTTGCTTATTTAAACAAATGAATTGTGAATGCTGTCATATTAATCTGCTCCGTTTACATGTGCTCTGGAGTATCCAGTGCACTAGTTGAAGCTGTGCAAGCATGCTGCCTGGGAAGTAGAGCTGGATTTCCTGCCTAACCGGTGGCTCTCTCTGCTAAGCACTGACATTCACAGCAGCTTGAAAGCAACAAGATCTCATCGTGTGTTCTAGTCCCTGACCTCTTCCCTTGCTACACCTCCCCTGCTTGGCCAAGATAGAGATAATGACCAGCTCCGTTTGCAAGTAAATGATTTTCTTTCTTTCTCCTCCCCTCTCTTGTTTTGTATTATGAACCCTTTGCATCCCCAAGTGGATTACACAATGACGTGGAAAATGAGACCCTATTTCACCATGCTGTTGACAATGTGGCTAGTATGTGGATCAGAACCTCGCTCCCCTGCCACAGGTAGAGGGAGCCACGGAGGGCAGAAAATGCCTATGGTGTCTTCAATCAGCAGTAGGTCAGCTCGTTTCCTGAGGCACACGGGGAGGTCTCGTGCAACTGAGAAATCCACTCAGGAAGAATCAAGCCTCCGGCCTCTCCAAAGAAGGAGGAGTGTACCAGTGCTGAGATTAGCTCGCCCGACAGTGACGCCAGGCCCCTTGGGCATCAACAGAGTCCCAGCGAGACCTGAGCTGAGACCTACAGACAGGAGCTCACCGCGACAGCTGGTCCGGGATGAGGGGTCTTCTGCCCGGTCACGAATGCTGCGCTTTCCCTCTGGGTCCAGCTCTCCCAACCTCCTTGCTAGCTTCGCAGGGAAGAACAGGGTATGGGTCATCTCAGCCCCTCATGCCTCAGAAGGCTACTACCGCCTCATGATGAGCCTCCTGAAGGATGACGTGTATTGTGAGCTGGCAGAAAGGCACATCCATCAGATCGTGCTGTTCCACCAGGCAGGCGAGGAAGGGGGCAAGGTTCGTAGGATCACCAGTGAGGGCCAGATCCTGGAGCAGCCCCTGGACCCCAGCCTCATCCCGAAATTGATGAGCTTCCTGAAGCTGGAGAAGGGCAAGTTTGGAATGGTGCTCCTGAAGAAGACGCTGCAGGTGGAGGAGCGCTACCCTTACCCAGTCAGGCTGGAGGCCATGTACGAGGTCATCGACCAAGGCCCCATCCGCAGGATTGAGAAGATCAGGCAGAAGGGTTTTGTCCAAAAGTGTAAGGCCTCGGGGGTAGAGGGCCAGGTAGTGGAGGAGGGGAACAACGGTGGAGGAGCAGGAAGCCCACGTCTGGGCAGTGAGAAGAGGAAAGGGGACCAGAGGAGAGCACAAGTCCCGCCAACCAGAGAGCCCCGGGTGAAGGTGCCGAGAAAACAGGCCGCCACTAAGGCAGCCTCTCCTCCGCCTCCCCTCACCCCGAGGGCCACCACTCTTCCTCCTCCTCCAGTCACTACAGCCACCAGGGCCACGTCCCGGGTGGTAACAGTAGCTGCGAGACCTACAACCACTCCCACCTTTCCACCCACCCAGAGGCCCTGGACGCCCCGTGTTCATTCCTTCTCAGTCTCCCACAGGCCCCCTGCAACAGCTGAAGTGACCACGGCCAGGGGCCCCTCAGTCACTCAGCATCTCTATCCTCCACCTCGGAAGGAGCAGCCTAGAGAGAGGCCACCGGCCAGCAGGAGGCCCGGCAAGGCCGCCAGCTTTGACAGCTTCACAGCCACCCCACCTACCACTCTCTGGGAGCCCAACACCCGGGCTACAGGCCCAGGCCGTTTCCGGGACAATCGCACAGACAAGCGGGAACACGGCCATCAGGACCCAAACGTGGTGCCAGGTCCTCACAAGCCAGCGAAGGGGAAGCTTCCGAAAAAGAAGGGTCAGGACAAAATTCTCAGCAATGAGTACGAGGATAAATATGACCTGAGCCGGCCCACCGCCTCTCAGCTGGAAGAGGAGCTGCAGGTGGGGAACACGCCCTCCCAGAGTGCAAAGGAGTCCAAGAAGCATGAAAAGCTTGAGAAACCTGAGAAGGAGAAGAAGAAGAAAGGCAGGAATGAGAAACAGGACAAGTTACTCAAGAGTGAAAAACAAATGAAGAAGGCAGAGAAAAAGAGCAAGCAGGAGAAAGAAAAGAATAAGAAGAAAAAGGCAGGGAAAACGGAACAGGACCAGTACCAGCAGCCCACTGCCAGGCACCCGGCTCCAAGTCCCGAGAAGTCGGTGGCTGACCTGCTGGGCTCCTTCGAAGGCAAGCGAAGACTCCTTGTAAGTAATCTGGGAGGTTTTCTGTGACCATAGTAGAGCATAGTCCAGCCCGTCGTATAAGTTTTGTAGAATCATTTTTGGATGGCATACTGGGGTTGAGCCTGCCCCATGTTCCCGGAGCTCAGGAAGTTTGGCTAGAAAGGACAGGTAGGCCAAGAGCTCTGTCCCGTTCAGACGCTCTGTGACCTCTGTCATAGCTATAAAGTAGAGAGTGCTCTCAAATGCAATGCGTTGACCCTAGTCCCAACTCCAGGTGGCATTTCTCTTTCTCTGCTAAGACTTAGGGAGTAGAATGCCACATGTGGAGAACATGGAAGGTTCTCTATCAAAAGGGAAAGCCTCATGGGACAAAGTACGGCAACCTGAGTGGTGACCAGGGCAAACTGGGAACAAGGTAGAGTCTTTGTTGCTCTGACTCCCAAGCACTTTTATTATAGTGAGCAGAAATCTCCCTTTAAAGGGAGACTTTACCACTGTCCTGACCACGAAAGACTCTAAAGAACCCCAGGGGCTGTGCATGGAGTCAGATGTCAGGTTATTCAGAGGTTGTATTTATTAAAAATGGGTGTGTTCACACATGCAGGAAAAAAGAAAATAAGCACTCCCACCTCTGCTTTGTCTGACCTGAGTACCACTGCTGTTCAGTGTGCTAATTCATCTCAGTAACCTATGTGCCGTTACTTGTCATTATCTATGGACTGGTAAATAGAATGTAGGTAAATCTGAGGAGGGCTTTGGGCAGGAATAAGCCAATCCTAAATGCCAGGCCTTTTCTCATTGGTGACATGACAGTGACTCCTCTTCTTTCTCATGACTGCTCCATGTACCCATCTTTTAGTACACCTCCAAGATTTCTACCCATGGCTTCTTAAAGCCTAATTTTAGTCCAGGCTTCCAAAGAGAAACCTAATATGTTACAAATAATTCAGAGTAAAAGATCAATAGGTTCACATTGGGTAACAGGAGTTAGGAACGCTTCTCTAGTAGATCTGCTGGAGGGAGCCATGTCACGTTCTTACGGTCATGCCCATCCTCCTGAACACACAAGCTGACTCCTGCCCTGCTTTTGTCCTGAGAAGCAGACAGGCACTTTTCTCTAAGGCATTTCTCAGAGAGTCTTTTAGTTTTTCCAAAGTGACCTGAATTTGGATTAATGATACAGGCAGAGGGACTCTAGTGACTATGTATGTTTAGTGGTTTCAACATTTTTAAATGCACATTTGAAATGTTAACCAGAGTGGAGGGCTTCATGGTGTTTATCCTGGGTGGAGCATGTCCTGAAGTCTCTTTTCAGTCTCATCAATGGTCCAGTTATGGATTAGAACAAAACCCAAACTCTGTCTGGTCTTAGGGGAGTGTGTTGGTGTGTGTGTGTGTGTGTGTGTGTGTGTGTGTGTGTGTGTGTGTTACGTTCTGTATGTTGCTACTTTTTTAACTAGATCCTGTAAAAATTTAGGTCATCAGATGATAAACTGCCCTTAAACTATTAAAGTATTAAACTATTAAAGCAGCTGCATGTATATTCCCAGAATCTATAAACTAAAATGGAATAGTTCTAATTAGAGCAGTGAGGATCACAGATTTGAGTCGAGCTCTAGCTAGTGCCTGAATGTTTGTTCAGGGATCCCTGGGGTCAGGCTGCTGCCTTGGAGCTATGGGAAGCCATCAGCACTTGGGCTGCCCCCTTGGTCTTCTTCTGAGTACCTGGGACTCTATCCAGCCCAGCATAGCACTCTCTCACCCAACTCTGTCCATTTAGCGAACAAAGAAGGCAGAGCCTTCCCCATGGCCAGATTTTAAACACAGAAAGAAGTGGTCAAGGGTACAATTTCAGGACTGGAATTGTGTACTGGGCTGACAGGTCCTTCCGTACCCCTGAGCAAGTAAGTACAAAGAAGGGAGTTTTCATGCCCCACCTCTGAAATTAGCTGTGCTTTTAATTTCTCCTCCCCTCTCCTTCCATTCTTAGCTGGGGATCTGGACACCCAGCTGGGGCTTCTCTGCTTTTAATAGTGTCCCTGGTCATAAATTGCTATCAAATGAAGTTCAAAGGACAGCTTCTGCAGATGTCGTGTGAGGCAAAGCAGAAACTAGCCGGAATTGGCCCTGCTGCCAGGATTGGCTCATTGGAGCTAGCCAGAGAACCAAGTTTGTTATTAGAAAGAAAAAAAAAAAACCAGCAGGAGGCATTTCCGTCTTTGGCCCTGTGTGTGACTAGCTGGTCATATCCCAAATGTGTTTTCTGAAGCACTAATGATGGACGAAGAAAGACTGGATTAGAAAGACCAGATGAAATGAACATGATATCAAAGCAAAACACGGAGAGGAGCTTCACCAGACAGGGAGGAGAGCAGTGTTTCTGGATGAAAGACATTATTGGTGCTGTTAATCCTTCCCACTCACTTTTTCCACCCAACTCTGCTGATGTTATTCAGGAAGTGTGGTGATTCAGTTGATATGCATTAAGGCTTCGCAGGCTCGAGCTGCTCAAGTCTGCCCAAGAACATTTACTTCTGGCCTGAGCTTAACCCAGTGTGCTCGACCCATGAGCAGGTTTGCCTTGCAGACTTTCTGGCTCATTGCCCCAGCTTTTCAGTAACCAGATCCCTGACTCTAATTTATCGTAAAACCCCTGGTGCTTTGTATTCATTTATACCATTCTTTAGATGTGAAAACATTCCATAACTGATAGTTAACCAATTACTTAGAGAAGCCCTAGCAGCAACTGTGTAAACTGTGGTTGGGCGAATAGCATCCTAGGAGACCTTCAGGAGCACTGTAGATGGAGACAGATGTTTTTAGGACAGAGCTCCATCGTTCAAGCGACCTGCCTCTTATCTTGTCAGAGTTTATGCAAGGTGCTCTGCATTCACTCTATGGTTAATTCTCACAATAATACCATGAGGAGCCATCTAGTGACTTTTTTTTTACAGATGAAATTGGTTGAGATGCTACTCAAGGCATAGAGCTAATACATAACAAAATCAGAAATGGACCTCATGTCTCTTTGATTTTAACATTCAAGTCTTGTTACACTACTTCCATTGGTATAAGAGAGGGGGAATTTGAGGAAGCAGCCTGATGGTTGATAAATATGAGCATTTAAAACTTCATTTGGGAACTGGCGAGAGGGCTCAGCAAGTAACTGAGGCCTTAGACCTTGTTGTTGTTACCCTGTGATGATGGGGAGCGGGGGTTGGCTCACATGTCCTCAGGCTCCTGTGCATCCACGTGAGCAGGGGATGGGGCATAGACACATAGGAAGCCCCAGATTTGAATATCTAAGCACAGTCCATGAACCAGATGGGCAGACCCTCTCTCCTTTACACTTAACCTGTTGCTGGAGTTTACACAGCTGATCACCTGGTGCAGATCATCAATTCTTTTCCTGTGTGTTGACATCTGCAATCACATTCATTTTCTAGCCTGGCAGCCCTTTCAACACTGATTAAAATGGAAACTGTTTCTAGTCTCTTTCCAGAAAGACCATAGACCTTCTCAGTGAACATCACTGTTGTCTGGCCTCTTTCAAACTTGGTGGGAGTAAATGGGGCCATGTGTCATGAATTTGTAGTTGTGCTGTGATCTCATACGTGTTTCTGCTCTAGGGGTGTGTTGGCTCTAGGAGCCCAAGGACCAAATGGAGCAGGGTTGTGTAAGTAAGGGGAGTGAACAGGAGTTGGAAGATGCTGAGGGAAGGTATCTTAAGCCTCAGATTATTCTAAGTACTTCCTTAGCTTTGAACACTAGATTTTTACAGGATTCCAAAAAACATCTTTCAGGCTAGGAGTCTCCCTTGTAAAAGAGAATCCTTTTCTAACATTAAACAAATAAGTAGGTTGTTATCCCAATATCCAGATCTTTGAAGTAAGGGTGAAAATATTAACCCACTTGAATTGTAGGAGACTCAGTCACCAAAGAAAGCTGAAACTTGCACTTGAATTCATGTAGTTCAGTGTATTGAAGCCCCTTGTTAGTTGAGATCTCAGAGCACCAAGTGATGGGTCATCAGTTCTCTATGAAGAGCAACGCTTTAGTGACAGTTTACCTACACTGTCACCAAAGCCAACCCCCAATGGACATCGAGCAGCCGGAAAGAACGGGTAAATGGATTCAGCCTATATTGTTCTTGACCAACTGCCTGGAAAGCCAGGGCTGAGCTGTGTAGTAAAGACAGAAACGTTGCATTTGTACTTAGCACAAAATGTGATTATTTCTGTATCTGAACACTTGTCTTGATAACTCAAAGTTCAAAATGAGGTTTTAAGTTTTTTACTTATTCTCTCTTACTAGGTCTCTGTCTGTCTGTTTCTCTCTGTCTCTGTCTCTAACTGTGGTGTGTGTGTGTGTGTGTGTGTGTGTGTGTGTGTTGCATGTGTGGAGATCAGAGGATAATATTCAGGAGTTGGTTTCTTCCTTCCACTATGTGAGTCCTGGATAGTGAACTCAGGTTCTCAGGCTTAGGAACTTGACATCAATATAAAAAATAATAATAAATCAGATACATAAACACAATGTGAGCTGTGCAGACAAGCAGAACTGTAACTAAAGGAGGAAGTGGGTGAGATACGGTAGTATAGGAGGTTGGAGGGGTGAAATGGGCAGACACAGAGGAAGGAAAGTGAGGCAATAGATGTGCTTCAATGCACAGCCAGTACAGCTATACACAAATATTGCTCAATTGCAGCTTCAGCACAGAAGTTGTTCCATGATGAGTATGACACAGGTAACGGTCATAGGATTAGGTGGCCAGGGGTTGAACCAAGACAAAAATGCCAACCCTCTGATTTTGACTGCCATCGTCCTTTCTCTGTGCCACTCTGCTTAAAGTTCCTTTTATTTCATAACTAAGACTGGTCTGATTATGAAGGTGAAGAGATCATGTAAGTCTGGGTGCCAGGAAGCGAGTCTTGTGAAACAAATGTCGCCTCCCCAGTGGGTTAAGGCGTCCCTGGGCAAAGGCTCCAGGTGAAATTAAGCCTGGGAGGGTTTTGTTTCTCTGAGATTCCTGCGCAGCAACTATTGCCCAACACTGCTGTGTACAGTGCTGTATGGGCGATGCTGCTTCCTGGGGAGGAAGAGCATCTGTGTGATTACATGTCGTCCAGAATTCTTAATTACACACACCTAAGGGGAGATGACTGGAGGAAGCTTTGAGAAAAGCTCTTTAGATCTGGTCTTGTCACAGTCTGTCTGTGGGCCACAGGGCCCCAAGACAAAGAATGAAGCAATGACATGAAGCCTGAATGTGGATGTGACATAACAGAGCCTGGTAATTATTACTTTATCTAAGCATCTGGGAAGTTGTGCCTTGAAGTGCCTCTGACTGTATTCTAAGTATTGACTGGGAATCCAAAACCATTAACAGCCAATCTTTTTCTTAGTGGCTCAGTGGTAAAGAGTACTGACTGCTCTTGTAGGGGACCTGGATTTGGTTCCCAGGCTACATTGCAGCTAGCAACTGTCCTTAACTCCAGTGTCAGGGGATATGACGCCTTCTTCTGACCTCTGAGGGCATTGCATGACATGGGTGCACTTACATACATGGAGGCAATACACGCATACGTATAAGATAAAAATAATAAACAAAATATTTTTTAAAAATAAAATTTCAAAATTCAGCTTGCTAGATCAAACAAATACAGCTAATTAAAAGCAAACTAACAGAAACATGACTAGCATATCATTTTTAGAACCACCTTAAAATTTTGTATGAATCAATGAATACATTTTAGGGAGTATGTAGAATTGTATTATTTTTCCCATGTGGATTACAATTTAGAAAACATTTTTCCTGGTCATTACATCCACCCTAACAGGCATATAAACAAAATAAAAAATAAACTGGAACATGTCTACTTAAATAATGAACCAAGAAATTTTTTTATTTAGAAATAATCCCAGAAAACCTTTACTAATGTTCCAGTCACAGGCTACCAAACACATTTTAATTTCTTTGAGGGAAAATATTAATCTCCAGGCAGCAATAAGCAAATCTGACAGAACAAAATAAATAGTAAGATCAGCTTGGAGCCATATTTACTATTTTTGATAAAATATTTGAGAGAGATTAACAAAACAAAATATGACAGAACAAAATAAATAGTAAGATCAGCTTGGAGCCAAATTTACTATTTTCGATAAAATATTTGAGAGAGGTTAACAATGTGGTAGCATCACCCTACCCAAAATGCTAACCTAATAGATGTAAAGATTGAGTGGATCCATAGAAAAACAGCTGTTAAATTTGAATGGGGCTTCTTGTACAAAAAATATATATAATAAAAAAATCATATATATATAAAACAATAAAAAGGTACATTAAAACATAAAAAAATTGAATGGGGCCAAAATTCAAGAAAATGTATACAAAAAAAAAAAAAATCCAAACTCATCAGTGAGCCAACCAGGGTGCCTGGACAGAACTCTCTGAAGGCACCCACCCCCATGAGCTCTCAGGTCTAGGAGATCAAGAAGGATCTGGTCAACATAGCAAACCTTCGTGGCCTCCCACGTCCAGGGTGAGCAGCACTCTGCAGCCCATGCTCAGGGTGTGGGAAACAGTTCTGGTTTCAGCTCAGGGAAAATCTGTGACACTGGAGAAGGCTCCAGAAAAAGGTCAACTAAAACGATCAAAGGAGGAGAGAAGCTCTTGTGTTGGAGTAGACTAAAAGCACTGACGCATTCTTAGAGAGGGGTTTCAAGAGAAGCTATGTAAATAAAATGATTGAAACATCCTTATTTTTAACTAAAACAATGAAATTCAGTTTTTTTTCCAAATGGCTAATGATTAAAATATCTCTTAATTTCTTTGTCTTTAACTGTTTTTCCAAGATGTCAAATAAGGAGAAAAAAAATTCCAGGCCTGTCTTGAGGGAAAGGCTAAAATAGGAGAGTTAAAGCCATTCTGTTAGGGGGTGGGTCCAGTATCAAGAGCCAGACCTGTGGAGGCCCAGCGTAGCACTAAATATCATCTATGTGACAGAACATAGATGATATTTAGTGCTAAAAAACTGTCAAGGTTGCCAAATAAAAATTCTTAATCATCATAGAATGTTCCATAGTGCCCAAGCCCTGGCTCTGAAACTCTTTTAACACATTTTAGAATGTGAAAAAAAAAGTAACCATTGAATTAACCAGTGTCTGATTAGCCAATTAGGATAATGAAGATCAAAAGAGGAAAGGCAGACAGCTATTACATGCCAAATAGTCATAGAATATAGTGAACTTGAAAAATAAATGTTCCTGCATGTTCACAAATAGAACTGTGACACAAGGTGAAATGACAGTAAATCTGAGACCTGCCTCAAAGTATCTAAGCTCTCTGGACTAATGTTTTTTAAAGGCCATCCAGATGGTCATTTGGGGCTTTATTATGCCAGCTGTCTAAGAGAGCAGTCTACAGTTTTGGCACCCTTTACTACAAGTCATCTCTGCATTTGGCCTCAGTGCTAATTGAACACTGTGAACTAATATCTGCTTGTCCTCACCCTCCGCCAGCTGATCACTGCTCCCAAGGCTGAAAACAACATGTACGTGCAGCAGCGAGATGAGTATTTGGAGAGTTTCTGCAAGATGGCCACAAGGAAGATCTCTGTGATTACCATCTTCGGCCCTGTCAGCAACAGCACCATGAAAATTGACCACTTCCAGCTAGGTTCTCTTAAGCATTTTCTTTATAGCATTGTTTTCCTCATATCGACGGTGGGGCAAGTGTTATGGGACAGTTCTTGGGGGTGCAGGAGATCAAAAGGAACAGACGTCTGGAGAGCTCTTTGGTTGCCATGACAAAAAGGAGCTTGCCTACCTACTTACCCAGACATAATAGGAGAGTTCTGCCTTAGTTCAGTGTTTTAAAATGGAAGCTAGGCAATCAGTCTATTCTTGTTTCAAAGTCAGTAAAGCAGAAGGAAGTGACAAAAGTAATATATAATGGGGGTGAGTCAGATTGCTATGCCCTGTCTCCTAGGGCCCAGGTCTTGCCTCGGAGCAGCAGCTGCTGACACGCTTGCCTGCTTTATGCTGCAGGTGACTCATCACACGTGAGGGCCTGCCAGACCCCTAGATGCTGACAAGCCTGAGGAGGGAATTAACTAGAGTTGAGGGAAACTGTTAAGCCAAATGTAAAGTCACAGCAAATGTGGACTGAACTGTGCCCAAGTCCTTTTGGAGAGCAGTGAATTTGGCTGAACTTAGAGTTTTCACAATGTTTCATATTGATGATGCCTGTGAGGTTCAGGAGGCACAGAGCTCCGCCTGGAGCGGGTGAAGACTAATGCTCTGCAGCCCCCATGGGAATGTTGCAAGATTCACTGCGATTAGCTAAGCCTCACATTCAGAAGGCAAGAAGCACACTCAATGGCTTCTTTTATAAGTGCTATACTTCTAAAATTTTATTTTTATTTTAGCAATTTCATACATGTACATATCTCTAATTTGGGTCATTTTTGCCCTAAATTACCCTCTTTCATCCCCTACTTCTCTCACTGAAGCCCTTCTTCATAACAAAACTTTTATTTTTAAAAATATTTTTTTTAATTTTATTATTTTTTTATGTGTATGAGTGTACTGTCTGCATGTAGGTTTGTGCACCCATGTCATACAATGCTGCGGAGGTCAGACGAGGGTGTCGAATTCCCCGGGAACTGGAGTTAAAGACAGTTCTTAGCTGCCATGTGGGTGCTGGGGAATCGAACCCGGGTCCTCTGCAAGATCAGTCAGTGCTCTTAACCACTGAGCCATCTCTCCAGCCCCTAAAATGTTTTTTAACATTCATTCTCTAACTATAGGCACAATGTTTGTTATATAGCAGATCTCAAGAATTTATCTATAAATCTTCAGTTATGCATTCTTTCTTTAGTTCATGGTCCCCTGAAATGGCTACAAAAGATAAACAAATAGCATCCTTTTCAGTGCCCCATAATAAATTGTTATGGACCAGTAACTGATTTGTGAACTTTAGTCCTGTGCTATGTGTATGTTTGGGAAGAAGAAAAAAATGCCAGGGAGATAGTCCTTAATCCAAACAACAGCTGGCTGAGGTACCACAGGTCTTTAATCCCAGTACAGTGGAGGCAGAGGCAAGAGGATCTTTGTGAGCTCAAGGCCAGCCTGGCCTACATGGTGAGTCCCAGACTAGCAGAGCTTCATAATGAGGTCCTGTCTAAAAAATGACAATAGCAACAATAATAACCATATGAACAAAACACACAAAAGAAGTAGTTCTGGAGGCAAGCAGGTCCAGATCCAGAGTTACATTTTATTTGCTGTGCGACTTTTGGCAAGTTACCTCTTAAGTTTTAAAGAATCAAAGCTACTTTGCAGACTGAGGTGAAGATCATAGAACACCTGCTGGTAACAGGCAGTGTTCTTGCCTCCATCCTCCTCACCAGTGATCGGGCAATGGTTTGGAGATCAAATGAGCTGTCACAGTTGTCACTGGAATACCTGTAATGGCAAAAACAATTACTATTGCTTTCTGCTAATTATAGAATCTTGTAACTGCCCTTTCAGGTCAGATTGCATTAGTATCCCAGCAATAAAGTAGAAGCCCGAGAAACAGTGGCACAAAGGTATATTTAGTGGTTAACAGGGATTCGAATCATTTGTTTCCTGGAGTTTCACAGTAGCCTGAGCAGCAGGCTTAATTATATGCCAGATGTCTAGAGAGGAAGTGGACATTCATTCCAACATAGGCTGGTGCTGGCAGGTGATGAAAGTCATCCCGGCCAGGTGTTCCCAGGGTCAAATGTACAACCCACCAACTCTTCCACAAAGTGTGCCCATTCGTTAGTCCAGAGGAGTTTGGAAAAGTCATTACATCTTCCACTTCAGTCTTGGTATGCTCAAATTATGAGCATCTGGTGCTGTCTTTGCAAATTTTAGCATTATTCTGTATTTTTCTAGACATCTGGATTGAATATGAAGTGTAGGAGGGCTGAGGTTTTCTTTTCTGACTTATTGGAACTCAGATACTGTGATTTGTGTATTTGTCTCACAGAGGGACAATATAAATCTGGTTAGGAGTGGTGAGGATTTATTTTGCTTCTCACCTAATTCCTGGAAGGCCTTTCTCTCCTTGTACTGTGTCCCAGGTTGCCCTTATGGGAAAGGCTTGCAGCACTTTCAGCCAAGGCTGGGAGTCAGCCATGGGAAAAGAAAAGTTGGCGTGAGCCATGCATGGTCTCAGTGAACCAAACCCCAGCTTTGCCTGATTTTCAGCTGGAGGTTGATCCAGTGGCCTCACTTTTCATAAAAATAAATCAAACACTCTGCACTTCTCCAGACTTTTACTGGGCCTTGAAAGCAGTTACAAACAACCAGCCAGAGTATGGGCTGCCTTCACCAGGTGGTCCATCTTGCTAAAGGTAGTTGGAGCATTGATAGTGGACTTAGATACACCAGGAAACTTACCTTGAGGCTGAAGAAAGTCACTCAGATTCACCAAATTCCAATGTCCAATCTGGTTTTTAACTTTTCAGTAGGTGATACATTATATATCATTTAGAGAAGAAGGCATACATAGACAAGTCTTGAACCTACCCTTGATTCTGTGCCTTGTTACTCCCTGCCCCTGAGACAATCCTCTGCATAGTTCCTTGTTTTTCATTTGTGCTTCTCCATGCAAGTACAAATAAATACAAATACATATTCGACTTATTTGTATATAATAGGTATGTAGAGAGAGTGGGTTGGAGAAAGGGAGAGTCTCACTAAGTTGCCCAGTAGAAGTCCAGCTTGGTCTTGAACTTGGCATCTTCTTCCTACCTCAGCTTCAGGAGTCTGGTGTTCCACATGTGTAGCATCTTTGAAGAGCTTTCCTTATATATAAGCATATGCAAACATATAGAAATCTCCATTCTTTGTTTAATCATGAGGAAATGTACTGTCACCTGAATTCAGTCACTGGCTTTTGGGGTGGGGCTCTTAAATGATGAGGGCCAAGGCAAGCACCCCACCTCTAGGCTAATTATAACACCATAAAACAGAGTTCACGTTCCCTGGTTATCCCTTTTCTCAATAATCCTGTCCAAATATCATAGAATGGACATGGATCTGTGACTTACTTTAGCTGGGCCATGGAAAATGGAGAATTTATCAGACTCTTCTAAATAATTCTTGCTAGGGAACATGGACAATTTATTAGACTCTTCCAAAGAATGCTTGCTTCTAAGCCTTACAGCACTCCATGAGGACTAAAGTGCTTAGATAGAACTTGGATAAACTTAAGAATTGGCCTATCCTGTGCTGCTTCTGAAGGCTGAGGGACCTTTTTATGGATCCAGTTTTGATTTACACAGAATGCAGTGGATAGCAGACTTGTGGCCAGAGTAGGCAGCTGCAGCCAGGAGTTGGCTTCACAGGCACCTTCCTCAGAATTTGGCCTGGAGTGGACTCTGTCCTGCTGCACACTTGCCCCCTTCCCAGTTGGATCTAATGTTAATCAGAGCTTTCACTGTTTTCCTTTGGCAGATTTTTCTACTCAGGCCAAATATGTAGACATTTCAGTAGTCTGGGAGTGCAAAAATGTTTTATTTCTAATGTTTGGCTGAATTATTTCAGAAAACATTTTGCTTGAAAGGAGAAACCAGACTGTGAAATCAGCTTCTTGCTGGTTAGAGCAAAGTTTGTTTTAAATCTTGGACTTGGGTCCTCTTTCATGACTGTGAGGTGTTTGTGTGATAGAGAGAGGGCTGGATGGGAATGAATCGTGTTAGCTGAGTCCTGACCCTCACTTGATTTTTAGTGAGCAGTGTGAAATTGAGCAAGCTGTCAACTTGACACACCTGGGAAGAAGGAACTTCTATTGTGGAATTTCCTGTCAGGTAGGCCTGTGAGCATATCTGTGAGGCATTTTCTTGATTGTTGAGTGATGTGAGGCCCTAGCGTGGGGTGAGTGGTGCCATACCTGGGAATGTGGTCCTGGGTTGTATAAAAAAGCAGGCTGAGCACAGGTCAAGGGAACAGCCCAGTAAGCAGTATTCCTCTGTGGTCTGTGCTTCAGTTCCTGTCTCCACATTCCGGCCTTAACTTCTCTCAGTGATGGTCTGTCACTTGGAAGAGTGAGATGTAATAAACCCTTTCCCTCCAAATTGGTTTTGGTCAGTGTTTTATCACAGCAAGAGAAAACAAAGTAGGAGAGTATTAATGGTTTCCTTTTGGTTCTACTTTTGAACTCCATCCAAGTGCCTGATTCCTAAATCCACCCAGCACAGAAACAACTCAGAAAAACTAGTGATAAATATTTTACTGAATGAACAAAACCAAAAATGAACGTATGCTCATAATTAAAAATTATAATTCTTAGAACTAAGGCTCAGCTGGCATGAAGCTGAGCCCTGTGTCGTACCTCAGCTCTATCTAAAGCAGGCATTATGGCACCTATGGTACTCAGAAAGCATAAGCATACAAGGTCAGGCAAGTGAGATTGCTTATTGTGACCTGAGTTCAACCTCTGCAACCCACATAAAGACAGAAGCAGAGAACTGACCCCAGAGTGGAGTTGTCCTCCAGCATTCACACATGTACCATGGCACATGTGTCCATGCACACACATCATTCACACAAACACGCATACACAGTAATAACAAATAAAAAGTGTACAAAGGGTTCAAGGCCATCTTTAACTACAGAGTGAATTCAAAGTCAGCCCACGCCACATGAGAACCCTGTCCCCAAAACAAAACAATCAAACTCTAAAATTATAATTCCTAGGTGATGACAAAACCTGGTTTGTAACAACTTAGAATATTATTTTTAATGTTTTTAATAACATACATTAATTATACTAATACTGTATTTCATTCTGACGTTTCCATATATGAACACAATACTGTTGGATTACACTCACTCCCACTGCCCTCTCTCAGCCGTTCCCACTACCACTTATCCCTCTCCCCTTCCAACTGGCCTCCCTTCTACTTTTACATGTATTTTTTTACCTAGTGAGATTTATTAGGGTTATTTATAGAAACAGAGGTGAGAATTTGTTTATAAGAGCATGGGTGTCTTACCCATGGATACACCCTTGAAGAAAATGACTGTTCCTCCCCATCAGACATTGACTACAAATAAATCCTCAGAGGATTGGAACCCCATAGTCCTTCCCCCATTCAGTTATAGGGTATTGGTGGCTCTAATACTGTACAGATCTTGTGCAGGTGATCACAGCTACTGTGAATTCAAGAGTTCAATCTCCACATCATGCCTGGAACTAGCTATTCCTCTCCCCTGCCTGCCTCTGCTCTTAACATTCTTTCTGCCCCTCTTCCCTGATGTTCATTGAGCCTTGGATGGGGTGTCGTAGAAGTCCTATTTATGGCTAAACACTGTTGTCATCCATTCTCTGTACTTTGGCCAGTTGTGAGTCTCTGAACTCACCTCTGACTGCTGCAAAAAGAAACTTCTTTGACTACAGCTGACAGCAGCACTGATCTATGGGCAGAAGCACAGTTATTTAGAAGGCTTTAATGGCCACATCGCAGCTAAGGACAGTTTTTTCAATTTTAGTTTTTTAATTAGTTTTCCTTATGCTTATTCACAGAATAAGTATGCCTTGTTAAAACTTGAAAATACAGACACCCAGAGCCAAGAGTTGAAGTTTTTACCTGAACTCTCCCTTTCCCTCTCCACTTACAGAGGAAACCATTGCTAAAAGCTGTGTGTCCTTCTGGATGGATGTTTGGCATTGTATATTCCCATGTGATTGCATTTCTTTTACCTTATTTGTCTTTTTGTTGTTGTTGTTTGTTTGTTTTTGTTTTTGATGTTTTTGAGACAGGGTCTCCCTGTACACTCAGCTGTCCTGGAAGTCACTACGTAGACCGGGCTGGCCTTGAACTCAACAGAGATCATCCTGCCTCTGCCTCCCTAGTGCTGGGATTAAAGGCATGTGCCACCACTCCCAGCTGCCTTATTTGTATTTATTTATTTATTTATTTATTTATTTATTTATTTATTTTTAGAATATGAATACATATCTTCCACCCATATATGGCAATTACAATGTGTGAATAGTAGGTCAATTTAGGAGCCCTCATTAAGAGCTTACCATTATATAGCACAGTTGTTTTCAGATACAATGAAATATAATAATAAAGTTGCTCCGTTTGCCTGCCAAACTGGGGGATTTGGTGTAGCATCCACATATGAGGGACACCATTTGTCGTTTGTTTTTCTGGGACTGTGTTACTTCACTTAACATAATGTCTTCCAGCTCCATCCATTTACCTGCAAAGTTCATGATGTTGTCCCTCTTTACTGCTGCATAGAACTCCATTGTATACATGTACCACATTTTCTCTATCCACTCGTCAGTTGAGGGGCACCTGGGCTGGTTCCAGCTCTTTGCTATTGTGAAGAGAGCTGCAATAAACATAGCTGTGCATGTATCTTTGAGGTAGGATGAGTCTTGTGGTATATACCTAGGAGTGGTATGGCTGGGTCAGGTGGTAGGTTCATTTTGAGTCTTTTAAGGGTTCTCCACACTGCTTTCTAGAGTGGTTGTATGAGGTTTCATTCCCAACAGCAGTGGATGAGTGTTCCCCTTTCCTCACAACCTCTCCAGCACCTGGTGTCCTTTGTTTTCTTGATCTTGGCCAGTCTTATTGGAGTGAGATGATACCTTAGTGTGGTTTTAATTTGCATTTCCTTAATTATTAATGATGTTGAACACTTTTTAAGATGTTTCTTAGTCATCTTTACTTCCCTACTGGTGAAGTCTCTGTTCAGCTCTTTACTCCATCTTTTGAGTAGATCATTTGTTTTCCTACTTCTTTGTTTTTTTAAGTAGTTTATATATTCTGGATGTTAATGCTCTGTCAGATGTATCAGTGGTGAAGGTTTCCTGTCACTCTGTGGGTTTTCTCTTCACTTCCTTGATTGTTTCTTTAGCTGTACAAAAGCTTTTGAGTTTGATGAGGTCCCACTTGTCAGCTGTTGACCTTATTTCCTGTGCAGCTGCTGTTTGATTTAGAAAGTCTTTTCCTATGCTTATGTCTTGTAGGTTGCTGCCTACTTAATCTTCTATCACCTTCAGGATTTCGGGTTTCATGTTGAGATCTTTGATCCACTTGGAGTTGATTTTTGTACAGGGTGAGAGGTAGGGGTTTAATTTTGTTCTTCTACAAATGGTGATCCAGTTTTGCAAACACCATTTGCTGAAGATAACTATCTTTCCTCCATTGAGCTTTTTTGGTTCCTTTGTCAAATATGAGGTGGCTGAAGTTATGATGTGTGCTCAAGTTTGGATCTTCAGTTTTGTTCCATTGGTCAATGGGTCTGGGTTTGTTTTTTTGTTTTTTTGTTTTTGTTTGTTTGTTTGTTTGTTTGTTTTGCCAGTAACAGGCTCTCTTTATGACTTTAGCCCTGTAATATAGCTTGAAGTCTGGTAAAGTAATCCCCCCCATAATGCCATATGAATATAAGGATTTTTTTTTCCAAGTTTATGAAAAAGCTCATGGGGATTTTGATTGGGATTGCATTCAATCTGTATTTGGGTAGAATGGACATTTTTACTATATTAATTTTTCCAGTACATGAGCATGGGAGGTCTTTTCATCTTTTAATGTCATTTTCAATCTCCTTCTTCAGGGTTTTAAAATTTTTGTTGTAGAGGTCTTTGATGTCTTTGGTTAGGTTTATTCCTAGGTATATTTTTAGGCTATTGTGATTGGGAAGGTCTCCTTATAGTCCTTCTCCTGTTGCTTATTGTTGGTGTAAAGAAAGGCTACTGATTTTTCTAGGTTTATTTTGTATCCCGCCACTTTACTGAAACTTAATCATTTCTAGGAGTTTTTTGGTGGGGTTTTTGGCATCCCTTAGGTAAACTATCATATCATCTGCAAAAGGGGATAGTTTTACTTTCTCTTTTCTGATTAGTACTCCTTTAATTTTGCTTTCTCTCCTTATTGCCCTAGCAAGCATTTCAATCACGTACTATATTGAAGAGGAGTGGAGATCTTATTTGTTTTTAAACAAGCATAATATATACTATACACTTTGTTCTGCAAATTACTTTCTATTCTAAAGAAAACATTCTAGAGAGAAACAAAATTGAAACAGAAGCCTAACCATCTTTAAGATTAATGTCTATTTTGTTAACAACAAAAAGTACAATAGAAGAAATAGATATAGGATATGTATGCCCTATAATATCATTTTTCATGGTTCAAACAGTGCTTAGTTTTCATATCAGTCCTAAGCTCCCATGTTTGTGAACCACCTCCATGAAGCACTTTTTTTGTTCTTTTAGAGACAGGGTCTCCCTGTAGCCCCAGCTGTTCTGGAACTCTCTTTGTAGACCAGGCTGGCCTTGAACTCACAGAGATCCACCTGCCTCTGCCTCCCAAGTGTTGGGATTAAACACACCTGGATCAGGAAGCACTGTTAAAACTTTAGGAAAGAAGATAGATTCTTTCTTCTTTCAATTTTATTTATTTTGGAGAAATCAAACTATTTGTTTATATTTTTAACTATCCTAATCAAACAAACCAAGTTTGGTTTGTTTGATTAGGATAGTTAAAAATATAAACAAATATAGCTCAACTATAATTGTCCCCCATTTATCAATCAAGTAATGAATATTGAATTCAGCTGTAATCTCTTTCTAAATTCATTTACTTATTTTTATTATATGTATATGAGTGTTTTGTCTGCATGTAATTCTCCCATTGTATAATGCCTCCAGAGGTCAGAAGGAGGCGTCAGATCCTCTGGTACTAAGTTAAAGATGTTAGCCTTCATGTGGTTGCTAGGAACTAAACTTGGGTCCTCTGCAAGAGCAGCCAGTGCTCATAACAATATGCCATCTCTCCAGCCCCAACCTTAGCTGCAAAATCATTTCTGTTGCATCATAGTGCCTTGGAGCTGTTTTCTGTGTATACGGGTTGATAACTGATGCTCTTTTTGCTAATATTCCTGCTCTCACATATTCAATAATTTTATTTTCTTTATACTTATTCTTATGATAAAATTTTAGACAGAGTTGAAGGAAACACTAATCTGTTTTGAGAAGGAAGAAACAAATCTAGATGCCTTTTAATTTATGATAGGATTCTACCCTGCTAAACATATTAAGCTGAAAATATTCTGATATAAAATGCACTTAGGGCTAGTGAAATAGCACAGTATTTTTTTTACACAGATTACACACTTGCATAAAGACTTGACAAGGTGAATTCAGTTCTTAGATCCTACAGGTGGCAGAAGAGAAGTGACTCCCAAAGTTAACGTCCACAGCAGATGTCGTTAGCTGCATGCTGTATGCTGTGCTACACACACCTGCACTACACACACACACACACACACACACACACACAATATATATATAAATACAATTTAAAAGAGAAATGCATTTAATGAATGTGACCTGCTGATATGCTAAACTGTGATGCCCAGCAGCAGCACGCTGTGGGGAGTCATGCTTTACACCAATATCGAATGGCTGCTGGAGTCTATTTGAAAAAGATTAAAATTCAAAGTACAGTTCCAACTGAAAGGTCTATCACTTTCACTCTGTCAGAAAGTTGGAAAACCATTCAGTTAAGCCTCTATAAGTTAGGGACAGTCTGTAAAGATGTCCTGTCATTAGAAATGTTAAAATGTAGAGCTGAGAGAGGGCTCTGCAGCTAACGACACCTGCTGTTCTTCCAGAGGACCAGGGTTCAATTCTCAGCACCCTCATGGTGAGTAACAACCATCTCTAACTCCATTTCCAGGGGATCCAACATCCTTTTCTGGACTCTGTAGATACTGCACACACGTGGTGTACTTACATACATGCACACAAAGTACTTGTATCCATAAAAAATGATAAAGTATTTTTAAAAGAAATGTTAAAGTGCTTTCTAGACACCCACCTTGCCTTGTAAAGCCACAGAAACCTTAATTTTCATATTTCTTGTTTACCTAGTGACAGCATCAGCAGCTATTCTGAATTATAATGGTTCTCTTGAAGGCTGATGACTGAAAAACTGCACACTGCTTAAAGACTTCTACAAATTCAGTAACATTTTTGCTTAAAATTGTTCATTTACAAAATTTATATTTTGAGCTGGGCATGGTGGAGCATGCCTTTAATACCAGTACTTGGGAGGCAGAGGCAGGTGGAACTCTGTGAGTTCAAGGCCAGCCTGGTCAACATAGTGAGTTCCAGGACAACAGGGGCTACAGGGAGACCCTATCTCAAAAAGACATAAAACAGGTAGATCAAAATTTGTATTTTGGAGAGTTTAACTTCTTGAGCCAAAAATGAACCTGTGACTAGGTTTGAACATAGATTTATTTTCCTTCTCTGTAGTTGTGATATGTTCACTAAGCTCCAAAGTTATATACAAATAGAAGAAGAAGAAGAAGAAGAAGAAGAAGAAGNTGGAGGGAGAGACGGGAAGACCTGACGTTCAAGGTCATCTTTAGCCACACAGTGATTTTGAAGCCAGCCTGATCTACATGAGATGTTGTCTCAAAAAGGAAAGGAGACAGAGAGAGAGAGAGAGAGAGAGAGAGAGAGAGAGAGAGAGAGAGAGAGAGAGAGAGAGACTCAGAGGGAGGAGGAGGAGGAGGAGGAGGACGAGGAGGAGGAGGAAGGGGAAAAGATGCAAAAGACTTAAGACTCAAAAGCATGTATGATGGAAGTGAAACTGAACAAATGTTCCTGGTCCAGCTCCTTGGCACTTGAGGTGAAGATGTGCTGGAGGATGAGCATTCTTCCAGCAATGCTCAGCAGGCTCCATCCTCCTTTTCTGGTTCACTAGAAACAGGATGGCACAGATATGCTTGTCCTCTTTACAGGAGTGGCTTGCAGTACTATATGTATTCATTCAGTTGTTCTTATATCTATTAATTCCCTCTGGAAACTGTTCAGACTTAAGTAGATAACACTAGAAAGGATCGTCTGATTGGCGCTGGATGCAGACTCGGGTTCTCCATTCAGTCTTGCCTCACTAATCACTGTCTTGTCACATTTTTATTCACCTTTCTTTTGCCTTAAGATAACGAGAAACCCATGCGTGTGGTGGACGATGAGGACTTGGTAGACCAGCATCTCATCAGTGAGCTGAGGAAAGAGTATGGAATGACCTACAATGACTTCTTCATGGTGCTGACAGATGTCGATCTGAGAGTCAAGGTATAGGCTCTTGCTGTTGGGGGATGGAGCCTAATCAATGAGTCTATAATATGTATGAGTAAGCACAAATTATTCCACAGTGGTAAGGTTTTGAAATGATCCAAGTATTTCGAGTGTCCTATGAATTTAGATTCAGAAATAATCTCTCCAAAAACAGGCTGCATTGAACTGAATTTAAATGGTCTAGCTACTTAGTTCAGACTAAATTCTTCTGTAATGTTAGTGTTGTGCCTCTATCAGACACATCAAATACCTGTGGTGATTTAAACCCTGGGAATAAAATATGAAGAGTAGTTTCTTCTTTAAAAAAAACACAAAACAAAACAAAAAAAAACACCTGTACTTGGGGCTGGAGAGATGGCCCAGTAGTTAAGAGAATTGGCTGCTCTTGCAGAGGACCTGGGTTTGATTCCCAGTACCCAGATCATGGTGGCTAAGAATCATTGGTAACTCCAGTTCCAGGGGATCCAAAGCCTTTTTCTGACTCCCCCAGGCACTGCACCACATGGTGCACCTATCTACATGCAGGCAATATGCTCACACACACAAAATAAAAATGATAGAATATTTAAAAAAATAAACCTCCAGATTCAAAGTGGAAACACTGTAGGATTTTTATTTTTTATTTATTTATTTTTTGGTCTTTTTGAGACAGGGTCTCCCTGTAGCTCCAGCTGGCCTGGAACTCACTCTGTAGACCAGGCTGGCCTTGAACTCACAAAGATCTGCCTACCTCTGCCTCCCAAGTGCTAGGATTAAAGGCATATGCCCAGCCAACGTTGTAGGGTTTTAAACCTACTTTCAGTGCTTAGGAGAAAAATTTCTGAACCATGAAAAACTGAGTTACACAGTCAGGATAAAAACAGAATAGCTAGCTTTATTGAGAGTTTTCCTCATATCAAGCACTTTGCTCAACCTTATTCAATCATTGTCTTAAAGTTTTAGATAAATAGCAATATTTTTCTTGTTTCATGGAGGAAAAAAATATAGGCCCAGAATGGGTTAGTAGCTTGTTCAAGTTTATTCAGTTAACATTAGATTTCATACTTATAGATACAGACTACAGAGCCCAGTGTCTTAATCATTCTAGAATATTCTAGAACAGTGGCTGTACAACAAGCTTCCATGAGGATTGTGGGGTAGGTGTGTGTGTGTGTGTGTGTGTGTGTGTGTGTGTGTGTGTGTATCTGTGTCTGTGCTAGCAGAACATCTGACTTGACTACAGTATTTGTGTGTTCTGAGGAGAGATTGCTCCATTGATTTGTTCTGCACATGTGTTGCTGTCTCTGACATGGGAAGACATGAGAAGCCCGGCTACAATATTATTTTGAAACTGAAATCCTAGTGGGAAAAAACTCCGGGTCACATCCAAATGACAGTTCATATGGGTTCTGCCCAGCAGGGCCCAGGTGCATATTGGGTGGCTTCTGAAAATCAGGTACCTAAGTCAAGGGAAACTGATTTCATTGTCTTTAAATTGGATCCCAACCTGTATCAGACAACATGTCGGCAGGTATAACCTAATAATAAACAGGCCCACTCAAGAAAATAATTCCTGGGCTTATGAAACAGGCCAAGGTAAGAAGTTCCCCTGCTCAATCAGGTTAAATACTCTAGCAGATCTCTCATTTGGTTCCCTTTCTGGTGTGCCATGAACAAGAACCAGCTTAGTGCTAAGAACATGGAATTGAACCTAGGGATTATGTGCTGAGAAAGGTGTGAGACTCTCAGTGAAGACTCTGAGAATAATTTCTTGTAAATATACCAATTGCTTCCCAGATTCTGAACTTCAAACAATTGACAAGGGTACTATTGTAGAAGAATGTTTATAAATCCCCAAGCTCTCTAAGCTCTGATACATAAGAGTCCCGCAGAGCTCTTCTAGAAGGTGTACATTATATGTATCCTGTGCTTACTTAAACAGCAATACTACGAGGTGCCAATAGCAATGAAGTCCGTGTTTGATCTGATCGATACTTTCCAGTCCAGAATCAAAGATATGGAGAAGCAGAAGAAGGAGGGGATTGCTTGTAAGGAGGACAAGAAGCAGTCCCTGGAGAATTTCCTATCCAGGTACAGTATCTTGGTATTCCCAGAAGAGACTAGTATAAATTTGCTGGAAAAAGGCTCAAAACATCTCAGAGAAACCCACAGTGTCAAATGTGCCTGTGGGAAAGTGCTCATCTATTTCTTAGCATGTGCTGCCAGGCTTAGTCTGGTCCAACTGGGCGTGGCTCTGCTTGCAAGGCCATCTAGTCTACCTCCAAGTATGAAAGCTGATTTGGTGATACTGGAATCTTTTCTCTCCTTTCTGTTCCCTTTTTGGTACAGAGTATAGAATTCAGAGCTTCTAGGGGGATTATGTTGTCCAGTTGGTGAATATCAAGAGCTCTGTACATGACGCTTTTATGTTATATACATGTCTACTTCCGTTTCAAATCAGATTTGATTTGAAATTCATTGCACTTGGTAGTCCACTTCCTTACAACAAAACAATAAACACTCCCTAAGACCCAAAAAGGAGGGATCCCTTGACCTAGGTCCCTGATTTTCTGGAAAATTGTCTACTGAAAGCCATTTCATGGCAACCTTGGTGTCAGTGAGGAAGAGGAATACCCAGAAAAGAGTAAAATTTCTTCCTTTCTTCATGTCATCCTCAATACTGGGTAAAAGTTCTATGGGGACTTTGGGGCCATTTGGAGGTGCAAAAGTAAAGAAACCTCTACCCAAACAAATTGAACCACACAGGCAGATGTATAAACACCACCCCAAGTGCATTTCCTGACTGAGGGGCTCCAAAACAAAGCACACATTTCTCAGAGGCTGTGCTGAATGCATGCCACCTGGGCTGAATCTTTACTCATGTCTCTGAAAGCATGTTCTGCTCATATCAGTATCTTAAGAACTAAGTGGTTAGTGAGTAGATCAGTACAAATTCAGGAGTCTTGGGGTTCTTAGGATATATCCTCACAGTACCTAAAGAAGATAGGATTCAGCCTTCACCCAGGGTTTCAGTCTGCATTATGTTGACTCTGTGCTTCTCAACTAACCTGTCTTAAAGACTTTCTCTGCCACAAGGTGAAAATAATGGTAAGAAGTAGCCCTTCCTCCATCCAAGGATGCTGTTAAGCACCTTGACCTTCTGTTAATATTTGGATGTACAAGCCGGGTGTGGTGGCATACACCTTTAATCCCAGCACTCAGGAGGCAGAGGCGGGGGGGGGGTGGATCTCAGTGAGTTCAAGCCCAGGCTGGTCTACAGAGTGAGTTCCAAGCCAGCTGGGGCTACATACAGGGAAACCCTGTCTCAAAAACACCAAAAGAAAAAAAAAAAAAAAAAAATAAAATACCAGTGAATCTGAAATTCTTTCAGATGCTCTAGAAACTGTATTCACATAGATTTCAACTTAAGCCACACTTTTATTTTGGTCTTTTTGAGACAGGGGTCTCCCTTTGCCCCAGTTGTCCTGGAACTTGCTATGTTGACTAGGTTGGCCTTGAACTCACAGAGATATTGCCTGTTCTGCCGCCCAAGTGCTAGAATTAAAGATGTGTACCACCATGCCCACTTTTAAGCCACACTTCTTAATTACTGTTACTCAGACTTATTTGGAGTTTCAATGTTATCATTTTATTAAACCAAATTTTTTAAGTTTCATAAGAACACAAATTATTAATGAATAACACACACACACACACACACAACCGCACACAGATGTGGTACAGTCGCTCAATTGACCATGTCAGAAAAAAACACAAATCAGGAATGTTCCTATCGCTCGCAAGATAGTCTACCAATCCATGTCCTTGAGTTAACTTAAACACAGGTCAGTTGTGAGATCTTGTTACTATGGGCTGCCTGTGGCGTTCTCTTTATTAATACTCAGAAAAAGGATATATATATATATATATATATATATATATAAAATCACTGTGATGGATTTCAAAATTTGAAAAACAATGATGGCTTTATCTCCATTTGTTTGCTCACAAAAGCTTTCAATATTAAACTAGGTTGTTTATTAGTTTGAATCTCTTATTTCTTTGACTCTTAAGACATGTACAAATATTTTACCTCTGAAATCTTTTTAATATTTTACCTCTGAAATCTAGATAAAGTTCTAAGATATACATTTTTTCTGTCTGTTGTAAGAGGTTTATGGCTTCTTGTGATTAGTAAATTTTCAGGAAGATAACTATTATAAGAATTCAAATAGGGTGTGATTACATTTTGCATGTTCCATCATTGTGGCTGACCTGTGGGTATCCTCAGGAAATCATTCCGTTCATAACTGTTACTGATCTTAAAAGTTAACATGGAACAGTGCATTACTGAAAGGCAGGAGTGATAATGCCCTGAATGTGAATCCTGCTTTTTTCACTCATTGCTTGTACAAACTTCGGCTAATTACCTAACTACACTGCACTTCAGTTTTCTTGTTTGAAAAATTGTAATAATAAGTATGCCTGTTCTTAAAATCATTAAGAAGGGTCAATTCAACAGTGTATGTATAGATGGCCCAGGATTTATCACAAAGCAAGTAATCAGTACGGGTTAGCTATTAGCAGCATTAATGAGTTCTTCAGGGCCTGGTACCAGGCTTCGTCAGCTCAGCAAGGGAAATGGAAGAGAGATTCTGTAAACATTTCAAAGTTGAAACCTAGATGAGCGAAGAAAAAAGGAAAATTCTTGAAACTGAAAAACAGTTCTATGACTAAACCAGTATCTAAAGGCGAATTCTCTCTAAGTTTGCTGAGTTGTTGATGGGAATGCACAGTCTGGTTTCAGCTGACCAGACCCTGAAGCCAGTCTGGTCTTTAGCAATGTGATTCAGGCTATAATTACCTCTCCCTGAGACCGAAGCCCCAAAGAGTGGGCAAAGGCACACTAACTTGGGAACGCCAGTTCAAAGAAGCAAATACATCTCAGAGCTTGTAGGGTTTCATTGAGTCAGAAGCCAAAGTGACAGGAGAACAGTGTGCCCCAAACATGGACCTGAGTCAGGGGTCACAAGCCTTGTCAGAGCCTTTGGAAATCACTTCCTTTCGTACTGTGAGCTGGGGCATTGCATCCCTGTATGAGAAGGCCAGTCATTCCTCGAGGAGAAACGAGCTTCTCTGGGCTGCATCTGGGACAGGCTTCTCATCCCTCCACCATCAGGACTGCATTCAGTGGCACACATGGGTAAACAAGTCAAAATAGACCTCACCAAAATAACTCCATCCAGGACTCCCAATGGCTCCACATAGGCCAGAGAGGCCGGCCTGGTTGGATCCTGGCTGGGGGCCAGGTCTGGTCTGGCACTCCTCCTAAGGAAGCAGAGAGTTCTCAGAGACCACGCTTGTAAGCCGGCAGCTGCCACTGTCCCCTTTCTGGGGAATCTCCAGACTGCCCCAGATGCTCCTTTCCCTTGATCTGTGCCAAAGCATCCATCTCCCTGTCCTCGGGGGACACTTTTGTTTTTCTTTTTCTTTGAAGAAAAACAAGCAAAGGAAAAGAATGTAATGTCACAGCAAGCAATCCTTGGCAAGTCTGAGGATAAGCATCCATTCAGAGGTTGTATTTCATCAGACTATTCTTGCCTTTCATTCACCAAACCACTGATCCCCCAAGAGGCCATTTTCTTTGGAGTTGAAAATTCTCATGTTCACTCTGAAGCTAGAAGAGATGCAGGTGATTAAGATGGCTCAGCTCAGTGAGTGTCTTAAGAATCCCTGGTTGCCAGCACTTAAGACAAGAAAGCGGAACTTTCCAGTTTGAGACAACTCCATAAACTTGCTCTGTGGTGGACACTGCCTGTCCTTCATACTGCATTGGTGACCCTGAGAGTGTGAGTCAAGCAGCAGAGTCTCTGATTTTGCAGCCTGGGGAAGCCCTTGGAAAAGTCATCTGTTTTGGTACCACCTTGGAGCTAGTAGCAGTATGAGGATTCACCTTTTTAAGTCTCTTCCTCTCCTATATATGGAGAAAATGAAGCATGCTTCTCCTGAACCTCAGTGAGAAACACTTGTACTATTGTGGAAATTAGCTATAAAATGACACACAGACATAAGAATTAAATAGGTGGACATGTTTCTGGGCATGGTGCTGCACACTTTTCATTCTACCATTCAGGAGGCAGTGGTGGGCAGATCTCTGTGAGTTCAAGGCCAGTCTGGCCTACAAAGTGAGTTCCAAGCCAGCTGGAGCTACAGGGAATCCCTGTCTCAAAAAAACCCAACCAGCTGCCAGGTGTGGTGGTACATGCCTTTAATCCCAGCACTTGGGAGGCAGAGGAAGGTGGATCTCTGTGAGCTCAAGGCCAGCCTGGTCTACATAGTGAGTTCTAGGACAGCTGGGACTACAGGGAGACCCTGTCTCAATAATACCAAAGCAAACAAACAAACAAACAAACAAACAAACTAAACAAACCAAACAAAACCCCCAAAACAAAGCAAAACAAAACAACACTGTGTTGTCATGGGGTGGAGAGATGGCTCAGTGGTTAAGAACACTGGCCATTCTTACAGAGGACCCAGGTTTGATTCTCAGCATCCATAGGGTGGCTAATAACCATACATAACTCCAGCTCCACAGGACTCTAAAGCCTTCTTCTGACTCCATGGGCACTGCACGATATGAGTATACTTACACATGTGCAGACAATACATTCATACACATAAAAAATAAATAGGGGGCTGGAGAGATGGCCTAGCGGTTGGGAGCGCCGTCCGCTCTTGCAGAGGACCCGGGTTCGATCCCCAGCACCCACATGGCAGCCGAGAACCATCTGAAACTCCAATTCCAGGAGAACTCCAGTTCCAGGGGAATCCAACACCCTCTTCTGACCTCCACGGCATTGTGCAACACGGGTGCACAAACTTGCATGCAGACAGTACATTCATACACATACAGAAATAAATAAAAATTAAATAAATAAATAAATAAATAAATAAATAAATAAATAAATACAGTGTAATGTGGCATTGGGCTGGGTGATGTCCAGGGTCTGTTAATGATAGAGGCCTTTAAATTAAGACACAATTTCCTATATCCATGTCATCACATGGATAACATACTGATGGATTTAGAGTTTAATTCTTAGAACACTCCTTTGAAATGAACACTGCTGTTTTGTGAGACTTATTTGAATTGAGTGATGTACTTAAGAATGGATTATCCAAAAAAGAGAAGTGACAAATTTGAACTCAAGTTTCCCAAGCATAAGAAAAAAACTTTCTATTAGTCTACCATGACAAAGATATTAAGAGTCATAGCCAGGTTTATCAAAATCCCATGGCTTAAGATTTAGCACCTTTTCACTTTATGTGGTTAGTTTGTATTGCTTCTTATTAAGGAAAATAAGATAAAATTAAGAATTTGCATTTGCCTCTAGAATAACAATCATCTGCTGAGGAAGGTACATCATGGGTCTTTATTTTTTTCTAGAAACTTCTTTGACCATTTCAGCCCCTTTCCCATTTTTCTTCTTTCTGCCATAGTCATCTACTTAAAATTTAGTTGTTTTCTATCCTCCTTTTCTTGGTCTTTGAGACAGGGTCTTTCTGTAGCCCCAGCTGCTCTGGAACTTGCTCTGTAGACCAGGCTGGCCTCAATCTCACAGAGATCTGCCTGCCTCTGTCTCCCAAGCGCTGAGACTTGATTAAAGGTGTGCACCACCATGCCTGGTTTCTACCCTTTTTCTTTTTCAAATACTTCCTGTCTTCAAACTCTAAGGGGATCTCTAGTAGGACTTCTCTTTCTTCAGTTCTTTCTTGTAGTTTTGACTTCTGTTGCTTCAGTTACAATTTTGACCAGTTGTCATTATATCTGAGAGATTCATTTTACCCCAAGTGACCTCACCAGACACAGTGACCACAGACATTCTGCAAACAAACACCAAAGGAGGCAGACTAAAGCTACAACAGAAATAGTGAAAGACTGTGGTGATGCAGCCCAATGGCTTTAAGGAGCTGTGAAACAGTTCTGTGGGTCAGTGATTTGATTCTGGGAATGGAAAGAACCAGCAGACAACATTGCTCTGCTTTCTTACACTGGGCTCTGTTGTATGAAGCAGTAATAGTGGCCTTCTGCTTCTCTTCCAGGTTCCGGTGGAGGAGGCGGTTGCTCGTGATCTCTGCCCCTAATGATGAAGACTGGGCTTATTCACAGCAGCTCTCTGCCCTTAGTGGTCAGGCATGCAATTTTGGTGAGTGGGAAACACCTCATTTTTGCTTTCCCATACCACTTTTTTTCTGGGCAATTCTAAAATGGAACGTAGAAGCTTAGCTCATCCAAATATCCCCCAATTTGGATGTGGATTCTCTGACACATACTGAGTATAAAATTGTTTTCAAAGTGCAGTTTTAGTCAGCTATAGCATTTTCTCCCTCAATATTCTTCCTCTTTACATTCTACATGGAAAGGTTTACAAGTATCTACTGCCTTACTTTTCATTTTTTATTTGTTTTTTATTTCTTTTTAAGTATGTCTCAAAATGTTGAAATACAGATATCATCACTTGTTTAATACTTGGGTATTATCTATTGTTATTGGATATTTCCCCCCAAATTAAATATAGCTCTGAGAAACATTAAATGGAACCTTATTTTCTTAAGCATCTCACTATGTAACCTCAGATCTTCCTGAGTGGTGGAATTTAGACGTACATGACACTATGCCTGCTTAGAACCTTTTAAAGCTATGTCAAAAAAGCTTTTTAATGTTTCTTTTGTCCACATTATTTCAAGTTTCTCAGTGTTTTTGAAAAAAAATATTGCATAATGTCTCATTAAACCTTACCTGGTGGGTTGTTAAAAGTGCTAGCACTATTTTGAACCTAGCCATAGCTGCACAGTACACAGAAATTATTACTAAACTCAGTGTGAACTAGATTGATGGCAGTGTCAATAGTGGTCACATCACAGCTGAGATCCATGAGCTGTGCCACAGGGGAGAGGGCACTGTGAATTGTTAGAAGTAGGGGGATGGGGTGGCTGAAGCCCATTCATACAACATGGATGAATCAGGGTCATTTTGGTACTCCCAGTAGGATGAATCATGTGTTAACTATAAAACTGTACTTGATCTTTAAAGAGTCTTCATAAGTTTGGTGAAGTAGTATCAGGACTTGGTTCCTTGTTATGTCCCAGTACCTATAAATTTAAGTGCTGTTCAATTTTATGATGTGAGATATCAGAAGACAAATGAGGCTGGAGGGCAAGTGAGCAGTTAAGAGGATTTGCTGCTCTAGCAAAAGACCAGAGTCCATGGGGCTGGAGAAATGGCTCGGCAATTAAAAGGACTGGCTGCTCTTGTAGAGGATGCAGGTTCCATTCCTATGACCCACACGGCAGATAGCAACTGTCTGTAACTCCAGTTCCAGGGGATCCGATGTCTGCTTCTGACCTCTGAGGGCATTCCAGGATATGGATGCACTTATGTGGAAATACACTCATAAAGTAAAATAATAAACAAAAGTTCAGTTCCTAGCAACCACATGGTAGCTAGCCACCATCTGTAACTGCAGTTCCCCGGGGGGGGGGGGGGGTCTTACGTCCTCTTCTGCAGACACTGCACACAAGTAGTGCACTTACATACATACAGGCAAAACTCTCATATACATAAAATAAATATTTTTTAAAAAGACAGGGAGCCAGCTCAAAACGGTAAGATAATTTGGTAAATTGTCATATATATTCCAATTATCAATGTTAATAACTTCAGACTTTCTATCAACGTAGAATATTGTCACTTTTCTGAAGCATATTAAAATATGATTTTCATAGTGTTAAATATGAAATATATTCTTAGAGCTGTTACTGATTCATCACAAAAAGAATATAAATCAAATAAAATCAAGGTTTGGTGGTACATGCTTATAATCCCAGGATTCAAGAGGCTCAAGCTAGAGGATTGTGAGTTCTGGGGCAGCCTGAGCTACAGAGTGAGACTCATCTCAAAAACAAACAACAAACTTATAGAATTGTGGTTTGCTAATTTATGTAGATGCCTTTCTGGAAGATATTAGATAGTGCTTGATTTTTGGTTTGGGGCCAGAAAGCCTGTCTGAGCAGAGCCTTCTGCAACACATGGGAAATGTGAGCAAGTCATGCTTTCCAAGAGTGAGTAAGCTCATGATCTTCCCTCTTGAAAATCTGACCCGCCAATGTTTAGAACAGAATGCTTCACTTTTCTGGGAAAAGGGTAAAGGCCGAAAATATTTTTTTAAGTGAGGAATAGGGCTGGAGAGATGGCTCAGTGGTTAGGAGCACTGACTGGTCTTGCAGAGGACCCAGGTTTGATTCCCAGAACCCACATGAGGGCTAAGAGCCATCTTTAAGCCAGATGTGGTGGCACACATCTTTAATCTTAGCACTTGGGAGGCAGAGGCAGAGGCAGGCAGATCTCTGTGAGTTCAAGGCCAGCCTGGGCTACAGAGTGAGTTCCAGGCCAGCTGGGGATACAGGGAAAATAAAAAAGTAAGGAATAGCATTTTTTCTGGAGTTTAGCTCTGCCTGGAGAAACTTCCTAGGGCAACTTTTAATTTTCTCTGCTGGCCAGCAAACTCCACTGATGGTCTCATCATAGTGCTCAGCTGTGACTCTGACTAGGTTCTTCTTGGCTGAAACCTTAGCTGAGGATGGGAGGCAAGAATTTCCCCTCTGGACCCTCCAGATGAGGGTGAGGTGAAGGGATGTTCCTGAGACTAGCTCTTTGACCCTCCCTGTAGCTGGATCTGCAGTCTTTCGCTCTGAGGGGGAACTGAAGTTATTCATAAAAGATGTGAGAATTTCTGGCTTAATTTTTTTCAGAATACCATTCTTTGAGTTTAGCTCATGCTAGATATTTTAATTTTAATAGTTTGCTTTTGTCATTTTATAGTGAGAACCACACCCACACACGTGCAAATAAAACAACTGATTCTTGTTAATCCTAAAAATCTTTCAATTGGTCTTTTCACAGTTCTTAAAGTATTTCCTGTCTTTTGGAAAGATCAAGAATAGATTATTCTACTTGTGTTATTATGTGCTTTCCAAATTTGAAGAGATTTTTACTAGTCAGTTATTAGGTCTTTGGAAGTAAAAGATGTATTCAAATCCTTCCCTTTAATTTGATGGCCTTTTTTTTTTTCTGTGTCAGGTCTGCGTCACATAACCGTTCTGAAGCTTTTGGGTGTCGGAGAGGAAGTTGGAGGAGTTTTAGAACTGTTTCCAATTAATGGTAATATGTTATTATTTTGAAACATTATTAATTACTATTAAATCTAACTAAATTATAGAAAGCTTTGTGCAAGCTGGGGTCTACCTACCTTAAAGGTATAGTATATATGTGTGCAAGCATGCTTGTGTGCACAGGATGTGTATAAGGGGAATGGCTGGAGTACAAAAACTAACATTGGGGCTGGAGAGATGGCCTAGCGGTTAAGAGCGCCACCGCTCTTACAGAGGAACCCGGGTTCGACCCCAGCACCCACACATGGCTGGCCAGAGAGCCGTCTGAAACTCCACTTTCAGGAGAACTCAGTTCCAGGGGAATCGAGACCCTCTTCTGACCTCGCGGCATTGCACGACACGGGTGCGCAGACTTGCATGCAGACAGTACAATTCATATGCATACAGAAATAAATAAAATTAATAAAAAAAAGACTAACATGGTTTTGATATCATTCAAATTAACAGTAAAAATATCTACTTTCTTAACTAAAAAATGCATTTATCTAGAAAGAGCTTTATGATTTATGAAGTATTTTATGCTCTATCATTTAATCTCATGATAGTTTTGTGAGGTGATTTAAAAAAAAATACTTATTTGGGGCTGGAGAGATGGCCTAGCGGTTAAGACGCCGACTGCTCTTGCAGAGGACCGGGGTTCGATCCCCAGCACCCACATGGCGGCTGAACCGTCCAAAACTCCAATTCCAGGAGAACTAAGTTCCAGGGAATCCGAACACCTCTTCTACCTCCAGCGCATTGCACGATACAGGTGCACAGACCTGCATGCAGACAGTACATTCACATACATAGAGAAAAAAAATACTTATTGAAGCCGGGCGTGATGGTGCATGCCTGTAATCCCACCACTCGGGAGGACAGAGGCAGTGGATCTCTTTGAGTTCAAGGCCAGCCTGGTCTACATAGCAGCTCCAAAGCAACAAACAAAAAAAAAGTTCAAAAAGACCAAAAAAAAAAATATTATTGAATTTTTGCAAATTTCATACAATATATTTTGACCAAATTTAGACTCCTCCCCCACTGGCACCACTTTAAGTATCCCCCCCACCCAATTTCAAGTACTCTGTATTATGTTTTATATTATATATATATATATCTATATTATATTATTATATATATATATATATAGAGAGAGAGAGAGAGAGAGAGAACAGAGTCAAACTTGTATCTCCAAATATCTCTTGATGTGGCTCCATCCACTGGAGCCTAGTTAACCTACCACAGGTCTCACCCTTAAACAAGACTGACTCTACCATTCCAAGCACCCATTGGTTGCCAGTAGTTCTTCAATCAGGGTTGGGGTTCCTTACCCACCTCCCCACATCCATGCTTGATTTTGTCCAGCTTGAGCTTATGTGGGTCTTGTTCATGAGTAACTGCCCAGTTATCTGGAAAACTCCATTCTCTGTGGTGATCAATCACCTGACTCTTACACACACACACACACACACAACACACACACACACACACACACACACACACACACACACCCCTTCTCTAATGATCCCTGAGCCTGAGGAGGCAGAGTTTTGATATATGAGTCCTACTTGGGGGTAAGACTCTGCAGTCTCTTACCGCTGCATGTTGGCCAGGTGTGGGTCCCTGTGTTAATCACTATCTGCTATGTAAGGATGCTTCTCTGGTGAGAGTTGAAAGATGCATTTATCACTGCAGGTCTCAGAGATCTGGTAGGTGTGGAAGAGCTGGCAGATTTGCAGCCAGGCTCAGTGTAATATAGTTTTATGTTACATTGATTTCCTTTAAACAGATAAGGAAATGTCATACAAGGCTCAGGGAAAATGAAAGGAAATGGCTGCTCACCGAAGGTTTCAGGAAGCACATCCAGCCCTCCTGTGACCTGCTTTTTAAGTGCTGGTGTGTATGGAATACCTGGCACAGCGCCAGAATAGAATCCCTAGAAGCCTCTCCTTTTTCCTCATTTCCTCATACAATCCAGTCATCTAGATTTTAATGTATTTGTTTTCTTTCATCCTCAACAACAAAATAAGCTATTATGTGTTGAAAGGAAGATGGATCGCAAAGAAGTGAATTGGAAATAAGCTTAGAAATAGAAACATTGTCTTCATCAGTGAAATATTTTAAAGATGTTGATATTGGCAGAATTAATTTAAGGCATGAGTTTTGTATTTTGTAATCATCTCAGAAGAGATTCAACTTACCTCATAATTTGACACTAATGAGTTGGAAAGCAGCAGGGGCATTTGATTTCTAGAAGGAAACCCCCAACGGACTTAAGGGTCTCTGAGCTAAAGCAAGCAGGTTTATAATCTGTGTTCACAGTGATTTCTTCTTGCTTTGGTATTTCTATGAACTCCAACTCAACTCTACTAACAGCCACTGCAATGCTATTCTAGGGAGCTCCACTGTTGAGCGTGAAGATGTACCAGCCCATTTGGTGAAAGACATTCGAAACTATTTCCAAGTGAGCCCAGAGTATTTCTCCATGCTTCTAGTTGGAAAAGATGGAAATGTCAAATCTTGGTATCCTTCTCCTATGTGGTCAATGGTCATTGTGTATGACTTAATTGATTCCATGCAACTTCGGAGACAGGAAATGGCCATTCAGCAGTCACTGGGGATGCGCTGCCCAGAAGATGAATATGCAGGCTATGGTTACCATAATTACCACCAAGGATACCAGGATGGCTACCAGGATGACTACCGTCATCATGAAAGCTACCACCATGGATACCCTTACTGAACAGAAATGTGTAGCTCTAACCCCAGCCAGTTTCTTCTTCAGCTACTAAAGCCATACATGGCCAGCTCCATAAGGGAATTCTTCTACACTGTCTGTGTCCCCTGCCCTGTTTTTTCAGTGTTCTTCCAAGGTTAAAGAAATAATAAACTTTTCCCTACTCTTGAGTCATTATTGAAAATTTGTTATACATATATTTAAAAGAATTATATCTGTAATTGGGGGTAGGGTGCCAAAAAAGGAATATTATGTCTCTTATCTTTTTCATTTTTTATTGAAATTTGGGGTATTTCATACAACATTTCTTAATCAAAGTTAGACCTAATTCCCCTTCCCACACACCCTCCCATAGCCACACACTCATGCATTCTGCCATACATGTCATTTTATTTTTGGAATTCACATTTTCCTTTAATTTTATATTACACTAAGATATAAATATATTCATCTCTCCACCCCATATACCACAATAACAAAGTCTGAAAATAACTGGTAGGTTTTATACACACACACACACACACACACACATATTGCTCAGTTTGCCTTTCTACTAGGTATTTGGTTCTAGCATCCACAGATGAGGGATATCATTCGTCCTTTGTTTTTCTGGGAATGTGTTACTTCACTTAGCATAATGTCTTCTAGTTCTATCCATTTACCTGTCAATGATGTCATCTTTCCTTTTTGTTTCTTTTTTTATTGTTATATATATATTATATATATATATATATATATTATATATATATATATTTGTACAAGATTATGTTACAAATCAAATCTAGAAATGTCATCTTTCTTTACTGCGCCATAGAACTCCATTGTGTAGATGTACCACATTTTCCTCTATCCACTCATTGGTTGAGGGGCTTTGGGTTGTTTCCAGCTCTTGCTATTGTGAGAGAGCTGCAATAAATAGATATGCATGTCATAAGATGAATGACTTTGGAGTATATACCAGAGTGCTATGACTGGGTCAAATAGTAGCACATTTTGAGTCTTTTTTTTTTTTTTTTTTGGTTTTTGAGACAGGGTCTCCCTGTGCCCAGCTGCCCTGGAATTCACTCTGTAGACCAGGCTGGCCTTGAACTCACAAAGATCCGCCTGCCTCTGTCCACCCAAGTGCTAGGATTAAAGGCGTGTGCCACGATGCCAGCTATTTTGAGTCTTTTTTAAAAATTTATTAATTTTTATTTGTATTAGTATACTGTCTGCATGTAGGTTGGTGCTCCCGTGTCTGTGTCCCGCAATGCTGTGGATCAGAAGAGGGTGTTGGATTCCCCTTGCACAGGAGTTAAAGACGGTTCTTAGGCACCATGTGGATGCTGGGAATCGAACCCTGGTCCTCTGCCAGAGCAGTTTTCGCCTTTAACCGCTGATTATCTCTCCCGACCCACATTTTGATTTTTAAGGTTCTCCACACTGGTTTCCATAGGGGTGTACAAGTTTACATTCACCAGCAGTGGATGAGTGTTCCCCTCTATTTCCACATCCTCTCCACATTTGGGTGTCTTTTGTTTTTCATGATCTTAGCCACTCTTATCAGAATGAGATGATAGCTAAAGTAGTGTTATTTGCATTTCCTTAATTTTAATGATGTTGAACACTTTTTAAGATGTTTCTCAGCCATGTCTATTTCCTCACTTGTGAAGTCTCGTTCAGCTCTTTTACTCCATCTCTTGAGTGGGTCATTTGTTTTCTTACTCTTTGTTTTTGAGTAGTTTATATATTTTTGGATGTTAGTGGCTCTGTCAGATGTATCCATGGTAAGATTTCCTCCCACTCTGTGGGTTTTCTCTTCACTTCATTGATTGTTTCTTTTGCTGTGCAGAAGCATTTGGGTTTAATGAGATCCCACTTGTCAGCTGTTGACTGTATTTCCTGCACAGCTGGTGTTTGATTTAGAAAGTCTTTTCCATATGCCTATGTCTTGTAGGTTGCTTCCAACATTTTCTTGTGCCACCTTCAGAGGTTAAGGTTTCATGTTGAGGTCTTTGATCCACTTGGAGTTTATTTTTGTACAAGGCGATAGGTAGGGGTTTAATTTTATTCTTCTACAAATGGTGTTCCAGTTTTGCCAGTACCATTTGCTGAAGATGCTATCTTTCCTCCATTGAGATTTTTTTTGCCCCTTTGTCAAATATGAGGTGGCCGAAATGGTATGAACTCAAGTTTGGATCTTCAGTTTTGTTCTATTGGTCAATGGGTCTGTTTTTGTGCCAATACCAGGCTGTCTTTATGACTATAGCCCTGTAATATGGTTTGAAGTCTGGTAAAGTGATCCCCCCTGAATTGGACCTTTCATCAGGGTTGCTTTAGCTATTTGGGGTCTTTTGTTTTTCCATATGAATTTAAGTGAGTTTTTTTCCAGTCTGTGAAGAAATCATGGGGATTTTAATTGGGATTGCATTGAATCTGTATATTAATTTCGGTAGAATTTTGTAGA